>CM062814.1:501889978-502337478 GCA_031772625.1 Pinus tabuliformis | reverse complement strand
TGATGGAATCTTGGCTATAAATTCATCTGTTTGGTCCCCAAGCTAGCATCTCAATCCCCTTCAGTTTTTCACACCATCTAGCTAAGATAGCAGAGCTTGGAAGTGCCTTCAGAATTTCTGCATTCTTTTCTTCTTCTTGGATAGTTGGAGCGTGGTTTTCAGAAAGAAGTTGCATCAAGAGTTTCACCAATGGCTGGAGGTAATTCATATCCCTGGGCATTAAGTTTCAACGAGTCATTGAATTTTTTCCGCATGCAGAATCGTTGTTATAATTCTCTTACACAGGGCTGTTCCACAATACAGGCGAGTGGCTATTAAGTTGATACAAAAAGAGACATTGTTTGTGAGAAATCTTGGTATTTTCTTGAGTAAAAACGGTTCACCTTGCACCGCAAAGTACTAGTACTACCACGTCTCTTTTCATCCATTCCAAAGCCATAATTAGTTTATCAATTCCAAAGCCATAATTAGTTTATCATCTGATTTCAGGCCCGGCAGGGACTACTGCCACTTGCAGATCTTGTCTTTCTTTTGTACCTAGTACAATCCATTTACACTTTCTTTTTCGATGCCCGTCGACGACTCAATGAATGTGGTTAACCCAGAATAAGAAGTATGTCGTTAACCCAGAATCACAAGTATTTCATGCTTTGACATGTCTATTATATGTTTGTTAGTATGCTTGTTTTCCTGTACAATAATATATGGTGAGGAAACACCGAACCCAGTAGGTCTCCTTTACAATTCCTACGTGAAGCAGCCCTGACATGCTCATGGATTGCATGTGTCCATGCCTACGTAGCTTTGCCATTCTTGTTTTGATTCAGCAGAAGCCTGACCAGTAGATAGTTAATAGGTTCACATGCTCAAATTTCCTTTAGTTACCCATTTTTCAAGGTATTTTGTCAATCATCTGTTCCCTTGTATCACACTGGCCTATTAAAACTCCTTACTCCAGCATTCGCCTATTAAAACTCCGGCAGTGGATCTAACACACTATTATTACAACAAATTTGTGTTAAAATACATTAATTTTTTGAAAAATTCATTATGATATGTCGATATGAAAAGGTTATACGAAAATAAAACAAAACCCTCTTTACTCATTTTTAATTTAAATAATCTTTTAAAAAGATATAAATAAATAATTTTCCAAATGGTAATTTGATTTTACTGGTTGAATACGTTGATTTAAAATACTAATGATAATACCCTCCCTGGAAATAAACAAAATAAATGGTTAATTTTCTTTAATCTAAATTATTTCTATAAATGACTCAAATAAATATTTAAAATTTAATTAATAAAAATACTAATTTATTTATTAAAAAAACATTCACACTTATATGGACTTTAACACTGTTCAATGTAATTCAAAACAAAGAACTAAATCTCATAATATAAAAATAAATACCACTAAGTTAAAGCCTATAACTATAAAAACTTATAAACCATGGGGAATAAGGCCATAGCTTCCACTAAATAGCCTATAACTATAAAAACTTATAAACCATGGGGAATAAGGCCATAGCTTTGACTAAATTTAACTGAGTGAATACACAAATTTACCATGTGAATATAACCTCCCATAAAAATGTGGAGGATGTGATGTCCTCAGAAAATTGTAATTATTTATTTACTGCAGTAAAACAAAAAACTAGATTTTATTATTATTTGAATTTATGTATTTAAGATTTTATAAGTTATGAATGAAACAAATAATGGAGTGGTAACAAATCTTGTAATTCTCGCATGTCAAGAAGTTAGGATAGGTAGTTACCTAACCCTAACTATATCCCTCAATATGAATTTTTCAAGAGGGTAATTTTTGGTACTCCGATAACAGAGGACAAAGGAGAATGAAGGGAAAGTCCTTCAGAAGGTTCAAGAGCTAACACTGGTGGTGACTAGATAGTTGCATATGTTGTGACTCATAAGTCTTACAAAAAAACGTCTAGCGGAGACTTGGCTTGGAAGCAAGTCTCACAGTTTGGAAAATTTCCAAGGAATAATTGATATTGGTTCAAGTGAAACACAGTAAAAGAAAATCTTTGGGATAGAGATAAATTAAGCAAAGTCTTTGTGTAGAAATCACATAAGAGAAATTTTTCACCGAACCAACAAGTGTGGTTCATGTTTTCTCAAAAAATATTTAGATAATGATATTATTTCATTAATTTATTAAAATTATTAATAGGTAACGGCAATATCGCCGTTACTCAATAATATTTGTTTTTAATATATTAATAAATTAATATCATAATCTACTACATTCCTCTCTATTTAAGCCTTTGCCATGGTCTGCCTCTTCATTGGTACTGATGATGAACATCTTCATTTGGTCCTGATGATGAATCACATTTGTTGGTTCGAAACACATCAGCCAAAAATGTATTTTATGTGATTCCTACCAAAAGACTTTGCTTAATTCATTATGGATCACAGAAGCTTGAAAAGTATTAAACTCAGAAATATGCAATCCATTGTTAAAAAAACGTAGGACTTTGTATTTCTGTAGAAATTGATGGGTTGAAATGCTCAGTAGGATTATAATTTTTAATTCTGTAATTCAACTAAATAGTCTCACATAATTATAGAAGGAATTTCTGTTGAAAGTAAGGAAAAGAGGGTATTATTGTAAGTAGTTATGTCATAATTTAGACACATTAGCCTACTAGAACTGCTAAAGGAAGTAGGTGGAACTTTGGTAGCAAAAGAATGCAGGGGAAAAACTAAAAGAAGAGCTAGGAACTCATTATGAATTAAAACAAGCATGAAACACCTTGAAAAAATATTCATTGTAGAAAAGAAGATTCTGCTGAAATAAATGCAAGATTTCAAGAAAGAACAATTGGCATAACTTTATTTAGTTCTTTTTAAAAAAAAACCTCGTAGGGATTAAAATTTCCTCTGTCTAACTGAGAGTAAAGACACAGAAATGACCACCTACGAGCCTATTACATTTCCATTGTTGGAAAGCAAAACATACCATTTGGAAGTTGGTAAATTGACAAGTAGTGACTACACAAACTCATACGAATATAACCATAGTAGAGTAAATTTGCAATACATAAGTGGAAAAACAAGTTTGTCAAACCATAAAATACGCATGCATCTTTTAATACAGTCTGGAAAAAAACACGAGAATTGTCATAAGAATGCTGAAGGATTAACTCAAGCAAAGAAAACGAATACACAGTAAGGCGAAATGCTAATTCTGGGTAAGCCCCAATCTCAAAAATAGCATACAGAAAGTATGGGTAAACGAAATCGTCCAGCTAGAGGAAGCATGCACCACTTACCATTTATTAACCCCTTAACACAGAGAGTATCATATATATTTCCAATTATAATCAACCAAACAGAACTCAGGAAGAGAGATAATATTAAAGAGGCCGCAATCGACGTATAATGTTTTAATAAATATATAGAAACTCAAAAAGACCTCAAAATCTTAGAAATGACTGATTCATGAATTTAGCCAATTAATTTTGTATTGTCGTAGAGAAAGAAACTAATGCCCCTCATGGGTAGGAAAACCAACAAGGTACTCAATCAACAATGTCAGTGATGGACCTAAACGACAGGAATATATTCTAATGCCATAAAAATTAAATGCACCATGCAATGTTCAATAAAACATTACTACGAACAAGATTCTTAGATAAGCCCATAATAGGCAATGAAAGCCCAAGAAACCAAAGACTGAATATCTATGAGTCCGAGCATACATTCATCTTACCAAGTAAGAGGAGGTGTCCTTGGAATGGTAAAGGAGCTTACCAGCTTTGCTTGGAAAGAACTTGACCGAGAAGGCCCTCTGTCACCTAGTCGCCACCCTTAGTAAACAAAATACAATAGAAAAACTACGTTAGAGAAATTCTAGCCTGGAATCGAATAATAAATCAACAAGCCAAGAAACTGAAACAAGAAAAAGGAATATGTATAAATCGTTGCATACATAGTTACCCAAATGAGGAAGCCATGTGAAAAGCCTCCTATGATTGCTAACAAAACCACCTAAAGCACCAGGCAACCAGCTAGAAGTCGGAATATGAGCCATCAAAGGGCCGGGACATGAGAAAACTAAAAGGGAACCCAAAGTCAAGAGTCAAAGCCACAAAAAATCCTTGCTTCTGAAAAGTGAAATGTCACAAATACCAAGGAGTTATTCATTCACGAGAGAAAAGGAAGGAGCTGGTGACCATTTGATGGGGAAGGCCAAGGAAGACCATGGATGGGAAAGGTCAAGGAAGATCGTTGATGGGGCACACCTCCCCGTGCAATGGTGGACAACTCGAGATCAACTTCAACCTTCCAGAAGAAAATTCCCGCCAGCTCTTTGATTAGGAATCCAAGCCATGTGTTAGTTTTTAATGCAAATAAATCATATTATGTACGCATTATAATAATAATAAATGTGATTGCGGATAACCGTTAATAGGGTAAGGTATAATAGATACCAACCTCCATGGGATACAGTGGATAATTAATCAATGCATAAATGATTAAAACAAAAAAAAATTATTAGGCATAATGGGTATTAAGATTTGGTGTGTTTTTAAATTAATATTTTCATTTTGATATTTTTTTTAATATATATATATATAGTAGGAGAGATGTGACAAGTGGTATCAGAGCACTTAGGTTACAAATCTAAGGCCTATGGAAATTAATGATTAACAACGTTAGTGATTTACAGAGTGGAAGAAGGAAGAGAAACTAACATGAGGAGGACATGTAACACACCTAGAAACTGTACAAGAGTTAAAGGATGAGATGGTCTGGTTGTGGGCAGATAACCAAAGGATGATGCGGGAACAAGAAAAGATGATGAAGACTCTATTTGATAGACAAAATCAGTGACAACTAATTCCCACCCCAGAACACGGGCATATGACTAGAGAGAAAGAATATCAGACAAAATATTTAGAGACAGAAGGAGGGGAAGAAAATCAAGAAGAAAAATATGATAATGCATCAGAACAAAAAACACAAAAAAGACAAAGGATAGAACTACAAGGAGAATTTTAGAAAATAAAACCGCCCCTCTTTGATGGTGAGAAGGAAGAGGCAGCGAAATCCTGGCTTATTAATATGAATAAGTACTTTCAGTTGTATGAATACGATCATAATTTAAAAGTTCGCTTGGCCATTTTCGAGCTGCAAGGAAAAACCACCCTATGGTGGGAAGAAGTAAAGATTGTGCGTGGAGTGAACAAACAAATCATAACATGGGAAAAATTTCAATGGTATTTTAAGGAAAGATATTTAACTTAACAACTTTATGAGGAAAAGGAAAAAGAGTTTCATGATCTATGACTGGGACATCTGACAATGGATGAGTTCATTACAAAATTCACATCCTTATTTGGTATTTTCCCTACATACGAGAGCAAAAAGCGAAGGTGCAATGATTTATCAACAATATGTCGTTGTTCATGAAGGAGTGCCTTGAATTCGATAACCCAAAAACCATGGATGAGGTTATACGGAAAGAACGTATATGCTACCAACAAAATAGACAAAAGGGAGATCTGGGAAAAAGATGGACTGACAAAAAGGGAATTAAGTTCCCTACTGACAGTAAGGGGAACAAGTTTATAATCAATAAAGGACCTGACAAGGGACAATTAAACATAAATCTGAATATAAATCAATTGAGATTTAGACTTCCCCATTAACCAAAAACCAACAACCAGTCAGGCAGAACCGAAGTTGAAATAGAAGCAAGATCCCCAGTACAATGTTGGGGATGTGGAAGACCACATTATGTCAAAAACTATCCCAACCGCAAGGGTACTGATCAAATTTCACAGATTTAGGAGGAATCCACCATAGGAGAAGTGGCCATAAGCATCCCAAAAATCAATGCTTCCCTTGAATACCATCTGGGGGAATACCAACCAATTATGGTGGAATTTTGAAGGTAAATTTTTTGACCAAACTATAAATGTTTTAATTGACCCAGGAGCTACATTAAGTTATGTTAGTCCTAGATATTAGATCAGTGTTGTTTACAAGATGTTAAGTGTAAAAATCCCTGGTTAGTACATCTAGCCACAGGGGCAAAAAGACGTGTGTTGCCCAAGGTCAACAACTACCCGTTGAAAATAGTAGGTCCGTCCTTAGTTGTAGGCCTGAATGTATTTCCCCTAGGGTCATATGACGTTCTAATAGGCATGGACTACTTGGAAAAGCATTGGTCCCTCATAAACTATAAAACGAAAGCTGTTTTCTACGTGGCTGAGGAGGGAAAGAGGCAGGAAATTCAGGGCATATTAAGGGCTCTAAACTTAAGACCAGTAACCGCCTCTCAGTTAGCAAATCATATCAGAAAAAGATGCCAAATATATGCAATCCAAGTGGGATATGCAAAGACAAAAGAAAAATGTTTCCCTAGAAGGTATACCTGTAATACAGGGTTTTCGAGATGTATTTCTTGAAGAGATTCTTGGACTTCCTCCGAAATGAGATATAGACTTCACCATTGAAATGATATTGGGAGTTGCTCTGGTATCCCGAGCTCCTTATCGCATGAACATACCAGAGTTGACATAATTAAAAATGTAGTTACAAGAACCGTTGGATAAAAAATACATCCACCGAAGTGTATCAGCTTGGGGAGCCCTAGTAATTTTTGTTAAAAATATGGATGGGTCCCTACGCATGTGCATGGACTACCGCCAGCTAAATAAGCTTACTATAAAAAATAAATACCCTTTACCCTATATAGACGAGTTGTTTGATCACGTAAGGGGTGCAACAGTATTTTCAAAGATCGACCTACGTTCAAGATACCATCAGATCAAAATTAAGGAAGAAGACATAGCTAAAACAACTTTAATAACTCATTATGGACATTATGAGTTTGTTGTGCTGCACTTCAGGATGACTAATTCTCTCGTGACCTTGATGTGTCTCATTAACAGTATATTCCATTGGTACTTGGATAAATTTTTGTTGATCTTTATTGAAGATATACTGATTTATTCTTGGAATATAGAAGAACATAAAGAACATCTCAAAATAGTGTTGCAGACTCTTAGAGAACATCAACTGTATGCTAAGTACAACAAGTGCGATTTCTTTAAAGAGAAGATTCACTATCTAGGATATATCATTATCAAGGATGAAATTTCTGCGGACCCAGAGAAGATAAAGACTATAATGGAGTGGCCAGTTCCAAAGGACGTGGTAGATATAAGGTCATTCATGGGTCTAGTCGGGTACTACAGGTGATTTGTTGAAGGATTTTCCAGGGTAGCATACCCCATTACCTCCCTGCAGAAGAAAGGAAAAACCTTCAAGTGGACAAAAGAGTGCCAAATGAGTTTTGACCAGCTTAAGAATTTATTAACCACCGCACCTATATTAAGCATCGCAGACCAAATAAGGACTATGTGGTTTCTACAGATGCCAGCAACGAAGGAGTTGGTGGAGTTTTAATGCAAGAAGGCAGAGTGATTGCCTATGAATATGGAAAACTTAGGGAGCATGAGCAGCAATATTGAGCCTATGAATTAGAGCTAATAGTTGTTATTCATGCACTAAATATGTGCTACATTATATGATGGGTAAGAAGTTTCTCTTAATCACTGATCATCACAGCTTAACTAACTATTTTAAGTAGCCCACTTTGAATACCAGGTAAGCCCGTTGGATCGAATTTTTAATTGGTTTTGACTTTGATATCAAGCACTTGAGAGGTAAAGAGAATTAGGTCATGAATGCTTTGAGTTAGAAGGTACACTATATTTATGAAGTCTCTTACATTGAGGTACAGACTACCTTCAATGAGTTGATCAAAGAGGCAGTTGGGCGTGATCCAGAATATCAATTTTTATGGTAGCAAGTTTAAGTTTCAAACAACCATGAACAACAACTGGGATACCAAATAAACCATGAAGCTATGCTGATTTATAAAGGAAGAATGTATGTGCCTAACCAAAAAAGTATTAAAGACTTTAATTGTGGATGAATATCATAAGATTCCATATGAAGGCCACCCTAGATACTAGAAGATGATTACCATGCTTAGAAAAGAATATTTCTGGCCTGGAATGAAGAAGAATGTAGCTGAGTATTTAACTCATTGTATGGAATGTCAGCAAGTGAAAACATAACATCAACATCTAGCCGAATTACTGCATCCTCTCCCAATTCTAGAATGGAAATGGGAGACCATTTCCATTGATTTCATTATAGGACTACCTAAGTCCAAAAAGAAAAATGATTCGGTAATGGTGGTAGTGGATAAGTTGAGAAAATCTACTCATTTCATACCAGTGAAATAAACCTACAAGGTTGTACAGATCATTAAGATATTCATGCAAGTTATATTCAGAATACATGGATTACCAAAAATTATAATTTATGATCATGATGTAAGGTTTACATCAGCTTTCTAGAAAGAATTATTTAAGCGATTGGGCACATAACTACATTTCAGCACTCTTACTACCCTCAAATGGATGGGCAGACCGAGTGAGTAAATTAGGTAGTCAAGGACATGTTGGAAACTTACATAATGCAGCAACCCTCCAAATGGTAGCATTACATACATTTGGTAGAATTAGCTTATAACAACAGCTATCATACATCATTACAAATGAGCCTATTTGAGGTTTTCTATGGACACAAGTGCAGGACACCTTCGAGTTGGAGCGGGCAAGAGGATAAGTTGATGCTAGCACCCGAGGTGTTAAAAGAAATGGAGGAGATGGTCAAGAAATTTTGCTCCAATTTAATGGCCACTCAAGATCGACAAAAGGAATTTGCTCACTAAAAATGGAATTTCTAAGAATTTCAAATTGGAGTTCACGTCTATGTATGGGTAAGAGCTACAAAGAGTACATTAAAATCGAGCTGGTGTGCTAAGTTGGCACCCTCATTTTGGGACCCTTTTCAGATGCTCTCGCAAATCAGTCTAGTAGTCTACCAGCTCGCTTTGGCCAGCCACATTCGTGTGCACAACATTTTCGATGTTTCCATGTTAAAAAAATATGTTTATGATCCTAAGCATATAATCAATTAGCAAGATATATAGGTAGAATAATTTTAATAAATTTGTTAAAGCAAAGTATTAATGGTACAAGGGACTCACTAATTTTTATTTCTAGTTCGAACTGGAAGGTGAGTTCTCAGTTGAACCTCTCGTTATACTCGATTGGAGAGAAGTAATGTTGTGGAAACTAGTTATCACCCAGGTTAAAGTGCAATGGCAGCACTTTGGGCTAGATGAGGCCACCTGGGAGGATGAGAAGGTTATGAAGGATACTTGTCCAAATTTGTTTGCAATAGAAAAACATCAGGACGATGTTTGATCTTGGGGGGGAAGATGTGATATCCCCAGAAAATTGTAATTATTTATTTACTGCAGTAAAACAAAAAACTTTATTTTATTATTATTTGAATTTATGCATTTAATATTTTGTAAGTTATGAATGAAACAAATAATGGAGTGTTAACAAATCTTGTAACTTTCACATATCAAGAAGTTGGGATAGGTAGTTACCTAACCATAACCACTTTCCTGAATATGAATTCTCTAAGAAGGGGATCAAGAAGGTAATTTTTGGTACCTGAGATAACAGAGGAGAAAGGAGAATGAAGCAAAGGTCTTTTGTGTTGATATGTTAGACGGTTCAAGAGCTAAGTCTGGTGGTGACCATATAGCTACAGATTATGTGACTCATAAATCTTACAAGAAAGTGTCTATCTTTTGAGAAAGGTCTCAGGGGGGAGACTTGGCTTGGAAGCAAGTCTCACGGTTGGGAGGAAAATTGTCAACGAATAGTTAATACTGGTTCAGGTGAACCACAGTAAAAGAAAATCTTCAGGATAGAGATAAGTATTAAATTCAGAAATATCCAATGCACTCGTAAAAAAAGTAGGACTCTGTATTTCTATATTTACTGCAGTAAAACAAAAAACTATGTTTTATTATTATTTGAACTTATGCATTTAATATTTTGTAAGTTATGAATGAAACAAATAATTGAGTGTTAACAAATCTTGTAACTTTCACATATCAAGAAGTTGGGATAGGTAGTTACCTAACCGTAACCACTTTCCTGAATATGAATTCTCTAAGAAGGGGATCAAGAAGGTAATTTTTGGTACCTGAGATAATAGAGGAGAAAGGAGAATGAAGCGAAGGTCTTTTGTGTTGATATGTTAGACGGTTCAAGAGCTAAGTCTGGTGGTGACCATATAGCTATAGATTATGTGACTCATAAATCTTATAAGAAAGTGTCTATCTTTAGAGAAAGGTCTCACGGGGGAGACTTGGCTTGGAAGCAAGTCTCACAGTTGGGAGGAAAATTGTCAACGAATAGTTAATACTGGTTCAGGTGAACCACAGTAAAAGAAAATCTTCAGGATAGAGACAAGTATTAAATTCAGAAATATCCAATGCACTCTTAAAAAAAGTAGGACTCTGTATTTCTGTAGAAATTGATGGGTTGAAATTATTGAGTAGGATTATAATTTTTAATTCTGCAATTAAATTAAATAGTTTGTGAGATAATCAGAGAAGGAATTTGTTCTGAAAGTAAGGAAAAAAGGGCATTACTCTAAGTAGTTAAGTCAGAATTTAGACACATTAGCCTACTATAACTACTAAATGAAGAAGGTGTAACTTTCCTAGCAAAAGAATACAGGGGAAAAACCAAAAGACGAGCTAGGAACTTATTATGAATTAAAACAAGCATGAATTACCCTGAAAAAATATTCATTGTAGAAAAGAAGCTTATGCTGAAATAAATGCAATGTTAGGCCCCTATACTACTAGTGTAACCCCTTATTGTTATTAGTACAACCCCCTTATTATATTGAAGTACCCATGTAGTGCCCATATTGTTACTATTGTGCCCTTACATTATTATTGTTGTGTCAACTCTGATTATGTTATGACCCCTTAGACTCCTATATATAGAAAGGAGGTCTTTTCATGTATCATCAAAAAATTGTTCATCTATGTAATGCAAAGGAGGTTGCCCCCTTGAAGAGGCTGAATTCTAAGGCCTTGATCTATCTTTTCTATCTTTTTGTGAGCTGGTTTCATAACATTTGGTATCAGAGCTTTGGATTTTAAGGTTTCGCTGCTCCAAATTGGTCATCGTGGCATTTTCGCTATAACTTTTTTTTTTGCGATGTTTCAGAAGCAAAAAAGAAAACCCATTTGAGACAAAATTGCGCTGAAACTCAGGTCCAAATTTCAGAGCTTTTTACGCTATATTTGCGGAGATATGATTTGAGGAAGTTCTTCTTTTTGCAGACTCATGAATTACATTCCAAACAGGTGACCTGCGGAAAATCGCCATAACTTTTGTTTTGAGGATCAGACTGAAATTTTGTCAGAAGTTATAGAAAGAGAAAAAGCTGTAGTTTCTTGTGTATATTTTAAAACCCTAAGGTTAACACAGTGACACATGGCACTTCATACAAGTTCGATCTTCTGAAAAGGTGTATAATCACGTCATCTTAGGAGATTGTTCATAACTCTTTCCTGGAGAATCTAAATTTGATCAAACTGGCGGCATTAAAAGAGGACGCAGAGGGCTACTACAGGTCGCAATTTGAGAACTGGAAGAACTGAAATTACAGAGTTATAGTCATTTCAGGATTGAGCTCCTAAAATTGAGAAAAGGCAATATGAGGAAGTTTGATGGCAAGGATCCGGTAAATTGGATACTTCAGATGCAGCAATATTTTGATCTACATGGTGTACCGCTATTACAAAAGGTATGTATTGCATCTTCATATTTAGAACCGGATGAATTTTATGGTATAAAGGGCTTTGTTCTCATAAACAACTTGTTATGTGGTCAATTTTCATGGAGGAAATGATAGCACATTATGAGGATACAAAGAGCAACACCTTCTTTAGAGCAACACCACAACAATTGGAAAGAGTAAAAGGGCTTTGTTACATAGTGGAAAGTAAAATTATGGAAACAAGGAAGTCTACCCCTCACAACTATAAAGATGGCAGTGTTGTTTCTCCTAGCCTTCCACAACCTTCAAGGGTTACACCACAACAATTGGAAGAAAAGAGAGAAAAAGGGCTTTGTTACAATTGTGATAGCAAATGCACTAAAGGTCATAAGTGTGATGAGAAGAAATTATTTTACATGGAGTATGAAGAGGAGGAAGAAAAGGATCAAGAAACATCAAAAGAAGAGGATATATGCCAGGACTCAACCCTAGAGAAAGAAGAAATGAATTAGACCATATCTTGTAAAGAATTGGCAAGAATTACCACTCATCAAACTCTCAAGATAAAAGGACATATCAAGAAGAAAAAGGTGCAAGAAGTGAAATATCACATCGAGAAAGAATAGATGAATCCAACCATATCTTGTAATTCATTGGTCGGAATTACCACTCCTCAAACTATCAAGATAAAAGGACATATCAAGAAGGAAAATGTTCAAGAAGTGAAATATCACATCGAGCATCAAGAAATGAATCCTACCATATCTTGTAAAGGGTTGGAAGAAATTACCACTCCTCAAACTCTAAAGATAGAAGGACATATCAAGAAGAAAAAGATTCAAGCAGTGAAAGATCACATCGAGCATCAACAACAAGCTCTCCAACTTTTAAAGAATAATGCCACTTTGGTACAAAATTGAATGAAACAATAGGTAGATCAACATTGTAGTGAAAAATGTTTTGATGTACGTGATTGGGTATTTTTACTGGTACATCTCAAGCAAGTTATTTATGAGAAGGAAATGTTGGCAATACTACATGCACTTAAGAAATGGCAACCATACCGAATGGGAAGGCACTTCAAGGTAAAAATGGATCATGATAGTCTTAAATACTTTTTAGAACAACTATTATCTTTAGAAGAACAAAAAAAATGTGTCACAAATATGTTGGGTTATGACTTTGACATCATCTATAGAAAATGGAAGCAAAATTTTGTTGCAGATGCACTCTCAAGAAAGGATGAGGATGTGGAAGCATTGTTTTGTGCTATTTCTATTACCCAACCATATTAGATAAACGAAGCAAGGGATGAATGGAAGAAGGATGAAGAAGTATGGCAACTTATTCAAAAGTTGCGAAAGGTCCCAATTCAAATAATATTGCCAGAAATTGAAGAGGAAGGAAAAATCATATTGGAACTTGGAGCAGCCACAGAAACAAGAACCCGACAGCTACGAAATCAATCAATTTCAGAGTATCTCATCAAGTGGAAGAACTTAACCGGTGAAGATTCCACATGGGAGGACAAGAATTTTATACAAAAGCATTAGGAACTACTCAAGTATTGAGGACAACACTTTTTGAAGGAGAGGGGCATGTTAGGCCCCTATACTACTAGTGTAACCCCTTATTGTTATTAGTACAACCCCGTTATTATATTGATGTACCCATGTAGTGCCCATATTGTTACTATTGTGCCACATAGAAGCCCACTATTGTTATTATTGTGCCCTTAAATTATTATTGTTATGTCGGCTCTGATTATATTATGACCCCTTAGACTCCTATATATAGAAAGGTGGTCTTTTCATTTTTATCATCCAAGAATTGTTCATTTATGCAATGTAAAGGGGGTTACCCCGTCGAAGAGGCTGAATTCTAAGGCGTTGATCTATCTTTTCTATCTTTTTGTGAGATGGTTTCATAACATGCAAGCTCTCAAGAAAGAACAATTGGCATAACTTTATTTATTTCTTTCAAAAGAAATTAACCCCATAGGGATTAAAATTTCCTGTGTCTAGCTGAGAGTAAAGAGACAGAAATGACAACCGACGACCCTATTACATTTCCATTATTGCAGAATTCGGAAAGTAAAGCCTACCATTTGGAAGTTGGTAAATTAACAGCTTTCCACTCCACAGACTCATACGAATATAACCATAGCAAAGTCAAGTTTCCATACATAAATGGAAAAACAAGTTCGTCGAACCATAAAATACACATACATCTTTTAATACAATCTGGAAAAAAACACGAGAATTGTCATAAGAATGCCAAAGGATTAACTCGTGCAAAGAAAATGAATACACAGGAAGGTGAAATGCTAATTTTAGTAAACCTGAATATCAAAGATAGCATACAAAAAGTATAGGTAAATGAAATCATCGATCTAGAAGAAGCAATGCGTCAGTTACCATTTATTAACCGCTTAGCACAGAGAGTATCATACAGGTTTCGCATTATAATTAACCAAACAGAACCCCGGAAGAGAGATAATATTAAAGAGGCCACAATCGGTATATAATGTGTTACTAAATATATGGAAACTCAAAAAAACCTCAGAATCTTAGAAATGGCTGATTCATGAATTTACCCAATTACATTTGTATTGTCATAGACAAAAAAACTAAAACCTTTCATGGGTAGGAAACCAGCAAGTTACTCAAACAACAACATCAATGACGAACCCAAACCAGAGGACCATATTCTAGTGCCATGAAACTTAAATACACCATGCAACGTTGAATAAAACATTACTACGAACAAGATTCTTAGATAAGTCTATAACAGGTGATGAAAGCCCACAAAACCAAAGACCAAATCTCTGTGAATCTGAGCATACATTCGTCTTACCCGGTAAGAGGACGTGACCTTGGAATGGTAAAGGAGTTGACCAACTTTGTTTGGAAAGAACTTGACCGAGGAGGCCCTCCATGCCCTGGTTGCCACCCTCGGCAAACAAAATAGAATAAAAAAACTATGTCAGAGAAATTCTAGCCTGGAACCAAATAAAAAATCAACAAGCCAAGAAACTGAAACAAGAAATAGGAATAAGTATAAACCATTGCATACACAGCTACCTGAATGAGGAAGCTAAGCGAAAAACCTCTTGAGATTGCTAACGAAGCCACTTGAAGCACCAAGCAGCGAACTAGGAGTCGGAGGATTCCAGAGCCTGTACCACAAAGATGAGCCATCAGAGGCTGGGACATGAGAAAACTAAAAGTTAACCCAAAGACAAGAGCCAAATTCGCAACAAAGCCTTTTTATAAATGACTCAAACAAATATTAAAATGTTAATTAATAAAAATACTAATTTATTAATAATAAAAAACAGCCAAACTTTTATTGACCTTAACACGGTTGAAAGTAACAAAAACAAAGAACTAAATCTCATAAATATAAAAATAAAAACTACGAACAGTTCAAACCTGTAAGTATAAAAACATATAAACCATGGGGAATAAGGCCATAGCTTTGACCAAATTTAACTGATAGAATATACAGATTTACCATGTGAATATAACCTCCGATAAAAATGTGGAAGATCTTAGGCCAATTATGTTATTCAAAAGACCAAAATGGTGAAGTGCTTAAAAAATTATAAATACTACTTGAAGATGCTAAAAGAGGAGTGTTGGGCTCTATCAACAACCAGAAGTTTCTGATAAGTTTGTTTGGAAGACCAAACTAAATTGGATGCACATGCTAATATTGCTATATTAGTTAAAAACAGTTTGTTAAGTCGATATTTTACTTTTATTGCAGTTTTAGTTTTAGTTTTATGGTTTGTCTTAATTTTTTTTTTCATTATTTTGGAAATTTATGAAATGGTAGGAATTGTGAGTATAAAGGTTTCTGTTTAATTTTTTTGTTGTTAAAGTGTTTTTCTTTGTTGCAGTGTGGCATGATTTATCTAGGGGTTATATTGGTAGCAATGTGAATTAATCTCTAATTTAAAATCAATTATTCTTGTTCAAATTTTTGCTACATAGGCTAACACATCTCCACAGAATAAAACCCACATAAAGAGAGATTTAAACCCACTAGCTATAACTCTAATTATTATCCTTTGACATCTCGGTCCTAGATTGAACTATTTTATGATATATATGGCTTGGGAGATGTTACATATATGTGAGGAGATTTTTAGTTCCCCATCTTAAAAAAAAATTACAAAGATTCTTAAAAAATAAAAGATTAACACTTAAGAAATAAAATAATTAAACAATTCCAAACTTATATATATATATATACCAAAAGCTAAATTTATTATTTAAACCATTCTAAATTTGTGTTATTTAGAAATAATTATGATGGTTAACATTCACTAAGACAAATATGCTTTATTGAACCTTAAGAAAGTAAGAGCTTAATTGAGATTGTTTAATATTTTATTTGTATGATCAAAAAGAAGTGAGATAAGTGTTCCTAGATTGCAATAGCTTTTCTTAACATGTCAATAAGGTTGGTAGTGTGGCGAAGATTTTCAATATTAAAACAAATGTGAGTAAGAGTTGGGAAATATAAGTGGAAGTGTTTTTCGTCTTCAACCCTCTTAATATCACAAAGTTGAGAAATGCTTTCATCCCAAGGTGTTTTAGGAATTTACCAACATTATATTTCATTTTGAAGCTCATGAGATTTAGTTCTTATCTTGGCAATACTCATTTTATTCTTGGCACTAGTCTAAGTCAGAAATATCATTTTGGTTATCACGATTGGGGTCAATCACCTCCTTATAGTACCTTAGATTCATTTTTACCTCTAACTCCTTATCATCCCTTAACTTATCCTTAGATTTGGAATGAATAATATTTTCAATAGAATCCTTACTCTCGATGTTGATCACCCCCCAATGGTCTAGAGAAGACTAAACATCTTTATAACAATCTCGCTTCAATCAGAGGTGGAGTTTTTGTTTAGAGTTAGAAGAAATGTTAGGAAACCTCTCAGCTTCCATGTTGTATAGATTATTCAGATACAAGCAATACCTAATCATAGTCATGCTTTCAATGAAGAAATGATAACTTCAATCAAGAAGATAAAGTGGGGACTGTTTCCTTTAACCTTCAAGTTGTAGATTACAAAATTTATTTTGGATTAGTTCTATCTTCCTCCACAATTAGCTAAATATAATATAACTAAAAAAATAATTTATTATAATTGAAATAATTTCGAAAAATAAAATAATTAGACAATTTAAATTTTTATTGTTAAATAATAATATTTATAAATATATAAAATTTACAAATTAATATAAATAAATTAAATTATCAAATTACTAAAAGGTTAATTTATTAATGAACTGAATATAAAAGCTAAAGTAATTAAACCATTCTTAATTTGTATTATTTAAAAATAATATTTATATAGATGCAAAATTTAAACATTACTATAAACCAATCAAATTGTTAAAAAAATGATTTTTATTCTTTCAAATTGAAATGATAGTTTGTATTAAAAACTATTTTGTAGAATATTAGCTCACTTGGATAAAGATAATATTCAATCTAGGTTAAAATTACAAAATGATAGTTATATATCTTCTACATTAGATTACATGAAAGTGAGGACTTTCCAAAAGAAACCTAAATTTTTACAAACTTTGAACTCCATATAACCTAAGAATCATATAAAAATAAAACAATTTGGGCTAAATTCATTTCAATATGTTGGATTGGATCATTTTAATTTCAAACAAGTAGATGTGGAGAGCTTGTAGTAGTACTCGCTGAAGAGAATGTGGAATTTCAATGTCCTAAAGTCATTTAGAGATCCTCCACTTTTCCGTGAAGGGGGTTGATTTCATCTTTTTATCTCTAAATTAAGGTAGAATGTTTAATTAATATTTTAGTTGGGGATGTTAAGTTGGAGGCCATTTGATTATGATTCATCTAAAGGGGATGAATTTCCTCTTGTAATTTTGTAACTAAACCTACTGAGAATTGTGAATTTTTGTAGCACAGGAGGTACTCTCATAGATCATGGCTACTTTATTTGTCCAAAGGTGATTAAATTACCCAGGCTATGTGTTATAACCCTATGTTTTTGAGAAAATAATCCAAATTTAATATTGCAAGAGTAAGTGGGTTAAAATGCTAAAGGATCTATGGTTTGCCTAAGAAACCATAAAAGTGAAACAGAAATAGAGGTCAATGTAGAGACATATAGACATATCACAGGAGATCATTTGTGAAGGGAGATCTTCCTGAGATATCCACAATAATAGAATGATTCATATGCATGGACAAAGTTTGGTAGGCAAGGATTGATGCTCTAAGGAGTAATAAACAAGTTTCTTGTAGGTGATAGGAGCTAAAGAAAGTCAAGGCCACACTAAAGAGGTAGGTCGATTTGGTTGTGTAATAAAGAGGCATGGTTAGGGCCATCCAGAGGTAATTAAAGGAGACACAACGGGTTTTTTTTAAGTAAGAGTAAGGAGAAGGTCATAAGCATGTTGAGGAAAATCTAAATAAGAACATCTAGTTGAGACCTTAAGCAGGTTTATGATATAGCATAAATCTAAAGGGGAATCTGAAGGGGACCAAGCCTTAGAAAGGGAAAGATTATTTATCTTAGCATTAGATTTGAGGAAGAACGAGACTATGTTGTAGTAGATCTAAAGGGTGGTTGAGCTCTAATTGAATTTGAGTAGAGGACCTAAAATCCTTAGATATGAGTGCAAGTGGGATGAAGGGGATTTTGTGGTGTAACATAATTTAGTCGAGTGGCACACAAAGGCCTAGTAAGGTCTAGATTAACTTATATATGTGGATTGTAGAGGGTTATATTCAGTGTTTTGAGGGATAGATATAGATTGTTCATGCCTTAAAGAGTTATATCCATGTACTTAGGATGGTTACATGTAATTTTCCTTTCTAATTAATTTCCCTAGGGTGGATGAAATAGCTTATCTGACCTCATAGGCTATAGTCTTGATAAAGGGAGTAAAAATCACAATATTCAATGCTTGGGGAAACATTGGGTAAATTTTTGGATAGTTGAGGAAAAAAACCTAAATTGTAGTAGTACTGGCTGAAAAGACCCCTTCTTTCCACTAATTTCAGTGGTAAAATATTCCACCCTAGTTAGGCACCATTCTTCATTTGTTATAATTTGTCTTGCAAAATTATGGCCCAACAAAATTGGTAGCATTTCCAGCCAAATTTATTACACCTTGATTAGAGGAATTGTGGTTCCTTGAGGTACCCACATACCTCTCTTATGTTTCATTCAGTTGTAGTGTTTCATGTATCCATAGGGCTAAGGGTCATAGGAAAATGCGAGGCCATAGAGCTAAGGTTTGCAATAAACTATAGAGTCATAAGAAACAACAGGGTCATAGTCGAAAGTTATGGCCGCAGACTAGTAAGGGTAAGGATAGGTTTTTGGGCCCCTGGTGGCATCAAGTTTGGAACAAAGAACACTAACTTACGAAAGGAAGAATAGGAAATTTGGAGTCATTTAATTGGCTAGGAATTCTACAGGCCTCCCTTAATAGCAGCAAGTATATGGTGAGTTGTTATATTCCATTATTGCCTACCAAATCTTAGAGAGAAAGCTAAATTAGCATAGCCATAGTGGAATTGGTTGAATAACTAAATATTGAGCTTCAAATTAGGATTGTGTTTTAATGGTTGAAGGAATCTATTGATTGAATCATATCACTTCTTGAGATATTTATTACTATCGAAATTTTGTCCATTTTCAATGTCGTCCACTATTGAATAAATGAATATGGTTGTTGTATGATCTTTTCGATTTATTTCAACCCTAGAAAACATATGAACCATAAGGAAAAAATTACCCTAGTAAATTACAGTGGTATCAGTAATGACTCATGCTACCAACCTATGTGAAAATGGGTTGATGACATGGAACAAAGGTCTTCAGATAAGGCTCAGTCGAGAATGAACAATTTCACGAAATTTTTTTCCAACAACATGAACAAGTGATGTCTTAGTTTCTTACCCTACTTTGAATTAATGCAAGTAGCAATCACTATGTTCGTATTCAATTTAATGTCGCCAAAAAAAAGAACACTCAGATTAGTTTTCAAGGATTAGAGATTGCAATGGTCAAACACATGTGACTCACAAAACTATTCAACCACCTAAGTTAATGGATAAGGGAACACAATAGAAAGCAGTCAATGATTTTTGGCTAACTGAAGGAAAGACAAATCAACCGATATTGATGGTAAGCCCAAGACATGAAAGTAATGTTCAAGAGAAGTCGAAGAAAAAAAAAAGGCATTCCCAAATTATTGGTCATGGCTATACCATCCTAAATAAAATAAAGGACCTCAACATTTTGAATCTAGTGGTATGGGAAAATCAAAATGTTTTCCTTACACTAGTGGTGGAGCTCAAAACAAGTATAGAAATGATAAGAAATCTAAGTAATGCTTATTAAGAAAACATGATTCAGCATGTAATGTTAAGTCATATAATTTGGTTGATGAGAACCATGAGTTTTAATCTCATGGTATCTAAATGGTAAATAAGAAAGGGGATGAAAATGATATCCATCTTGACAAGAGTAAAGGCAATGACTCATATAAAATATAAACAATGAGGATGGAGTTGAGGAAAAGAGTTTAGATGCAACTGCGAACTGCTCTGCTTCAACTAATGCTTCTTTATAGTGCAACAATGGAACATAACTATGTACTATTAGCCTTCTTAATAGTACTTATCATGAAAAAAAATCTTAGATAGAAGTAATGAGAAGGGAGTCCTCAAATGACCCATGTTTATAAGAATCAATAACTACAAAAAGAGAAAAAAAAATGGCATTGTTAAGACACGAATAAATAGAGATACACAAAGAGAAAGGATCCATGCATATTATAGCTAGGATGTAGACAAAAGAAAGTCAACAAGAATTATTAAAATAAATGAAAATATTTTAGAGGGTACAAAAATATTTCAACCATGTTTTAATGAATAGATATTCTTGAAAGTAGTTAGAAGAAAGTGTTGAGAAATTATCTATTGACTAAATTTTCAATGGTTTAAAATAAATGGGTAACCACAATAATGGAGATATTAACATTTGTTTTCATATGGATAATAATTTTTTCACTAAAGACATGAATGGACAATAGGTTGAGGAGATGAATTGTGGGAAATATGACTGATTAGTTGAGGATAGACTGGCCTCTGATTTGTGATGCTCCAATTTATTTGATGTAGTCCCAACGATGGATTACCATAAGAGAGCCTATGAAATAGTTTCAAATATTGACAAAGAGAAATAGAGGGTAAAATTTGTGGATGTTGGATTAGAATGGAAGGACACTTCATTTGAACAAATACCTTAGCTTGGAAAGGATAGTAAACATACACATAAGATTTTGTATGATCATGATTTCCCTAAAGAGAAATCCATGCTTGATGCTAGGATAGAATTAAAAGGTACCTAGATGGTCATAAGGGGGGATCACTCGTGAAAATATAACTAAATTCAATTGTTTTCCTTTCACCTGTGAGGATGACTCATCAATCGTGAACACGATTTACTACGACTTGAGCCACTATTTCTCTTATGGAAAAAGAAATAGACGAAAAAGGTTGGAAAATCATTGTTGTTTTAGCAATGTTTCTCATATGTGGGGAGAGAAAAGGACATGGAGAAGTGTAGATTATGTTGGGGATCAGATAGATGTTGGGAAAATTTAATTCATCCAAATAAAATGAGAGGCGAACAATCTACGATCATTTTTAAGGACAATGAAGAATGTAGTTATAGGTATTGAAGAGTTTGTAATACATACAATGTTTTCATCTCTAACTTAAATGATTCTAATGGATATAGGTTAACCAAAACCCCATCAGTGAATTCCATTGACATGATACTTAGTGGGTTATAGGATAGTACTTTTGGTTTTGATCGCTATTCCAAACAATCTTTCACTTCAGGCCATTCCTCAATGTTTGATAAGGGGCCTAAAACTTATCGTTCCAATAATATTGCTACTATTAAGTGAGGTTGGTTTCATTTTACCTCAAATAAAACAACATACACTTTTCTTATTCTACCTTCAGGACTAGAGATTTGAAATGCTTCTATTTTGTGTCGAAAATTATGATGGTTATGAAGAGGAGCATTATTCTAAGGATCGCGGAAGAGCTAACTGGAACACTAGTGCTTCTTTTCATAGAGGTAATTTTAATAAGATTGTCAGAAAGTGAAATTCACAGGCTTAGGGACCTTGGTCAAGTGACCATTTTATTTCATTTCACCATCAATCCGGTGACAGTCCACCTAGAGTCTTCCTTAGTATCATATAATAGAATGCAGGCCACACTTCTTTAGAGCACCAAGGCCTCTAATACATATTGTTCATATTGGAATTCCATATCATATGTGGGACAATGGAGATGGTAACCCAACTCATAATGGTTCCTTTAGGTGGAAATGGTAAGTTGAGAACGGCCAAAATCCTATTCAAGCCTCTCTTTGTGGATGGGATGGGTGTGTAGAATAATCTATGATGTACAAAAAAAATGAGTGGTATGTGATTAATCCAGGAATGGGCACCCATTGTTGGGACAAGTCAATCGGTATTAAGCACGTGATATTCAATTTCCAACCTGGGAAAACCTATCATATGAGGG
This sequence comes from Pinus tabuliformis, assembly GCA_031772625.1. Lineage (NCBI taxonomy): Eukaryota > Viridiplantae > Streptophyta > Pinopsida > Pinales > Pinaceae > Pinus > Pinus tabuliformis. The sequence continues at coordinate 502,315,129 of CM062814.1, read as the reverse complement.
CATATAATGTTAGGATTACAACTTCTCATAATCATAATGTGATCTATATATAAGGATAATATAAATATCAGTGAAATTATATTGACTTGGATGGCATGGAAGAAAGGCAAGTAGAAATAATGTATTGTGTGCAGGTGCATAAGTTAAAGTGCCCACTTGATGTACATAGTTTGGAAGTGAAACACAAAACAACCAAAAATGTTGAGGTAGTCTGCCAACAGAGACTTATTGTCAATTAACATGAGTTAACTGACTCAATGAAAAATATTGATTGTGTAAAGAAGGACATTTTGAGACCCACTGGAGCTTTCAAATCTAAAAATGAAGAAGGAGAGGCCTATATATGACATTGAGTCTATTGGGAAAGCATATGAAGATATCAAAATTCAAAATCAACAATTACCCCAAGAAATAATAGAGGGAGGTGAGTATAATTGCAAGATTGTATCATAATATATGAAGCAAAAGTAGGTAAATTTCAAAAAATCAATTGCAATAGTTTTCTTCTTTAGCTAAGTCATATAAGCAGAAAATTACACATATTGAAGAATAAGTGATGGTTCACTTGGATAAAATGAGAAGGGTTACTGAATATGGTCAACAATATGCACTTATTCTTGATAGTACAAAACAAAAATTGGTATTCATAGAGAAAGAGTCAAAATTTCTCGAGGCTTGTTTTGAGGTTGTGCAAAATGAGACAACACCATACAGATGCAGAATTTTTGATCTACAAATGAAGTCGAAGAATGAGAAGTCTTGATTCTAGAATGTAGGCGGACAACTGATCTAAGTGGATATTCGTGGCCAACTACCTATTCCAATAGCACCCCCAACACTATCTCTTTTGATTTTTCGGTTTCCTTAACTGTAGCACAATTTACTATTTTTGGCAGTTTTTTGGGTCCTAAACTTCCCGAGCCATTTTGAGACTTTAAACAACATTTTTATGAAAAACCTAGAGGTTAAAGAATGTCCCAATTTGGTTTTTTCTATCTTCTTGCAACTTCTTCTTCGATATCTTCGAAACAAGCTATTATGATATCCAAATGTAGATCGCATGCCAAAGGTACGACCTCGGAAAGTTGATCTACCAATTTACGCAAATGAGGCCCACAATTTTGGTGCTTCATCTCTTAGGGTTATGTTTTTGGATGTTTAGGGTTTGCCATTGGTTCTCAATAATAAATAGGACTTTGAGCCTCATTGTAACACATTTCAAAGGCATGTAGTCATCACATTTCTTCTCACAGATAAGCTGCCATCGCCCAAGCTAGTTTATTTCCTTTTTGTTTGTAAGCATATTTCAGTATTCTGATATTAATGAAATGAAGTGTTATTTATGCTGCATTTATGTATTTATGGTTATATGTGTAATTTGTTGCATTCATGTTTAAGTTTGGATCATTGGTATCAGAGAAGTATGCTCTCTCTCTGTTTTTCCTTACATGTCCCCAACAAGGTCAGGGTATAAGGAGTTAGGGCTTCATCTAGTTGAGCCTTTGCAAGACCAACCTTGCAAACCATGAAGACCTGCAATGGCGGAACAAAATAAAGACAAGGGTTCAAGAGATCCTTTCAAAATATTGCTCGATGAAACCCTCGAGCAACAAAGGAATGCGATGATGCATAACTTTTCCCAGATCCTTCAACGGCTACCCACAGGTGAAGCATATTCATCCAACAATGACTTTGGAGGCACCACTCCATTTAAGGTACAAGTTAACTTCGATATTCTTGTATTTTAGGGCCATATAGATGCAAACACCGTAGATAAATGGTTGAATCTATTGGAAGGATATTTTCAGTTCATGACTTTTCCAATCATGAAAAGATTACTTTTGGACTTCTCAAAACCACCCAAAATGTCAAGGACTGGTGGGAAACTTACTGTGAAGAAAAGGATGAAATCCTCACTGTTTTCAACCACACCCACTTAGGATTCTTTCGGAGATGCCATCAAGGAAAAATATTACCATGTAAGGATATATGAAGATAAATATATAAAGTGGACCACGTTAGAATAGGGAAGGGACAAAGATGTGTCGGAGTTCACAAATGTTTTCCATACACTATGCACAAAGTTGGGAATCAAGGATTCTAAGCGGAATTTGTTACTCAAGTATTGAGGATGTCTACACAAGTACATAGAGGATGAGATGGAGTTTGTGGACATGTCCTCCCTCTACACGACATACTGATATGCTCTCAAGATTGAACATAAGTTTAATTAGAAGAAGCAAGACTTTTGATTTCCAAATCCGAAGCAAGGAAAAGTTCCCCCAAAACCATAGCGCAAAGGCCAACTCCAAGGTGGGGCGACCCAGGAAAACACACTCAAGCCACAACAACACCACAAAGGCAAAGAAGGACATAAGAGAATGGTGTGAGTTCCATAAGAGTTCTACTCACAACAAAAGTGAGTGTCGGGCCAAGTAGTCAGTGGTGGTTGAGATGAAGGCTTATGAGTCTGATGCATGTTCTGACTCTAATTCAAAGCCCGATAAGGGAAATTGCAAGGGGAAGTAGATCAATGATGTAGATCTTACTGCCATAGTGGCCACTAGAAAGATCCAGAAGAATCATCGTGAAGATCCAAAGTAGGGGGAATGCCTCTTCCACTCACAGATGTGACTGAAAGTTTATGTGTTGTAGTTCATTGTCAATAGAAGTAGCCAAAAGAACATCATTTTAGTAGAGGTCATGAAGCAATTGGGCCTATCGATGAAATCACATCTGCATTCATACACCATTCGGTGGCTTCACCAAGGACTAGATCTCCACGTCTTCTAGTAGTGTCATCTTCCCTACAACATCAAGCCCTTCACGAGTGAGGTAGTGTGTGATGTTGCTCCTCCTGAATTTTGTGTTGTATTATTAGGGAAATCATACTTGTGGAAGCGACATGCTATATATGCGTCTACACCTCGCTCTGTGATTATTACATCAGGCAATAAGTTGTACATGATACCAGAGGTAGCCCCGCCTACTTCGATCTCTTTTATCACTGCAAAGCGATGCAGTAAGATCATTTCCTAGACTAGGAATTTGTTTTCCTTATGATTTGCCCTCAGGGAAAGAAGAAAGTTTGAGCCATGACTTCTAGATAGGGATCCTTTGCACAATAGCAATAGATGGACAAGGTCGTGGAGGATTACATGGACATTTTTGCCTCAGCTATAGGGGTACCTCTTCACTGTCAGGTTAGGCACTCCACCAATCTGACCCCAAGTGCGCCGCTACCCAATGGACCGATCTATCGTCGCTCTGTTATGGAGAATGATGTGATCAAGAGGCATATTTAGGAGTTTTTATAGAAAGGGAACATCAAGCCAAGCTCATCACCCTATGGGAGCCTAATTGTATTGGTATAGAAGAAGGACAGGACCTCGAGACTCTTTATTGACTATCAGGTGCTAAACAAGATCACTCTCTGGAATAGGTACACAAGCCCATGGAGTGATGACCTTCTGGACCAGCTCAAGGTGGCCAAATATTTCAAAAATATTGACTTGAAGTCTATCACTAGGTTCCTATTAGAACCCTTTGATGTGTGGAAGACTACCTTCAAATCCAAGGAGGGCCTTTTCGAATGGTTGGTCATGACTTTCGAGTTGACGAATGCCCCCAAAACCTTCATGAGATTGATGAATGACATCTTGCAACCCTTCACCAATGCATTTGTGGTGGTATATTTATATGAAATCTTGATCTTCAGCAAGATTTGGGAAGAGCACCTTGACCATATTCTACGAGTCCTTCAAACCTCGTGACAACACAAGTTGTGTGCCAATTTGGAAAAATGCAATTTTGGCATGACCCAAGTTCAATATCTGGCGTACATCATTGATGAGAAGGGTGTTCATGTGGACCCAACCAAAATACAAGTCATTCAAGATTGGCCCGCCCCAACCTCTCTAACAAAGCTCTGAACCTTTCTGGGTCTTTCTAATCTCTACTGCAGGTTCGTGTTGGGGTTCTCTCATATCACCTAACCTTTAAATGAAGTCACTAAAGGTAAAGCGGAAGAATTATTTTTTTGGTCTGAAACCTGACTGGACGAATTTTGTGAGTTGAAGCATCTCCTCTGCTTGACACCAGTGCTCACATTACCAAACCTAAAACAATCATTTGAGATTGAGATAGATGCCTCAGACTATGCTATTGGTGGAGTTCTAACTCAATAAGTGCATCCAGTGTCTTACCACATTGAGAAACTTTTAGAAATAGTCCGAAATTATCCCAGTTATGATAAAGAAATGTATTTCATTGTCAAGGCCTATTGTTAATGGAAGCATTACATTGTCGGGAAGGAAATGGTCATCCACACAGACGACTTACCCCTGCAGTTCATGTAAACACAAGGGAATTCGTGGAATAATCGCCATCATAAATGGTCCACACACTTGCAACAACTCCATTTTAACATTATGTATAAGAAGGTTAGCACCAATAATGTTGTAGAATGCCACGACAGACCACCAGTCATGGCACTGATCACTGTGCTCCACTCCTTTGGGCACAAGACTTCAGGGTGGTTGCATCTTTACCAGAGCAATCTCGAATTCAACAGCACATACTAGACACTTCTGGAAGGTTAGCAAGTTCTTAATTTTCACCTGCATGATGCACTCTTATGCCACCTGGGACACATTTGTGTTGCTTAAGGTGAGCATGCAAAGATGATTTGGTAGGTGCATTATCGTTAGGTCATTGGACATATTGGAGTAGAGAAAATGGTGGTAGTACTAGAAAATTATTTTTATTCGCTGAACCTTCATTAGGATGTTAGGAGGTACATTAAATCTTGCATTTCCTGTGCCATTGCCAAACCAACAATCAAGAAGAAAGGCCTATATAATCCTTTACCTACTCCTAGTCGACCTTCGGAATTCATCTCTATGGATTACATGTCAGGCCTTCCTTCCACTAAGCATGACAATGATTGCATTTTCGTGGTTGTCAACAGATTCTCTAAGATGGTGAATATGGTGGCCTACAAGAGGAGTATCACAACAGAGGCCACTGTTGAGCTCTTCTTTGAGCGAGTGAGGGTACACTTTGGGATCCCACAATCCGTTGTCCCTGATCAGGACAATAGATTCCTATGTGCATTTTGGTCAAGTCTCTAGTCGATGCTGGACACCAAACTGATTAAGTCCATGACTTTCCATCCCCAAAATGATGGCCAAACAAAAGCCATCAACAGGATGATCGTACACATTTGACCCATGTACAACTCGAAGAACGCATGGACATGGGATGAAAGGCTCCCCTATGTCCAACACAACTACAATAGAGCTCTCCATAGCTCAACAGGTCATAGCACCCTTCTGGTAGGGTTGGGATTTTAGCCATTATGTCCCATCAGTGTCTCCATACCATTTGCAGTTACTCAGGTAGACTCAACACATGTCCAGTTCGAAGCCAAGATGGCTAACAACTTCATTGAGCGGATTCACCACATCAGCCAATAGGTCCATGATATATTGGACAAAGCCAATTCTAAGTACAAGCAACCCCAAGATTGGCATCGGCTATCACTCAAGTTCTAGGTGGGCGACAAAGTTTGGCTACATTTATAAAAGGAGTGCTTCGTTGCACCCCACCGCAAGCTTCACCTACTATGAATGGTCCATACACCATCACCAAGATTATAGCGGACAATTTCTTTGTGCTTATCATTCCACCATTCCTTGGCCTACACCCAATGTTCAATGTAGACCACCTTTGACTAGATTTTCCATCATTGTTGGACACATCTGACCTTTTAGAACAACTCACACCAATAGAGCTAAACCCAGACTGCATGGAACAAGCCAAAACTGATCTGATCATGGACACACAGATCAAGAACACTCGCCTGCAGAAGGTCCACCTATATCGGGTTGTCAAATCTGGGAAACTTCTTCACCAAGGCAAGTGGCTCACCAAGGACCAAGTTCAGCAGAAGTTTCCCCATCTCATGGAGGCACTCAACATAATGGGTACCATTGCTTCCTGGGGGGGGGTAATGCTCCAGGTGGATATTGGTGGCCATCAGCCTATTTAACTTGGACCCCCAACACTATCTCTTTCAATATTCCAGTTTCCTTAATTGTAGAAAAATTGACTATTTTTGGCAGTTTTCTTGGCCTTGAACTTCCAGCGCCATTTTGAGGGCCTAAACAATGTTTTTAGGGAAAACAGAGAGGCCGAAAACATCCCATGTTGACTCTCCAAATTGCTTTTAGCCTCCTCTTCAAGATCTTTGAAACAAGGTATTATGATAGCCAAACAGAGATTGTATACCAAACTTATGACCCCAGGAATTTGATGTACCAATTTACGCAAACAGGGCCCGCAATTTTGGCGCTTCATATCCCAAGGTTAGGTTTTTGGATGTTTAGGGTTTTCCATTTTTTCTCAATAATAAATCAGCCTTTGAGCCTCATTGTAACATAGTTCAAGGGCATGTAGCCACCACATCTCTTCTCATATATAAGCTAGCATCGCCCAAGCTAATTTATTTCTATTATGTTTGTAAGCATATTTCAGTATTCTGATATTAATGAAATGAAGTGTTATTTTTGTTGCATTTATGTATTTATGGTTGTATGTGTAATTTTTGTGTTCCTGTTTAGCTTCAGATCAAGAAATTTTGCAACACCTAAACTTGAAAATTTCTTGAGGACAAACAATGTTAGGAAGGGAGGACTATAATTTCCCTTTCTAATTAATCTCGCTAAGGGGGATGGAATAGCCTACCTAACCGTATAGGCTACAATCTTGATACATGGGGGCGGGGGTGGACGGAAACAAAATTATCTAATGCAGGGGAAGGGAAACAAAAGTATCTAATGTTTGTGGAAACATTGTGTAAATTTTCAGTTGGCTAAGGAAAAAAAAACCAAACTGGGGGTTGTGCTTGCAACCCTTGATATTTGAGAAACCCCATGTGTGAATATATAAATAAAGGGGATTTACAATCATTTTGAATCATCGATTTGGATCAAAATATATTTTTTTTCTTGAGTTGTCGCTCTGAGGGTTTTAGGCCCCCTTCCATTTACTAATTTCAAAGGTGAAATATTCCACCTTATTTATTCATCATTCTTCATTTTTTTCTCCTTGGCCAGTCATGGATTTCAGCACTAAACAAGTCTATCTAGACCAGTAATACTCGTAGCATTTCTAGCGAATTTTCTTTCATTGAATGTAAACAATAGGGTATCCTGAGGCAGCCACATAAATCCATAGTGCCACAGTTTCATCAGAAGTTGTAGCGCCAAGGGCTGCATACAAACATAGGGCCAAGGCCATAAACTAAAATTATGGTTGCAGACTGGTAAGGGTAAGGATAGTTTTTTAGACCATTGGTGGAAGCAAGTTTAGAGCAACAAATACTAACTCAAGAAATGACAAAAAGGACAAATGGAGACATGGAATAGGCCATGATAGCTAGAAACCTTCCATTATAGAAACAAGAATGCAATGAGTCGTTACAGTGCATTATTGACTACCACATCTTAGATAGTAAGTTAAATTACCATAGTCATAGTGGAATTAGTTGAAAAAATAAATATTAACCTTGAAATCAGGATTATGTCTTAATGGTTGATGGAATCTATTGTTCGAATCATATCGCTAAATGAGTTATATATTATTGTGGAAATTTTATGATTTTCAATGTTGTACACTATTGAATAAATTATTATTGTTGTGTGATCCCGTGGATTTATTGTAATTCTAAAAAAATAGAGGAACCCTAAGTGAAAACTTATCCTAGGACATTAAATTGTAGTTGTTTAATGTGTAGATAGATACGTTCATAGATTATGTGTGGCAAAACTTTAGGTAGTAAAGGGTGTCGAGAGGCATTAGATCCTTAGAAATTAGGTCTAAGGTGCGTCAGGTCTATGGAGAGGTCAGCGAGATGGTGATAGAGGGAACTTTTTCTATGAAAGAGTGATTGCAGAAGGATTGGCTGAGAAGGACAACAACAATCCAAGAAGCTTGAGTTCAATGTAAAACCTCAAGTATGCATTTTTTTTATTGAGAAGTTTGAACATATAAAGGATTAGATATCAATCCCTAGACTAATCAAAGTAATGATTGTGTACTCTTTTTATGTATCGGCATTTTATGAAGAGCCATGATACTTGGCACAAGATACCTAATATTATTTTATTAAACGACTAATAAGACAATGTTTGGGCCAATATTATTTTCTATTCTTGTTCATTTCTTTACTAATTTGTTTTGCTATGAAAAGTTGTTGGTTAAAAATACCTAGCTTTTTTATGTGCTAAGATTAGTCATAGACCAAATCTAGGGCTTATGGAAACTTAAGATGGTATCAAAGCTACTTTGAAGACAATTGGATCAAATTGTGCATAGGAAGTCGATTAAGAGGGAGTTGGTCGGCTTGTTGTTTAAGGACAAACTGCATGCCAAATATTTCTGCTGGCTTGAGATATAAGGACTCGTTGGATGACTTGTCCAAATACTATCCATCGAAAGAAAGGTTTAAGATGGTGTTGATTGTAAATAATATCTTTGAATTTTCTTAAAAGAGCATTGACAAACCAACATATCTAACTAATGGCAAAACATGAGAAGTTATATGCGAAGGACAAGTTGATTATCCTTAATGGAGTTAAGGATCACTTAATATCTCATCTTTGAGGGAAGGCCATGACATATGAGATGTGGAAGGCTTGTGAAGACTTGCTCCCGAATAAGAATGAGAATTGAAATATGGTATTGAGAGAGAAGCTCAAGTAAACTAGGATGATAGGGGGAGAATATGTGACTTTGTGTCTTACAAGGATTCAACTAGTTCATGATAAGTTAAGTGCCATTGGTGATGACGTCCCAAAACCTAAGTTAGTGAGTACTCCGTTGAAGTGATTCTTAGACTAGTGGAAGCCATTTATCAAAGTTATAACCTATCGAGACAAGCTACCTGATTGGAATAGGTTACGGGATGATTTCATCCAAGAGGAAATATTGAATGAGGGCCTTCAGAATAAGAATAATAATGATGAGAATGTTTCTCTCACAAGTAAGCTAGGGAAGGGTAAATAGAAACTCGATGGAAATAAGAAGAAAGATATAGAATTATAGTGAAGTGTTTGATCTGTGGTGAGTTTGGTCACTATGCAAGTAAATGTTGATAGAAGATTAAAAGAGGAAAAAACAAGAAGGAAGTGAGCATGGTTTTTGTTGGAAAATACAATTTTCCAAGAAGGCTTGCTGGGGATTTTTCTATGATCTCTCACCTCATTGGAAGCACCATCAGTGAGGTTGTTTAGTTCATTGATATCAGAGCGTCAACAAATATAGTTGGTTCGATAGATGTGTTTGAGAGCCTCGCATATTAGGAGTAGGAGTGAGATGATAGTAAAAGGAACATGGACTCTACCATCCAGGGTGGATTTAGGAGGGATGGTAAAATTACATAATGTACTATGTGTACTATATCTCAAATGAAACATGTTGTGTGTCTCATATATTGAGACTAAGGGGTTTGAGATCATGTTTTGGGAGGGAAAAGTGATCACCAAGCCTAAGGGATCTAACTCTAGTACAAGAGAGATACTTGGAGTTAGAGAGAGTGGGTTGTACAGGATGAAGTGAAATTTCATCAACCAATTAGAGAATAAGGTTCATAAGACTCACAGGGAGCCAAGTTTGAGAGGGAGTTTGTATAATCAAAGGCAGATTCAGCAATCCAACAAGAGCGGACCATAAGAGGGAAGAAAGGATTCTTTTATAGATGACAAGAAGGAACCATGGAATGGCCTAAAGGCCTATCAAGAAAAGAAGAGGAAGGAATATTTGGGTAGAAAGGACCCTTCTAATGAGGACCTTATTCATAATAGAGCTTATATTGTTATGTAACAGGTAGTTAGGTAGGCATGGTCGAGAGTATTCCTAGATGAGGATCATGTTTCTGTGTGGGTAGATGATATACTTATGTGGAGTTGAAGTACCTCCCTCTCTAATATGGATTGTTAATTATTGTACCTTGGGACATACTCCCATAGATCATGGGTACTTGATTTGTGAGGATATAACTAAACCAAGTTGTGGGTTCTAACCCAAAGATTTTGGGAAAATAATCATAATTTAATATTATAAATGTAAGTGGAGTAAAACCCTAAAGGAAATATGGTTTTCCTAAGAAACCCTAAAAGTGAAGCATAAATAAAGGCTAATGGAGAGGCCTACACATACATCACAAGAGATGATTTTTGAAGCAAGGTCTTCTTGAGATATTCACAATAAGAGAATGAGTTTGAGGCTTAGCCAAAGTCTGGTAGGCAAGGTTTGATTCCCTAAGGATAAATAACCAAGTTTTTGTAGGTTATAGGAGTTGAAGAAGGCTAAGGCCATACTAATTAGGTAGGCCAAGTTGCCTATTATAATTAAGAGGCCTACGTAGGGCCATCTGTGAGAAAATAAAGTTGCCACAAGGGGCAAATATTAAGGTAGACTAGGGAGAAAATATAAAGGAGGCTACAAATTAGCTAAAGAAGCATATCTGGTTGGGATCTAAGGCAAGTTGAGAATTTGGAAGAGACCTGAAGGGGACCCAAACATAGGGAGGAAAAATATGCCCATCTTGGTATCAAATATAAGGAGAATTGTGACTTTGTTATAGTAGATCTATAGGGTGGCTGAGATATGGAAAATATTGAGTAAACAGGGACATAAAAGCATCAAATATGAGAGTAGGTTGTATGAAGGAGCACATGTGGTATAATTGAGCTTGGCCAAGCGAGAACATAGGCCTGGTAAGTACCACAATAGCTCATATTCATCAGACATAAAGGGTTTGTAGCAGGGTTAAGGTCTACAAGTGTTATTGGAGGGTGGCTGATGGATTTGGGCAGGCTGGTTAGGACCGTAGATGGTTATATCAAGTGTTTTGAGAGGCATATATAGAGGGTTTATGCCTTAAGGAGGTCTATTAAGGTTTTTAGAATGGCCAAAACTATTTACTGTGTGGACAAATAAGGCCACAACCTATTTGAGGCTAGAAAATGACAATAAAGTGTGTCAAGAGGCCTCAAACCTTAGTAAATAGGTTCAAGGTGCCTCAGTCCTATTGAGAGGCCAATGAAGAAATTATAAGGGTGTTATTTTGTGAAAGAGCGATTGAAAAAGGACTGGTCAATAAGGAAAACAAACATTCAAGGACCTTGAGATGAAGGTACACACTCAAGTATGTATTTATTTTATTAGATAAAATAAGATCTAAAAGATCATATCTCAAGCCCTAGATTATTCAAAGAAAGTACTATGTGTGTTTTCGTTTATATGTCTCAAGCTTTTTTAAATGGCCGTGATCCCTGCTATGGGAACATTAAGATTTTTTATTCAAAGATTGATAAGACAAGGTTTAGGTCAATATTTTTGTGTTATTTTTTTTATTTCTCTATTGATTTGTTTCACTATGAGATGTTGTTGGTTAAAAGTTCCTATTGTGTTTATGTGTTGAGTTTAGTCACAGACAAGATCTAGGGACTATGAAAAATTGACAAGAACCATCTACTACTATAGAGAAGCCAAAGCAATACCAAGGAATTCTTTTATTTTCCAAGGAAAAATCAATTCGAATAAAATCCATTCGAAATTTTAATGAAACTAATGCCCAAATAGATTGCATATAGTCAAGTTGTGATGTAATGGAACAAATGTCTAGATGTAGAAGTAGTTTCTAGAGACAATTATGTGATAAAGAATTTAAATGCCTGATGTTTCAGGTGAACACTTCACCCATAATTAGGAACGAGGAGAAAAAAACATAGGTGATGAGAAGTTGAGGATATTCGAAACTCCTTCAAACCCCAAACCACCCTAAGACAATTCCTTAGGTCTACTAAAGACAAATACAACCCCTTGATTGGCCCTATGGTCTATGAAATTCGTTTCTCCTATGGGAGATCCTACATAGGCCAAATAGAAAGATCCTTATAGGCTTGCTTCAAAGAGCACATGGTTGATAATGTACACAACCAAGTTTCCAAATCAGCTATTTCCAAACACTCTCATAGTACCAACCACCACATCTTGTTTTACAATGCTAGAATTCTTGCGTTTGTTCCTCTCCACACCATTGTTCTCATCATGGAAGCCATCGAAATTAGAAATAACCCCACCAATGTTAAATACAAAGATGGTTTTTAACACGGGTATGGTAGTCCATTATGCATTGTCTCTCTCCTAGACCTTTCTCTCACTCTTCCCCCCTATCACATTCCTTTTCATCCTCCTTCCTTTATTCCATTATTTACCTTGTTTCTTTTTCTTTTTCATTTTAGTTTTCTCTTCTGAATATTGCCCTTATATAATTATTAATATTTTAATGATTTTCTACAATAAAAATATATTCTTAGGATTAATATTAATATTATAATATTATATTCTTAACATTGTTATGATCCATTTGAGGACTAATAATAATAATACTTACATTACAATAATTATTATTATTATAACAATATTTGTTTTAAAATATTTTACTAATGATAACTATTTCTATTACAATAACATTATAATATTCTTTAGATTTAATATTTTAGAATTTTAAAATAATAATAATTCTTAATAATATTATTATTAATATTATAACCTGATTAATAATAAAATAAAAATTACTAACCTTAATAATAATAATATTTAATTCCCCACATCGCTATCCCTATTTAATCTGATGTCGATATATAATTCACCATTTTGTTGTGATGATGAACCATGCTAGATGGTTTGAAACTCGTTGAAAAATGAATTTTGATGTGATCTTCTCCGAAAGCATTCTTTGAAAATTTTATTATTTTAATATTAGTGTTTATAATAATCTTTATTACTACTTGAAGATGATGAAGACCTCTAGAAACCTATGTGTTTTTCTTGTTAAGATGCTCAAAGTTTGAGGGGAACAATTCACCCATCTTCAGTGACATGAAGCTTAAACTAATGATGCAAAGTGTGACTGACCATGAATAAATCAAGGATGAAGTTAGAATATGAGTGTTAAGTTTGGCAAAAATGATGTAGACATTGATGTCTCATATTAATTAATCTAGTTAATTATTATTACTATTCTTAACAATTTTTTTGTAAATATTCCAATAATAATATTATTTACTTCTTCTTAACAACAATATCATATTAATAGTTAACATTAATAAAATAATATTATATTGTTACGATTATTAGGATCATTAAAGCATTAATCATGATACATTCTATTTTAACATTATATTAATAATTATTATTATGACATTAATATTATTAATAATTATTATTGCTATTATAAGAAAATTATAATATGCTTTAGATTTATTAATCTAGGAATTTTATAAGAATAACAATTCATAATAATACTATTATTAATATTTTAACCTTAACTCCTCCATGGGGGTGGATGTACAAAGGTCAAATAGGTTTGGGGGTGGGGGCCTACCACCCCCATACATGAAGTGTCTCAATAAATGTATAATTTACTCATGGTATACTACATTTTGGAGAGCTCTCAAGTAATTCAGTACCAAGCGAATGGATTTTGGATATGGAGAATGGAAGCACCCTGACATTGGTGGGATCATTGCAACCCTTGTAGAGTATACCATGTCGACAAGGAAAAATTTCAAAGCAAATGAAATGGGGAGATGGTTAGAAATATGAAGAATAGGATAAGAAAACTATAATTCACGACCAAAATAAGGTTTTTTGCAATCATATTTCCCCATTTCTATAGAAGACAAGGAAAGGTTCCAAGCATAAGGAGGTGAAGGAAATTAATACTCATGTTGGGATAAAGGGTTAATGTATGGGTATCTATAAATATGATTGACTCAGATGTCCAAATATTTTACCAAAGAAGTTGGCTTCTCAATGTATGGGTTTGTTAGGACAAGAATTCTTTTTAATTTCCATGTAGTGAATTAAAATTAGTTAATTGTTGTAATTAGTTTAATAATGACCATAACGGTGAATCTAATCCTACTCTCATGGATTTGAAGTGACTTGTGATGTATTATTCATTTCATGATTTAGTGAGCACAAACTCTGGAGTGCCAAAGCAATTTTCCAGGAAAATATTGTAATTAGTCTTTTTTTTAATCGTTTCATTATGTGTGTGTGTGTGTGTGTGTGTGTGTGTGTGTGTGTATCACAGGGGTTTGTGTTACACTTAAGATTTGATTTGAGTCCCCATAACGAGAAAAAGGTACCCCATTTATATAGTAATCTCCATAAAACTGTGTGGGAAAATATTTAATAGAGCTGAGTCATAGTACACTAGTCGAGCACATAGGAGCCATAATTAGGTTTTGTTTAGGGCACGGATGGAGTACGTTGACTGAGAAGTGTCAGAGTGATGTATAAGAGGAGTTCCTCCTAGAATATCAAGGGAGGAGAATATAAAGGAGTAGCCAAGATGAATAGGCAAAGAGCAGATGTGGTAGCTAGCAAACATGGATAGCATTAGGTGAGGTGAAGCTAGTGCATTGAACAATGAAATTGTAGGATAAGATATCAAAAAAGCCATGGCTTTAGGCTTCCAAAAGGTTTCTCCCCAAGGGATTAATGAGGGAGTACATAAGTGAGTGTTGGGGTGACTAGGCGCTAGGAAAATGTGGACATCATCGAGCATGGAAAGGCCAAGATAATGTGTGCCAATGTGGAGAGTGCCACAAAGTGAAGTGGAGAAATATTGTGGATAGCACAATGGGAAAAGGCCCATGGTGAATATTGATGCCTCTTCGAATGTTTTATTAATAGCCCCATTGTGCAGTATTTGAAAGATATGGGGCGACGAGAATGCAGGGTGACATGTGAAGCTAGTGGTATGTTAAGATCTACGGACTAGGGTTCCAAGAACTAGGTTATATGGCTAGCACATGTGAAAGGCTCTTTCCTTGCATGGTGTTATAAAATTCATGGCTCTGGATACTATTAAAAGGAAGGCTTGGTTGCGGTGTATTACAAGGGATCTTATAAAAATCAATTTATAATAGACCGGGCTACACTTACGAGTTATTAACACCTATTAACAATGCTTGGTCTTAGTGTCTATTCCCTAAAATAATTTTGAACTTGGTGACCTTATTATAGAGGTAGACCCCTCTCTTTCGATTATATATATATATATATTTGCTCTTGTGGATATTTTCAATTCCATGTCCCTTGTACTGGTTCTAGTTAAGGTGTTAGAGCTCAAAGACAAATTGATCAAGCAAATTATATAATTTTTTGTAAATTTTAAGGCCTACACAAGTTAGTCTCAAATGATATCATGTATATTCTCCAAGAAAAAATACTTAACCATGG
Organism: Pinus tabuliformis; assembly: GCA_031772625.1. Lineage (NCBI taxonomy): Eukaryota > Viridiplantae > Streptophyta > Pinopsida > Pinales > Pinaceae > Pinus > Pinus tabuliformis. Next base: position 502,299,805 of record CM062814.1, on the reverse strand, counting down.
CACATAGATTTGGACAAGGTGGTAGAGGAGTCCAGAGAGAACAAAGGCATGTAGCCAATGCTAAAGTGATGAGAGGTTATAAACCAATTTTCTTGAACACGTTATTCATAGGGTCACTTTCCTTTTCAATGTGTTCATTACGAGAGGCTATTATGGATTTTATAGCCACCCTATTAATAACTTCACTTTTCCTATAAGGGTGGTGGTGAGAACTAGCATAGAGGTAAATTTCAAAGTATGTTTTCTTCAGATAAACCTAATTTTCTAAGGTTCCATTAGCTTTATTAATAACTAAGACATGAAAGAACTCAATTTTTTTATTCTCTTCAATTTCCATGAAATTTTTTATGTTACCTTAGATGGCATTGAGGTGGTTTAAAAACTTATCCAATTCATTACTTCAATGTATCCATTTGACATTAGTATCATAAGAAATGTCCCTTCTACCTTGAAGGTTTTAATGGGTAAGAATGAAGGGCACTATTATTTTTTTTTAATAAAATTATAGAAAAATGGAGAAATGACATATAACATTATTATACCATGGATATTCTTGTAATAGCTTCCTTGGAATTTGTAAGAGGTACAACAAAGATACACCTTTGCTAGTTTAAAATGGTGATAAAAATTCAGGAGTTTATGGGTACAGGAAGGAGATATGAACTCAAAGTTTTTGATAATCAAGAAAGGAAAAAAATATGGAAAAATAGTATCAAGGAATTAGTGATGAACGATAAAAAAGTTATAATGTTTAAAAAAATCAAAGAGGAGGTAGTCCACTAGTATGTTAAGTTGTATAACATTGCTAGTTCCGCTAGCCCTCAGGAAGAATATTATATGCTACAATAATAAACATATCAAATAATGTTGAATTAATGCTAAATTGGTAATATCCTAGCTTATATTAACAATTAACAATATAGATCCCTAATGGTTAATATAAGCTAGGATATATATTTACATATATCAATATATTTTAATAGTGAGAAATATGTTTTAGCACTATATGAGTTAAATATGAACACACGTAACAATAAAATAGTAACATTTTGTTGTTAATTATTGACGAGGGATCGTAATTAATATAAAACTAGAAAAAAGTAAAATTTTGACTCAATATATCTTCTTTTGTATAGTATTACAACACAAGATATTTGGTGTGGAAATATTAGCACGAGAAATGTAAGTCTTCCTTTACTCAAAGGGTGGCACTCCTTGGCTCGATCCAATATATTATTTTTCAAAATATGTCATTTCTAGATAAGGGAGAATACAGGAATCATGTGGCATATACTCCCTTGGATTATTGATTTAACCCATAACCTCTATGATGGCATATTGTGAAGGAAACTATATTTTATTACTTTATTTTTTCATTGATTACATATTTACTTATATATGTGTCCCTAAAATGATTTCTCATGTGGAAAATGTAATGCCCGTGAAGGAAATTCTAGAGGAATAAATCCAAATGGGAGGGTTATCATTTAATATGGACTAAAGCTCTTGGATTAGATAGGCTTTCAACTCAGTTTTATCATCAATTTTGGAGTTAATAAAATAGGACTCTTGTAGAAAGATGGACTACTAATTTAAATAAAATTTCATCGCTGGAGATGCAAATCCATATTATTTTTCTAGGTTTACACACAAATGTTTCTTATAAAGTCATTTCAAATATTTTGTACTAAACATTGAAATTTCTTCTTCTAAAATTTATCTTTTAGACCGAGGGTGGATTTGCGAATGAAAGAAAAGTATCGATAATACCATTTTATTCTAGGAATTAATTCATTCAAATCAAGAAAGAGAAGACCAAGGCATGATTTTCAAGCTTGATATATCTGGTTCCTTTGACATAGTTATGCATCATTATTTATTCAAGATTATGTCAAAATTTTGCTTTGATAAAAGGAGTATACATTATGCTTCGCTCTACCTTAAATCACCTTGGATAGTTCCATTAGTAAATGCAAGGGGAAAAAATCATTTCGTGCTTATCATGGCCTCCATCAAGGCTTTTATTTCTCCCCCTTTTTATATATCATAATGGCTAACTCTATTACTATAAGGTTGGAGTTTGAAAGAAGTCATCAGCATTTACCACCTGGTCTAGTAACTGTTCATGGAATAAAAAATATAAAACATTCTCAATTTTTGAGGATGCCCTCCTTTTAGGTGGGGATTCTACAATAATTACATGAAGATTTAAATAGGTCCTTCATAAAAAAAATTACACATCTAGAGGTCTAGAAAACTTAGCCAAATCACAAATTTATTTCTAAAATGCCTCCTCTCGCAAGAAAATAAAAAGTGGAAGTATTATGGGATTCCACCCTATCATGACTTGGAAATGATTTAAATATTTATGGATTCCATTTGCTTGAAATAACATTCTTTCCGAGTATGGGATGCTATCATTGCTAAATTTAAAATGAAAGTGTTGTGTGGGTAGCCCGCTATCTCAACCGTGCTAAACACTTTGTTCATAAAAGTAGTTTTTTTTACCTCCCTTTGTACCAACTTACTACCCTCCTTTTCCCACAAAGTGTTCTCGTTGTGACGGCTAAGGAGATTCGCAAGTTTCCTTTGGAAGGGAAGGATTGTAGCTCAAAATAAATATTTTCATAAAATGGGAAACAATCATGTACCCTAAAAGCATTGGGGGATTGGGAATTAGAGACTCTATGTTTATGATCAAATAAATAAGAGAAAAGTTACTATGTAGGTTTATCACTCAATGAGAATATTTGTGGAAGGCAATCCTTAAAGAAAAAAAACTTCTAACATAACAATTTTAACACCTGGATTCAATCCAATCAGCCAAAGGAGGGTCTAGGGTTGGGAAATTACTCACTTCAATAGTGCCTTGGATGATCTTGAATATATTTTGGAAACCTATAAATTGAAGAGATATTTCAATCAGCTAAAAGAAGGTCTAGGGTTGGGAAATTACTCACTTCAATAGTGCCTTTGATCATCTTGAATATATTTTGGAAACCTATAAATTGAAAAGATATTCATTTGTGGAGGGATAAGATAATGTATAAGAAATCCTTGGAGTGAAATTGTTAGTTGATACCTCTGAGGGAATTTTTTGTGTCCAAGGAAAATCAATAATATCATACATTCCAGATTGCAACAATGAAGGCAGGTTGATACGCTACAACCTTAAAGGAGTCCATACAAAGTTGTATCATTTGAATTACAAACTTTGAGGTAGTGTGGTTTCTTATGCTCTCTCAATGTTAGAGGAGACATATCAACTTGGATGGAAGTATTCTTTGTACTTAGTGAATGAAGTTTATGGAACTTTTCTCCTCACACAACAATATCCTCCAATATCGTGTATTTGGACGAAGATATGGAGATCCAATCCTAATCAAAATGTAAATTCCTTGTTTTTGGTTGCTTGTGAATAAAAAGAAATGGTCACTTGGAATTTGAGAAAGGAGCATTCAAGTTCTGAGGTGTCTTCTTTGCAAGAAGCAAGTGGAATCTAGACACCATGTTTTTCTAGAATTTTCATATAGAAAATTGGTCTGGTTGGATGTGACTACTATGCTTTTAAATTATTTAAAATGACCAACTCCTCTTTATCAATATTTTATATCATGGTAAAAACAAATGTTGGGAGTATCTCCTAGAAATACCTTATTATTAGTATTGTTGGGAAGAATTTCTAAAAATCATTTAATAGAAGGCACATATATCTAGAAACAATACATTCTTCAATAATGTACAAAATGTTCCACACGTTACATTCATGAATGTTATAGTTTTGTGATATCAGTTTGAGGCCTTAAAGTTTGCTAATGAATGCTCTTAGTAGGGATTTGAAGCACTTGAGAGGCAATGGGGTTCAAAATTTTCTAATTTGTATAGAATGTTTGTAACTATGGAATGGAATACCATATGCTCTTGGAAAATTTCAAATTTTGATATTGACGAAGGCATAACTATGATTTTGGAAGTTGCAGTGATAAGGACTAATTCTCAATTTTGATGGGAATTCAAAAAGGAATCTAGAGGTGGAAAGAGGGGGAGGGGTAATCTACGGCTTGAGGAAGTTAATGTTGTAAAGCATTCATGGAGCTTAAGATGCATGAGTAGCAACAAAGATTATGCTTATTCCCTTTACTAGGGTATTTAGTTAACCAATGAAAAAGGGGCAATTATCTCACTTTTTTGGGAAAATCCCTCCTTGTTATTCAACATTTAATGAAAAACTCCACTCCAAGGGACAAATCGTTAGAAAGTATTATGAAAAGAGTTGGTTAAGTAGCCTAAAGGTTCTCTTCAGTAACATGTTTCCATTTTTTTAGTGATCTCAATAAATATTTAGACGTATGTACTAATGCATGATGTAAATTAAGATTGGGAGATTTAAAAACAATGATCAAATCAAGTCCTCTTGTATTCCTTAAAGCTGAATGGATTGACATTACATGGTTATGAATGAATGGATTATCAATTAATTATAATATGATATGTAATTTTTTTTTGGTGTGTCAATTTTGTAAAATATATATCTACAAAACCCTATTCTCTCTTTTCCAATTTAAAATTTATATGGAAAATTTTATAGTTTTATTGAATAAACCTACTTAGGGATTTTTTTTTTGAAAATATAGCTATGCAATTCTTGATATGTTTTGTTAATCCATACATAAATTTACATATAAATATACCTTTCTCATTCTGATTTGTAAAAAAAATCATTTTATATATGATAAATATTTATATTTTATTTCTTTATTGAGATATAATATAAAGTTATATGAATTTGAAGAGAGATATATAATATTGATAAAGATATCTATGATCAAAATCTAGATTACAATCGTAAAATCAGTAACGCTTAAGTTATTTTAACAGATTAACAAAATATAATAACTAATTTTCTCCTTTTATATTTAATTAAAAATAATCCAAACTTCTACAATTTTCTTTTTATCCTTAATCCTTAAATGTGTTATTGTTTTTAATTATATTGAAGTTTCCTTCGAGTTGAAAAAATATTTGGGTTTTGTTTGCGTTATCGTTTGAGCCTTTCTTGTTTCTTTTCATGTCGAGGTTTTAGATCCAAGCTTTTTTCTCTTTCATGGTTTGTGTTTTTAGTTTGAGTATCCCGATTTTTTTTTGAGATTATTAATATAGAATTATTTATAATTATAAAAAGCATCGTGAATAAATATTTAAGTTAATTTAATTTAATTTTAATTAATATCTTAATAATTTTTATTTTTAATTTAATTTTTTTTATTAATTTTAAAATGAAAAAATAATTTAACAATAAAGAAATATTAAATATTATATTTCATACTTATTAAAAAAATTATTTAATTTCCTTTAATACTTATTAGAAAAACATTTAATTTTATTAAAAATAACTTTAAGTTTAATTATAAACATTTTTAATTTTCATGTGGATAGCAAGATGTAAAACTATTTTTGATTGTCTAGAATTGATAGTCATAACTCTATACTAGAATTGATATTCATAATTCTATGATAGAACTTATATGCATAACTTTAGACCATTTTTAAAACAAAATTAATAAATCATTTTATATTTACAAATGTTCACTAATAATTTTTTTTAACTAAATAAATTATAATAAATTTTCCCATTTAAACTAGCATAGATCCATCTTAACTCCCAATCTACAAAGTATTGAGAGAGATCAAATCCCTTTTTGAATGCAAACCTCTTTTTGAATGCAAAACTTGAGAAGAGGTTTAAACCTCGAGAGATCCAATTCCTCTCAAATCTTGGTATATTTTGAGGTAAGATGCATCTATGCTTGTTTTTAGAAACACACTAATAAAAATATTATAACCATAAGCTTTTTTTTTTAATTTTCATTTATTTTATATGATATTTATATAGTTGACATTGAAATATTTTATTTATATTCCACATTCTTCACATTAAAGATCTCTCATATTATGAGGTAGATAACGTCTCTCTCTCTCTCTCTCTCTCTCTCTCTATATATATATATATATATATATATAGACACACATTGAATTATTTTTGTTATCAATATTTTTTTAAATGTGACGTGTATGTGTTATCTTTCATGTTTGGCTTGAATGTTTGTTATGTTCCCCGCCTAGCTTCAAATTTGTTCGAGTGACATAATCAAGGTCATTTCTTTGCTAGGGATATATGTATATTGAATTATTTTTGCTATTAATATTTTTTAGAATGTTACTTGTTAATTCATATTAAACATTGAAGTAATTACAAATATACTTCATACCTTGAATTAAACATAACCTATTGGATCAGACTTGATTAGATTCTCTTCATCTAGTCGTCATGAAGATGAACCACATTAGTTGGTTTGAATATGGGAAATTTAAAAGATTTATGTCATGGATGTAGAAGACAAACCCCTAAATAACTCTCCTCACGAAAATGTACACTTAGATAGTAACCTATTAACAGAATAATAATGATCTCACTCTTTCTTTGTATATATTTAATGTTAACATATTTTATTAAACATAATTATTGAAATATTTGATTTATATTTCACATTAAACATTATTAATAATCCACATTAAAAAAAATAGTTATTAATATTTTTAAATGTTACATATGAGATCCATATAAGGAATACATTAAATCTCATATGTACCTCAAAGTGGAAAGTGAAACTATAAGAATTGTTTTAACTTAAATTACTTTATTTTTTGTCTATTGATATAAATTTATGTTATTTATTACGGACATGAAGTATTTTATTTATGGGTGACACTAAAATATTTTTTTGTTGTTAATATATTTTTGTTTAAATATTGCATATTTGTTTCTTTTGTAAATTTGTATAAATATTTCTATTGATAACTGAAAATATTATAGTGGAGTATTTTTGAAACTTCAGCAAACCTGTAGTAAGATGAATTTTCCATACCAAGTCCATATAGTAGAGCATAGTAGACAAGATTTTGACAAAAAATGACCAAAGTTGACTCCACCATATTGGCTACTTAAAACAAGACACTCTTGATAAACTTTTACAAAAGAAACAATGTATCAACAATTCTATTGTTTAGAGAATTAAAAACCACACGAGTATGAAATTGAACTATAAACATACTAAAAACCATATAGTGTAGTAAGGTTTAAGTAAAAATTGGGGCAGGTAGGTTCCTTCCACCTTGACGACTCAAACTGCTTGACTAATGAACATTTTAGTTGAGAATGATAACTAGTGTGTATAGGAAGATGTTTTCATCGGAATTGTTTAAAGGCATATCAAAATTTACATGAATATTGTTGAGAGGCATACCAATGATAATTGTTGCCTCTTCTTGATGGTCATTTGAATAAGTGTCTAAGTTATACACTACAAAATGTTCCACATGGCTCAACCATACCACTATATCATCAAGGTTGTATATAATGTCCTATAATATGCGCTTTATCTCGTCCTTACTAGCAAAGAGCTTGTAGTTATCAACTTGATTATCATGGGTAACCATGCTAAGAAATGTCTCCATTTGACGATGGTGAGCGTTGGAGTGAATAAAATGAATTCTTCTTCTCCAAAACATTCCTAGATCCAAACCCATTTAACATTGCTTCCACTGATCTCTGAGTCGGAGAAGTACTTTCTATCTCCAAATTCCTTGGCTTCGAGATTTAAAATTTCATTTCTATACTCAAGAGGGGTAGACTCAAAGAAATTAGCCATTGATTCCCATCCAAAAAGTTGAATGTGCCTTGAGAAGGATTCACCTAGAGAACCATCACGTCAAACAGGTAATCGTTAGAGATGAGACATATAATACCCGCAAATAAAAAAATTGACTATAAAACATAAAAATGAAAAAATATGTGAGTAGTATCACGACAAGCTTGTAGTCTCACCCTGATCCAGAAGGAAGGGTGGAATTTAGAGAAATAGGAGGGTCAGGGGTAGTGAAGTGGGAGTAAGTGATACCCTACGAAATCCAACTATGGTAATCGTACCGCGATTGTGATAATTTTCAAAGACACAACTGTTAGGATATTCTGATACATAGGAAATAGTTAAGTATAACTTGGTCTAGTATAGAGTTAGGTAAAGTGCGTTTCTTTACTATGTACATTTTGTAACTTACAATCCGACAGTCACGATATGTTGTGATCCGATGGTTCATTCTCTCCTCGGTGTTACTGACACTTGATCCGTGGCTTAACACCCGATTGGTCCATGATCTCTATTTAAAGAGCATGGAGGGTCATTTGTAGGTTAACTGTTCATGAGAGAAGCTTATGTAAATTTTCATTCTTTTATTAATAAATTTCCTGAAGTGGCCGCGTTGGCTCAGGCCGTGGACTGTTTCCCTCTTTGAGGGTTTTAACCACGTGAAAAATACTGGTGTATTGATCTGTGATCTGTTTGTGAGTGGTGTCCTTTGGTGTTCTGTCTGAGGAACTTACCCTGTAAATTCCTACATGGTATCAGAGCTATTGGAGGGCCGCGTCCGTTGTTGATCCAAATCTGAAGCCAGTAGAACTGCATCCGACTGTTGTTTCCTAGATCTACTATTTCTGATTACTTTCGTGCCAAGAGGGCTGCTCTATTGTGTTAGGAGCATCTATTCCAGTGAGTAACCCCTTTTGTTTCATGCGAAAAGGTTTCCGGTAGCCCTAGCTACGTCATTTTTAAGATCTGGAGGTATATAATGTTTATTTGCAGTTTACAGTTATTTTCTCTCTGTTTATTTCGGTTTCGGTTTATTTAGCTTTTTTTTTTTTTATTACCGGATCTATACCTTTCATTTCTACATATGCTCTTTGCCCCGCGACTCTGTGCGATCTGGGCAAATAAAAAACAGAAAGGAAGGAATTTTCTCATGTGTATGCTCTTTTCCGTCGTGCCTTAGTGTGATCTTGGAAAATCAGAAATATTGAGGAAAATATTTAGTTTCTGGCTAAAGCTAACTTCGAGCCGTAAGGTTTGTTTTTTTTTGTATGTCCATGTTGGGTTTTTGTGTTTTTTGTTTTGTAGGGAAAAAGAGCTTTCTCAAGTAAGCACGCAGCCCAAAGCTTCAGCGACTAAAAAAAAAGAAGAAAAAGCCCCCTTCCTCTTTTCCATAAATTACTAAACTTTTAGCTTAGCTCACTTGGTCCAAAACTACTTTATGAGAGTAAAGGTCTTGAGTTCAAGCCTTCTTTTTGTTGAGCTAATTAGATTAAGTTTGGAAAGGGGGATGTTTTCTTTATAACATTATCATTCATTTCAGTACATTCCCGCACTTCGTCGGCATATTCATCAAATTTTCTTCAAAAAGCCATAACTTCTTCATCCGGAAGCCGTTTTTTTTTAACCAGCCTAATTTTTCGAGATCTTTCCATTGGAACACTTAGTTTTAGCATCTATAGCTTCAATTTCTGTTAAAATGGAAAGTCCATGCCAAGTTATTCTTGACAGCACCAACTACTTCCAATGGTGGTCCTACATTGTGGATTTACTTAGAAATAAAGGTCTCTACAGAATAGCCTCAGGCCAAGAAACCAAACCGAAAGATGAAGATAAGGCAGCTAAATGGGAAAATAGGCAAGATCAAGCACGAGGGTTGATAGGGATGTCTATTTCTCTAGATCTTAGATTCCATATTGCAGAACTTGATACTCCTGAGGAAGCAATGAAACAGATCACTAAAGTTTTTGGAATTAAAAATGAACTTAAAGCCCATCAACTCGAAAATGAGTTGCTTACATTGGACCCCAATAATTTTTCTTGCATTGAAGTTTTTTTGTCCAAGTTCAAGACCCTTAGACTTCTCTTGGAAGGTGTTAAGGTTAAGAAAGAAGATAGTAACCTTATCTATTCCATTCTTACTAAGGTGGGACCAGCCTATTCTGTGTTTGTTTCCACCTTCCATTCTACAAGATAAGCCTTCATTTCTCAAGGACAAGCCTACAAGTCCCATTCCTTTGATTCCTTTTGTGATTCTTTAATAAGAGAACAAGAAAAACTCTTACACCTTGGTCTTCTTAATCTTGGAAACTCTTCTAAGAAAGCATTAGCCACCCAGCAGCAACCAAATTCAAAGAATCCTAAGAAGTTGTATCCTAAAAGGAATGGTTTTAAACCAAACATGGGTCCTAAGCAATTTCAGCCTCAAAATGAAAAATCATTTCAACAAAATGATAATACAAATAAAAACAAAGGGAAGAAGACTGATAGACATTACAACTTTTGTAATCGAGATGGCCACTTAGAATCCAAAAGCTTTAAGAAGATGGAAGCCTTGGAAGCAGCAATGAAGAAGCATAACATCCATTTGGAGCAATCTTCAACTTCAACTTCATCTTCAGGAATAGCACTTTCTGCATGTGGTTGTCAAGCATCTCGGTCTGGCTATGCACTAAATCTATCTTCTTCTTCTCATTCTCATGAGTGGCTCATTGATTCTGGAGCTTCTTATCACATGGCCAAAAACAATGCCATGTTTTCTTCTTTAAATGATTGTAGCACCAAAAATATATATGTTGGTGATGATGGATCTCTTAGTGTTATAGGGATTGGAACTGTTCATATAGACAATCGTCAATTTAATGATGTATTATGTGTTCCAACCTTATCCTACAATCTTCTATCTGTACATCAGATAACTCATTCAGGTGAAGGTAAAATCGTTGAATTTTCACCTCAAGATGTTGTAATTAAGGACCTAAGAGATCCTAGATAGATTTTAACAACTGGCATTGCTGATGATTCTACAAGGTTGTATAAGTTTCACAACTTTGGGTCATCAAATCTTCCCTCGGTATTTATTGCTCATAAGGATGAAGTGAGCAAACTTTGGCATGAGTGATTTGGTCACTTAAACTATCACTCCCTTCAGAATCTATGTAAAGAAAATATGGTGACAAGTCTTCCAATGGTATCTTGCAGAGATGGTGTTTGTTCTGGATGTGTACTCGGAAAACATCATCAGGATAGTTTTGAAAAACGTGCCTCTTGGCATGCCTTAGCCCCTTTACAGCTTGTGCATAGTGATTTATGTGGTCCACTTCCAGTTGTTTCATTCTCTGGCTACAAGTATTTCTTAACTTTCATTGATGATTTCTCCAGACGCACTTGGGTATACTTCTTAAAACTCAAGAGTGAAGTATTTAACATGTTCTTGCCCTTTAAGGCCTTTGTTGAAAAACAATCTGGACATCAAATTCTGAAGATAAGATCTGATAATGGTGGAGAATATGTTAACAAGAAATTCATCAACTTTTGCACTAAGAATGGAATTCAAATGCAACATACTATTCCATATACTCCACAACAAAATGGTGTAGTTGAAAGGAAGAATCACACCTTAAAGGAAATGGCTAATTGTATGCTTCAATCTAAAGGACTTGGTCTTAATTTTTGGGCAGAAGCAATTAACTGTGCAAATTACATAATAAATCGCACTCCTACTAAGGTTTTAAAGAATATCACTCAAGAAGAAGCATGGAGCTCAATTAAACCAGATGTAAGTCACGTTCGTGTTTTTGGAAGTGAAGCATGGGCCCATATTCCAGATGAGAAACATAAAGCTTTAGAACCTAAGAGTGAAAAAATTATTTTTGTTGGATATTCTGAAGATGTCAAAGGGTATAGACTTATTCCACTTAAGTCCAAAAATGTTATCATTAGAAGAGATGTAAAGTTTGCTGAAAATATATCAGCCTACGAGCCTAGTTCGACGGATGTGCCACCTCTCCCTATCTCTTCTACTTTTGAAAATATTTCTTCTTTAGATGATGAAAGCGAGGATGACAATCCTCCCCCACCTTCTCAAGATCCTCCTTCAGCTCCTCAGCTTCCAAAATGGGTCCGTGCTACTCGGGATGCAGCAAGTGATCTTGCCGGTGATCCTACAGATCAACGACGACGTACACGTTCTCAGTTTGATAGAGCCTCTTCTTTACTCGCTCAAGCTTCAGTGAATTATGATCCCGATACCTTTGCAAAAGCTCCAGGCCATCCAGATTTGGAAGCAGCTATGAATGAAGAATATCATTCATTATTGGCAAATGATACATGGGATCTTGTTCCTCTACCAAAGGCACGAAAACTTGTTAGATGCAAATGGGTTTACAGAACCAAGTATGGACCAGATGGGAAAGTTGATAAACATAAAGCTCGTCTTGTTGCTAAGGGTTTTTCACAAGTTGAAGGCATTGACTGCACTAAAACCTTCTCCCCTGTTGCCAAAATGAACTCTATCCGCCTTGTTCTTTCCCTTGTTGCCTCTTTCAAATTGGAAGTCCATCAAATGGATGTTAAATATGCCTTCTTGCATGGGGACTTGCATGAAGAAATCTATATGGAACAACCTATTGGCTTTATACAAACAGACTCCAGCCTTGTATGTCGGCTTAAGAAATCCCTTTATGGTCTCAAGCAAGCTCCTCGAGCTTGGTATGCCAAAATGGATAACTTTCTTTTAGAAAATGGCTTTTCTAGGTGTCATTCTGACAATACTGTCTACACCAAGAAAGTGGGCAAGTCTCTTATCATTCTTGTTCTTTATGTTGATGATCTTATCCTGACTGGTAGTGATCCCAACCTTATAAACCATGTGAAGTCTAGCCTTAAAAGGAAGTTTGAAATGACAGACTTAGGACACTTACATTATTTTCTTGGTCTTCAAGTCTTGCAATCCAAGGAAGGTATTTCCCTTTCCCAGTTCAAGTATGCCTGTGATATTCTACGCCATTTTCACATGGAAAACTGTAAGCCAATCCCTTCTCCCTTTCAGTCTGGAGTCAAACTTTCAGTCAGTTGTACTTCTGCTGAAATTGATGCTACCTTATACCGTCAACTTGTAGGAAAACTTTTGTATCTAACCCATACTCGTCCTGACATTTCCTTTGCTGTTGGCCTTGTTGCTCGGTTTATGCAAAACCCACATGAAAGTCATTGGAAAGCAGCTAAAAGAATACTCCGTTATGTTCGAGGTACAGTTCAGTTTGGGATTCATTACAGTGCTGAAGCAGCTCCTCTATTGGTTGGTTTCACTGATTCCAATTGGGCTGGTGACCCTGATGATCGGAAGTCTACTGCAGGTTATGTGTTCACTCTTGGTTTAGGACCCATTACATGGGCTTGCAAGAAACAAGGGGCCATTTCTCTTTCTTCAGCAGAAGCAGAGTATCGTGGTGCCGTAGAAGCTAATAAGGAAGCCTTGTGGCTTCGTCAGATCCTGTTAGAGTTTGGCTTTCAGCAGCAACATCCGACTACACTTTGCTGTGATAATCAAAGTGCCATTCAACTATGCAAAAGATCTAGTCCAACATCAGCGCAGCAAACACATTGAACTGCACATGCACTTCATCAGAAAGCTCATTCATGACCATGTTCTTGAAGTGCAATATTGTTCAACAGATGATCAAGTTGCAGACATCTTTACAAAGGCTCTCACAGAGGCGAAGTTTACTAAACTTCGATTTATGGTTGGAGTTCAGCAAGTTGTCACCAAGGGGGGATAGGCTCTAGTGCCTCCTTCCTTCTCCTATTGTGTCATATTTGTAAATCCTTCAATCCTATCCCAAGTTGTTCTTAAGGGGGGATGTTAGGATATTCCGACACATAGGAAATAGTTAAGTATAACTTGGTCTAGTATAGAGTTAGGTAAAGTGTGTTTCTTTACTATGTACATTTTGTAACTTACAATCTGACGGTCATGATATGTAGTGATCCGACGATTCATTCTCTCCTCGGTATTACCGACACTTGATCTGTGGCTTAACACCCAATTGGTCCATGATCTCTATTTAAAGAGCATGGAGGGTCATTTGTAGGTTAACTGTTCATGAGAGAAGCTTATGTAAATTATCATTCTTTTATTAATAAATTGCTTGAAGTGGCCACGTTGGCTCAGGCCGTGGACTGTTTCCCTCTTTGAGGGTTTTAACCATGTCAAAAATACTGGTGTATTGATCTGTGATCTGTTTGTGAGCGGTGTCCTTTGGTGTTCTGTCTGAGGAACTTACCCTGTAAATTCCTACAACAACATGGGGGAGTCGAAAACCAGTGTCAGGAGCAAATTGAAAATGTACTAGAATACCAAACCCCAAAGACAGTCACTAGACAATTAGAGGTTGTTTGGGTCAGAGGCTTGTAAGGACAATGGGGATAAAACCACCATGAACTAGTCTCCATGTTGTGAAAAAACCAAATGAATAACATTGAGAGAAGAAACAATCCTAGGTAACAAAGCATTGAGAAATGCAACAATGAGAACGACCACAACAAAGATTATTTGCAAGGATAAGAAAGTGTATTACTAATAACCTTCAAACACTAATATGACCGTATTATTTAGCTACCTTTTGAAAAGAGTCAAAGAGGCCTCGAGACAACAAACTGATGATGATGATGATGATGATGATGATGGTTAACGTCCACTGAGACCAAATTGGTCTATCGGACCTACAATTTTCTTAATTTTTACTTGTCTGGCTCCTCGTCTTTCTTGGCGAGATTGGTGTTGTAGCTTTCTTTCTTTTCTCTACGGTCTTCCAACTTCCTTTGTCTTGCATCTCCTCCATCTCTTCTGGTTCTTGGTACATTGGTGTCTTAGCTTCACGATCTATAGTCGGAGAAGTTTGGTTTAGGAGATCTGCTTTGCTGTTAAATGAAGATTTATTTTCTGCGGTATTCAGATCCTCATACCTGTTGATTTGTTGGGGCGGGCTTTCTCCTTGCTTGCTTTGAGAGTTGTTTCCTTCTTCCTTGATTTCTTGTGACTCAGAGTTTTCTCTAGAATATTCTTCTTTGATGATAGTGTAGTGTTCTTTTTGTGCTCCTTCCCACCATGTAGATCTGTGGTGGTTTTTTCTAGCAAAATTTTTCTCAGAGGCTTTTGGGCAATTTTTGGCTAGATGCCCCGTCTCAAAGCACGATCGACATCTGAAGAGGACACTTTCATATTCAAGCTTCTGGTTCCACACATAGTCTTTACTTGTTAGGTTTATTTCAGCTGGGAATCCGGCGCTGAAATCCATTTCCACACAGATGCGTGCATAGGTGGTTCTGGTATATTCCTCTGTTTCTGGGCACCTGCAGTAAAATTTCCCAATTGCATTTCCGATGGCTTTTAGCGAGGAGAGATTCCAGAGATGCAAGGGTAGGCTTGGCAATCTCACCCAAACTGGTGCTGAGGTTATCACTGCTGTAGAGGTATCGAATGATGGGTTCCATGGCTTCATGAATAGGCCTGATTTTTCCCAAAACCAAGGGCCGGAATCTAGAATACATTGTCTGCTTTCAGGATTTTCAAAATCTACTATAAAGAAACCTCTAGCACAGGGGTAGATATTAACTACCATGTGGTTAAAAACCCTGTGACTAAATTTTCACCACCCTACGAATAACTTAATGCCTATGTAAAGAACTACAAATATGATGAAGCTACTACAATGAATGAAGTAAAATCCATTGATTTTGCACAACAAAGTCCAACAATCTCGGTTAAATCCGAGCTTCACCATCCTAAGGAAATGGCGCATGATGAGATAATAAATGAGCTTAACTCGGATGTCATAAAGTTTGTTTCTTGTAACGAATTCGCTGTGGAAGGATATTTCCATATTCAAGTAGACAAGAGGAATTATCACGTTGATTATCGTGGAGCATATGAAATCATGGAACCTTAGTTGTAAGCATTTAATTTTTGAAGGCCTCGATAGGCGATCCCTAGATCTTAAATCATGGAGATATCACGTGCATGCCATGCGAGGCCGAGAGTAGGGCCAGGTTCGTCCCTGAAGGGCCATCGAACCTTTGGCCATATGAAAGTCACGTGTGTAATGTATTAACATGATCGGGTAATTACATTGCTATAAGACACGTCCCAGAAGGAAATTATCACACTAGCCGTAAGTCGGTTGCGAGAAAAGTACCTCCATCGGCCATTTTAAATATATCACATATCAAGTGAATGAAATTATGCATCATGTAATATCAATAATATCATGTTTATAGGTAATTGAAGAAATTTAATGTGAAGTATTTTTTTTAGCTTTCAATTAGTTTATCTGTCTATAAAGTTGATGCAAAAATATAGTTGAAATTGAAGCAATTTATTAATGGCACAAATTGAATTTGTTGTAAATACAATTTTTAGTTTGTTAATGTAAGTATTATTTTATAATTTTTAACATCTCTCTCATATTGGATTCTAGAGAGCTTATAGCCGAAACAATTATAACAATATTATATTTTAAAGATAAACTTAAATAGAATTATAAATAGTATATGAAATTATTACATACAAATTCTGACAAACTTGATATTTAAAAAGAAAAAACATTATTATTTTCAATTTAAAAAATAAATATTAATAAGAATTAAAAAAAAATAGCCTTAGGAAGGTTCCGAGATGGAAGTAACATGCTTGAGGATAAGTATATAAGTAACATTCTTTAGCATAAGTGTGACAACCTACATCATGGATGAAGGGCATTGTAAGTCTTAAGGAAGGGCATAGTATGCAGTGTCAATGACATGTATTTGGCAATGCATTTGGGTGGTGAAAGGTATCCAATACAAGTCTGCTACTTTGAAAGTACAACCACAAAAGTACACCCAGAGAGGAAAACCACATTCAATTCTTCTTTGAGTATGATGACCCATGAATCTATCAAAGATTAGAGGAATTATGGAAAGAGGCACGCAAGAATGCCAAGGAAGAGAGAGAATAATTTAAATTGTGCTTATAACTTGTGAATGTTAGGACACAAGAGGTTACCTATTAGAAATAAAATTTTCTTGGCATTGTTTTTGGAAGATTGGTGATTTTTAATTTTCATTGTTTCCATGCTCTAGGAGACTATTCAGAAGAGTTTTAATTGGCATTGTTGTTTAAGAAATTAGCATACTTTGAGATAGTGGAGTTTTAATAATGTTATGTGGTTTTTGAACAAAGGCCTAAATGAGTAGAAATATAACACTTTGGTTTCAAGGTAAGCTTGATATTCATCGATATCACTGTGAAATTTTCATTTTCCATGGTAAATTTCAACGTATATATCTTTGGATTTAGTTTATCATGAAAATCCCCAAGTTTGTGAGAGAAACTAAGTTTCCTTTTTCTAGCCCCTCTACTTTACTTACCCATATTCTAACTTTGTTTCTCTTTCCCTTTGTCCATCTCTCAAGTCGTCCTTCACCTCACTACTTACTACCCATTCTTGCACTCCTTTTCCAATGAATGCTATCCCCCTTAAGCTCTCTAGAAATTTTCAGTCTTTATTTTGTCTTTCGTTTCTATATTTACTTCAAAAATCCCTCTATCTAGCTCTAGTATGTCATTGATTTTGTGGTCTCCGATGCCTAATTGGAGATAATCCACAACCGTTAGAGGTGGTAGAAGGGGTAGAGTGAGTTCCTTTGTGGGCCGAAGATCCCCTTTATACATTGTTGGACCCACACTTTTAAAATACAAGTTGTAGCTCATTATGTCGATGTAATCCCTTAAATAGTCATGCACGCCATGTGAAGAAAGAAGTTCATCAAGAACATAGCTTCATCACTAATCAAAATATTGAAATAGAGACACGGCATTGGATTATTAATAGAGACACCTCTACCAGGTCTTGGAAAAATTCCTACATACAAGTGGTCAATATTTACTAGCACATGAAAATGCTCATTTGTAGATTTTTCATTGAATTATCTATCACATAACACAGGACGTGTTTTTACATAGAACACATAGTGTATAAAATTGAGAGGCTAGATAGGAAAGTCTTTTTCCTCGACATACGAAAGCATACATCATCTTTCCCCTTTGGATGACAACAATGACTCGCCTCAACCAATCCAGGTGGACTCTCCCATGGCATGACATGGTAAACCTACAACGTTTCGAGTTTATATTTTGGTTTGTAATTTTAACATTACCTATATTTTGTATATAATTAATTATAGCACATATTGATTTAATTATATTTAAAGTTTAAGTGATTAGACAAATTTCCTCACCAATAAGTATTGTAAAAATTTTAATCTGTACTATTGTTATGGTTTCCTAAGTGACATATCAATAGAAAATAAAAAACCATAATGTAATTTCTTTGTAAAAATTCATATAAAATCGGTAATCTTAACTTAAAAAAATCGGAATCGCCACCCATGCAATCGTGATCACTCATATGCTTCAGTATTAATATAATGCTTGCAACATGTCGAATGGTCGAGTTGTTAACAAACATAAATGGGAGTGGCTAGGCTGAACTCTTGCGAAGGATGGTGGGGAATGCGGTGGCCATGATTTCCGAAGAACTGCTCCATTATTGCTTGCATTTTCATCTGTGTCCGCAGAATCTGGAACTCATATTTGCTAGATACCAGGAACTCTATGTGGTTGGTGTTTTTCATAGATTACGTCGTGGTTTCCAGACTTCATAGTGAGATCTCTCCACTTCGCCTCACATCAAGTGAGGGAGATAATATTACTGACGTGATGGTTTTGGGAATGGTTGTGTATCTGGACAAATTGTAATTTTTTTTTCTTTACCCCTATTGTATTGGTGTATGGTAGGTGAGCGTTCTAAATCTTCAACAGACTTCGGTTACTGATTTCTTTTACAAGGTTTTAAGTTCTCTCTTTACACTTTTCCTGTGGTTGGTTATGCTCTTGGTGTTATAGTGGCAGCTATGAGGCTTGATCCTTGGTCTCCCATAGATTAGGCCTGACAGTTACCGATTCACCATGTGATTAAAAAAGAAAGAAAAAACATTAATATTTGACACTCATCTCCACCTATGGTTTTTACTTAACGTTTGATTACATTACAAATCATATACTTCTATAGTTGTGGAGATTTTTTGTTGTAATCAAGTACAGGAAATTCAAACTATAGACTAGGAATTTTCCCCTGTAAATTTTTAAAAAGAGTTTCCTTGCCCTTAGTTTGTTTCCTTCAAATTTTTTATTTACAGAATATCTCTTCAGTTTGTCACATTCGGGATTCTTATTACATAATATCTTTATACCATTGTTTGTAATTTGTAGTTATGCATTAATTTTTAACTTACAATTATGGTCGTGCCAGTTTTAAGTTTGTCACATTCGGGATTCTTATTACATAATATCTTTATACCATTGTTTGTAATTTGTAGTTATGCATTAATTTTTAACTTACAATTATGGTCGTGCCAGTTTTATTCTTTACTATATCTGATAATTACATTTCCGGTGGTTACACATCTAACATTCCATTTAAGGAAAATATTTAAATTATTTATATTATTGATAAAGATTGGCACTTTCTAACAATAATTACTGTGACACAAGTATCGTTTGGGGACTAACGAACTAATGTGTTACCGGTCTCCTTTATATATTTATATATATTCCAATTATGAATCGATGAATGGCCACTAATGTACGGAAGTGGCTCATTCCGGTTCCATTATTTTAATTAACCATAAAATATTGCTCATTTTTCTTGAATGGTAATTTCAATTCACAAATTCTTGATTTTAACTGTTTAGTTGTTCCCACTAGGTAATCAAATTATCATAATGAATAATACCTCCCCTTTATGTTTGGTTGATGTGGTCAAACATGGTTTTTATATTTTACAGTTTCATATTTCTTATTAAGTTAGTTTTTTACTTATGTTGAGGTGAAGGGACAGTTATGAGGTTGCTAGTAACTAGCCTAGCACAAGAACTAACCGAGATCTCCCTAGGCTATACTAACCATGTTCTCCATATCAGTTTTACTTTTATTTGTCCCTCTTTGAAAGTTATTTATATAATAATGCTATTGCACTTCAGAATTTCACACATTACATACGAGTACAATGATTGTATGGAATATTGATAAGTCCACACATACCTCATAGTTTATAATCCTTACAAACAACAACTTTTACTTTTGAAGTAAAAAAATATCTAATAAATAAAATAAGTTTCCTTTTCCTATCTAGCCACACAAAGTATATATACCTAATGTTTACTTTATGATTTTTTTAGGCTAGAAACTAATGTTGTCACATTTACATAGTTTTTATGTTATATCCATATCACTAATTAATTTGGCACTAAACATAATTTAAATGGTCTCAATTATAAGTTTAATTTTCTTATTGTACTTTACTTTCTGTCAATTATTTGTGTTTGTTTAAGAGTTAGGCTTCTTTTAACAAATTCCCATATGCATCATCTTACCAATTCCTATTACTATTTCTTAACATTTACAATACTCAATGGGTAAGCAGGACCTGGTCTATCTCTAGTCTATCTCTGGTCCATCTCTGGTCCTGTTGTCTACCCTTCTGAACACATAGATCAATATGTAAATATTTTATAGGAACATGACCCATTCCAGGTGATGGACTTTATTTATTTAGTATATAATATTTGTACCATAATTCACTATGCATGGAAAACCCCTACACATTCATTCATTGACAAATTATTTACGGAAAAAATTATACAATAAATGAGAATTACAAAAAACATCTAATATTCTAGAAATCGATAACAAATATACTCATATCTTCCATGTTCAAGCTGCTAAGGAAAATTAACAAATGATTATGATCACTACTCTCGCCCAAAGAAAATGGTACCTCTACTATCTTTCCCAATGTGTTAGTAAGTTTTCATATCAAGAACCTTCAAAAGCTCTCCCAATACCACCTGGTCCCAACAAGTTGCACTCTAGGGAATTTAGTCTAAGCTCTTAGGGTTCAAATAGAGTTCCACTAACCAACCAACTCAAGAAATTTGTGTCTTGGGAGTGTCCTGCCTCCCTCTATAGTGTCCTTCCAGAGGATAAAGTCCCTTTTTTATCTCCCTTATGAGTAGCCTCAGGTTTTTCCTCTTATACCATCTTCGCTCCTTTTCCCGAACTAAGATTATTTATCTTTGTATTTGGGAGTAATTGTCTCTAACTCTCTATTAAGTGAAACTTTGATTTAGTGATTTTCCTTGTAATTTACTTGGCTTCCTTAACCAACTTATTAATAAAAAAATTAAAATAGATTTTAAACATTTAATTTTCTCACTAGGCCTTCCACATAGCCCATAGTCTACCAAGTCATTGTAGTAAAAGTAAATTAAATATTTACTTTTCACTAAGTGGTATTACATATTCTCCCCCTCGAGTGAAACAATGTCCTCAGTACTTACTTGTAACCCTTAAAACGAGCTGGACTATGCTTCTCACATGAAATTTTCATCTTCTGAGGTTGTATTTCCTAGGCTAGAGTGTCATTAATGCACTCTAATTTGTGTAATAACTCACTTTTGAGCATGCTTTCTCTCTGATTGAGAATGATTAGAGCTTTCACCATAAATTATCTATTTTGTTCGACCTACATACACAATCATTAAGTTTTCGTTAGCTTCCATGATTCATTACTTAAGAACAAATATATCTATAATAATTTGAAATTCTATCATAAATATCATTAATACTATTATTTTTTTATGTAGCCAACAAGTAAGAAACTTTTAAGGATGGAAATCTATCTTAAAGTTTAGAAACCTTGGAAAATATTCCTTGTCCCTAATATGGAAACTATACAAAGATAAGTGATATATTTTTACAAGTATTGAAATTTTTAATGACTTTATATTTTCTCTATAAAATATTGACAATTTTTAAGGTAAAAACAAATATGCTCGCGAGAAGATATGGAAATTAGTGCATCTTTTTTTTAAAGTGTGGAAATTATCCCACTTGCTAATATTAACCCCTAAAATTTTCCATGCAAGCAAGGGTCATCGGGCTAGAAACTTGCTCTCAATTAAGACTTAACAACACCATGGTAAGCTTATCAACCATAGCATTAATTTCCTTTCATACCCAATAACTATGCCAAAAAAAATTAATCCCTCCATGTGGTTCTACTATAAATTTTAGTCCATGGAAGTCTCAATTGAATTTGCATTGTTTTTGTAATGGTAATACTATTTTAGGGACCATTTACTACTCTCATATTTATGATATATTGAAACTAATGTATTGTCATATCTCATAGCATTACTATGCTTTAATTATTTTTTAATTGTTATATATGCAACTAGTCATGTATGAGAAATATTTAGCATTAATTCTCTTCCTTGTCTAGTTCAAGGTGGCTATATTGCTAACCACTTTCTCTAGGTGCACTTAATTATGCCTTTCTGCAATATTTTGCTTTTTTTTAGCTCAAACCCAGAAATTCACTTTGCATCATTCCTTCAATTGGACCCTCATCATCTTGCATTATAGACACCATTCAGCTTCCATGTATAGTCATGAAAATTTTCTCCTTTTTGTTTGTATGCATATTAGTTATCTTACTCTCACATGTTACTATAATATGGTTCTTTCCTTATATATCATTTCTCAGCATCTCTTTTAATTCATTCCATCAACATGTGCCTTTAACAATTGACCTACAAGATCTTGTGAAATGTTAATAAACAAAAATATTATCTCAACCAGATAAATACTATTCATTTTACAATCATCATACTTGTTATCATTCTCTCCTTCTTTCCTTTATCTCTCTGTCTCTCTGTTTTTAATTAATATAATTTATCATTTAGTGTTTGTTGTTTAAAGTCTTGTTGATGGCTGGCTACCAATGATTATAATAATTTCATGATATCAAATGTCATAACCTATTACCACTTCCATGGAAGATGTTATCCCTATCCTTCCTTGAGTGAACCTAATGATGCCCAAATTAGTTACCTGCAGAAGCCTTAATGAATTTTTCATAATTCCATTTTTTTTCGAGCACTGCCGACACCTACAAGCACAACGTAATATTGAATTAAATCGTTATGAAAAATACATATCATAACGTAGAGTAGTATTTTCATACTTAAAATTAAAATATCAAAAGAAGCTCACGTCACCAAATCTTACAACAGTACTATATTTGATATGCCTCACCTAGGAGTTTCCCCTAACTCTCTTCTTGGGTTTTTTTGTTTTTTTGTTCTACAACCTATTGATTAAGATGTTTGGAGGATCCTTTCTCCTTTGCATCCTCTGTTCATGTTAGCTTCCTCAACGCATCGTGTTAGTTTAGTTATCTTGATATATATTGATTTTGTGAGCATAAGGCTATTCTAACCAACCATTTGACCAAAATTTATTTGTGTTTATACAATTCATATTGAAGCTGCTTAAGGTATTTATTTGGGGTAACATTGAAAAATTTCATACTATCCTTTCCATATCAACAAGTATAGGTCACTCCTCTTCCAATATGCTAGTAGCATTCTCTTTATCTGAATTTTAAGTTTTCTTAATATTAGATCACAAATTTCCTTAGTTACCTTACTCAGCGATTTCGTTGTTTATATATATATATATATATATAGTCCTTAGTTACCTTACTCAGCTATTTCCTTGTTTATATATATATCTCGTTCAATTCACATTAGGATAATAGACTCCTTAGGGTATTTAATATATTCATTCCTTGTCATGTATATTTTTCATGGATATATATATATACCTATTTCCTATATTGGCCATTTTTGGCTCATACTATGTTCCAAAAATTTTAAGAGAAAGGATTACACCAATGTTGACCATGTTAAGAGTTTTCCCCCTATTATTTATGGCAATATCATTTCACCTTAATTTACATTATTTTGGAGTTCTACTAGATGGCATTGGAATCTATCCTACATCGATTCTTATCGGCTGTGCTATACCAACTTAGATCGATATATATATATATATATATATATATATATATATATATATATATATATATATATATATATATATATATATATCAATTCACATTAGGATAATAGACTCCTTAGAGTATTTAATATGCTCATTCCTTGTCATTTATATTTTTCATGCATATATATACCTATTTCCTATATTGGCCATTTTTGGCTCATACTATGTTCCAAAACTTTTAAGAGAAAGGATTAGACCAATGTTGACCAAGTTAAGACTTTTCCCCTATTATTTATGGCAATATCATTTCACCTTAATTTACATTATTTTGGAGTTCTACTAGATGGCATTGGAATCTATCCTACATCGATTCTTATCGGTTGTGCTATACTAACATAGATCGTTATTTAGATATTGAAATTTCCATTAAAATTCATAATTAAAATTCTAGTGTCCTCTAGATATTGATTAAACTTAGCCTTTCCAAGGGTGAACCATTTATAAAATAAACCAATTATTTAATCATCCCATGATTCTCTGTTATGAGTTTTTAAGTCACAACAATTTTATTTTGACATTCTCCATTTTCCCCTTGGGAGACCAATGTATTTTTTTTTAGAAGATTCCATATTTTCGGGAATAACCCTAATATTTCTCACTTTATCCTTCCTAAATTTGTGTAAAAATCTATATCTTTCTAAGTATCAACAACACTCTTCCCAAGTGCTTCTAGGTCATCTAGTGCCATGAAATAACCTAGATACCATTATCTTATCTCTTTCAACCCAAAAGGTCTCAAATATACTACTCACTACACTACTCGAAGACTAATCTCCTTTCCATCACAAGTTATTAATTCAATTTATCACAAGTTACCTTTATTTCACATTCTTTTAACAAGAGCAAGTTCTTAATTACCTTACATTTACTAATTTTATGTTGGTTTGTCCCAATTATTATATTATGTGATCGGCCTTTCTTCTCATCCATCATGAGATTTGTACCAATTTGTTTTAATTACACTAGTTTATAATGAGTTATATTGTTGAGACTTACAATTTTTATTTAATTTAATTACTATCGATGACTGCCATTTCATATTCTATATTTTAATTGGTTAAAGGATTTCCTACTATTCCCACTAATCACCCAAGATAATTCCAATCGAATCCGACATATCTTTTGATTTATGTGCTACAACATTCTTGATCTCCTTCTTTTTTAACAACATACTCTACATTTTTCATTGTGATTATTTGACTATGTTATTGCATCTTCCATCCAAACTTCAAAAATTTTATTTTACCATCATTTACTTCATGAACTCATTCTTTTCCAACATATTTAGTATATGAAAATGTACTTTACTTTTTTTACTCCTCTATACATCTTCTGATTTATCTATCTATATGATTCCTCCTCATTGCATATCATAAGCTTCTTTCCTTACCCAATAGTGACGAGATATGATCTGCTTAATTATCATGGGTTATTGAATGAATCTTCCAAATAGTATTTTATTCAGATAGGAACCCAATGTATCCATTGTGGTAAATTAAATCATGTAATGGAATTACTCCAATGTACTCATGACAAGATGTTTTTCATTTACCACTTCGTTTACCTTGGCTTAAGCATACAAATTTATTTAATTTATTGTTCCTCTAGGTAGAGTGCCCATTGTTTCCAATTTCTCTTTTTCCCCTAAAAATTCAATAGAGTTGAACCCTTTAGCTCTAGTACCACCTATAACATACCCATATATATATATATATATATATATATATATATATATATATATATATATATATATATATATATATATATATATATATATATATATATATATATATTACTTCAAGAACTATGATTGGACTCAACCATACTTTTGGTATTAATAGCTAGTTTTATGCAAAACTTTGATCTAAATTAAAGAAATATATGAATACTCTTTCCTTTTTAATGAGTGCAAGGTATCAAGTTGTTATGTATATATTATTACATTTTTTCACACCCCTCAACATGCCACAATTTAACTTTGATATTAGTTTAATGATTTAAATATTAAAGGGGATAAACCCACCCATGTAGCTTATAGTTCATGAACTCTACCCACTTTGATAAATGGTAGAGTTTGGTTTATAGCATTATGAGGTATGGATATGGCGAATAACTTTCCAAAATCCCTTACAACTTTCCACCACTGACCTCATACTCTATTTCATGCCAAATATATGGCTCTACTCACTTAGGATTAGATTAACAGTATGTAGCTGGAAAGGAAGCTTATAGGGTAACCAACCACCTTCCCAAGTGTCACATCTTGTTCATTCTTGTAGTCTCTTTTTAGAAAAGATTAGCTGTGAAAATCATAGGATTGGTTTTATCATGAGTCTTTTTGTTAACAACCACACATATTAGTGACAAGTAAACACTGTTTTTTTATGGTATGCATTGTGAAAATCTTATTCTTGTTGTATTGATTTGACTGAGAGTCTCATATTTTCCTTTTGGCTAAAAGGTATACCTTGTGTGGATCTTAGAGAAGAGAATTAATATGGAATCCTCTAATGGTGTCTGCAATTTGGTCTAGACTACCTAAGATAATTGTCCTCCTTACTTACGAAGTTTACCCCTCGGACTAGGTCAATATTTTATAGAAAATCTAATTGAAGGGTTTTCCTTCCAGTAGTATAGGGTAGGAAAAAGATCACCGAACCCCTCTAAACATAATTCATTCCCTTCATGCACTTCTATTCTTAACTTAAAATATCCCTTACACATTTTAGAATTGGACAAATTATAATTTTTTTCCTTACCCCTTTTGTGTTGGTGCCTCATACGTGAGGATTCTAAATGTGCAGCAGACTTCAATTGCTCATATTTATTATAGGGTTTGAGGTTCTCTCCTTACACTTTTCCTTTGTATTTGTTCTAGGTTGAGTTGACGAAATTTCTGGTTGGGTTTATATTAATATTACTCTTAGATGATAATCTCCACTAAAAATGGACCCTAGAATCTAGGGTTGTAACTTAGGGTTTTGTGAAATTAGAGATTATATGATTCTAGAGTTGTGGAGCATTTTGTGTTGGAATCAAGTAGTAGAAATTGAAAATTTAGACTCGAAAAACTCTCCTCTAAATTTTTAAAAATGGTTTCCTTTCCCTTAGTTTGTCGCCTTTAGAATTTTTATTTACAAAATATCTCTTTTGTTTATCATATTTTGTAACAACCATGCCAACAAGTTCTCTGTAAGATTCATTATAAATACATTATAGATATATGAAATAAATAAATAACAAATCTGAGTAAAGGGACATGGATTCCAAAGTTGGGGAATGGGATGGATTTTTTGGGATGTTGTGGCTTCTTGTATAGAGAGAGAAACTTGAAATTCTTGCACAACCATTAAAGGCTACTAGCACATTAATCTAGTGTGTCAACTATCAAAATTGAATGAGCTACAATAGAAATTACAAAGCCCATGTTGGATGAGAAGCAGTAAGAGGAAAAGAGGAAAAAACTCCAACAAGAAATATTGTGAATTCCAAGGCAGAAAGCATGAGGATGCAAAAATATGGGAGAGTGGAGAAAAATAAAGGAGGAAGGAAAGGAGGGAGATAACAGAAGGAAAGTGGGGAATGAATGGGGGAAAGGAACTGGATCGGCTGCTCATAGAGGGTAATCAATAGACAACGCAAGGAGAATGGAAGAGAATTGGATGGGTATTTGGGTTACTTGAAGCCTATTGGTTGAGTTGCTAGTGTCTGGATCCCTCTAACAAATTAGGGTCCCTCAAGGTTGTGGGTTAAGATAGGATCCCTTGAGCCATGTAATAACTTGGGTCCTTGGATGCTACTGCTTGATACAAACATCTCTAGATCCAGGTAACTCCTTAGGTCCCTCTAGGCTATGGATTGTGATGAAATCTATGGATCCCTATAACAAATTCGGTCCCCTCAAGGCTATGGGTTGAGATAGAAAACTTGGTATCCTTGTAATAGCTTGGGAAGAGGCTAGCTTGAAGAAGTATGAAAAGAAGACATGAATGAATATTGTTGTTACAGTGGATTTTGGACTCCCTTGAAGGAAATGAATCACTTTGTGTACACTCAGGTTGAGGAAAAGCACCTTTGGAACCTCTATGTTGATGAAGACATAGAATCAAACTCGAGGGCTTGAGGAAGGATGTCCTCTAGATTTCATGTTATTTTACTGGAAGCTAGTGTTAAATTTGTTGAGAAATCATGCCCCCCTTAGACTCTAGAATCTAGCTCAGTGATGAAAAGAGAAAGTAAATGTGACTTCTGATGTCTATGGTTGGCTGCAAAGTCCTTGCTCGAGACACAGTTTCCATTCAAATTTAAAGATAGCTACTTATATATACATATTTATCTATTAATGAATATTGTATTATGATTGTAATGGTTTTGGACTTGGGTGTGCATCATTGTTGATTATTGATTAAACATGTGGTTTCATCCCAATGGAAATGTGATAGTAACAAGCATGTTCTATTTAGTGGTGCATGTATCCCTTATTGAAATGATTGACATGATAAATAAATCAAGCATGAGCTTCTGATCTAGAAGTAGAGTGTTGTGTAAATGACTTGTTGGTGTTGATCATAGATCATCTAATGCAATAGAATCATAATGAGAAACATGATAATAAAGACTAAGTTATAAATGAACAGAATGTCATTCTGAATGATATTCTTAACTTACTAATAAAAACTGATGATTAAATAAAAATAAGTAATAGGTGACATTATAGAATATGGTGAAGGCCCAAGAGTGTAGACAAAAATTTAAAAAGAAATAGAGTGCTCACAGACCCCTCTCTATAAATGGAAAAGGTTATGTGTAGATTGCATGTTTGGAAGAGTATGACAATTCTTGTCAACTCTTGATGTCGTATATTCTAAGTTGTGTTACACT
This sequence comes from Pinus tabuliformis, assembly GCA_031772625.1. Classification (NCBI taxonomy): domain Eukaryota; kingdom Viridiplantae; phylum Streptophyta; class Pinopsida; order Pinales; family Pinaceae; genus Pinus; species Pinus tabuliformis. The sequence goes on along the minus strand of CM062814.1, from coordinate 502,271,212 downwards.
ACAAAGAATTCCATGTGGGCGTTGAATGATTTTTTTTTATTCCAAGTGTCAGAGTAGCCCATGGAACTTGCAGGAAGGCTTAACCAACCTTTCATTCTCAGTAGACTAGGTTTCTCCTAACAGCCTTACTTTTCCAAATGGGCACTTGACAATTTTGCAGACCGTCGTGGAGCTACTTGCAATCTTGAGAAGAATATTAGCACTCACGACGTGGGGTGAGAGTGGTGGAACCCCTTCAGGAGTTCATGTTAGACTTGTGGAAAATAGTGGTCGTTGGAGCGCTTGAGTGACCATGCCTAGAACTCCTTGTTTGATTTTGGGGAAGGTAGGCGAGGACAAAATACATTAAATAATCTAGCACCCAAGCCTAGGATAGAACCCCATAAGGTCTTAGTTAACCATTTTCATTGGTTCCAAGCACGGATGTCGATCTATATTTCTGGAGAACCTATGAGGCATATCCATGGTCAAGGAAACTAACTCAAGATTATCAATGTAGAGTTCATTCCATTTCCCAAACCTTGTTCTACCTCAAAGAGCCTACACGTGTGCATCCCAAATTGGTCATTGGGATCGTATAGTGTGGTAGTTTGTTAGAAATGGACCCCATGCTAAGTTACAAAATTAAGCTCAAGTTAGATATCGAAAGTGAGGACTGCTATGGAATACTATCACCGCAGGAGAAGAGAGTTTATGCTGACTATGCTAAAAGGCAGTGAGCAAGAACCTAGGATGTCAGGTACTAAGGTAGGTCAGATTTTGGAATATGGTGAGTAGGTTTTATTGCATACGATTTTAAGACCAACTTTGATAAGATCAAATATCAAGGGGTCGAATTGAGAGAGGGGAGAATAGGCCGGGGAAATTTGACTAGCCCTGACCATTCCATGCACCCGACGAATGCACAAGACAATGGCAGACTCACATGTGGTAGATTAGAAATGTGGAGAGAATCAGTTTTTCATTAATCATACAAAATAAAAGAAAAAGAATAAAAAGAAGTATAAGTTATGTTCCCATAACTTTACCTTCGGAGTTAGAATTGCATAATGGCTACCCCCTTGCTATGGGTTAGTAGGGTTGGGTATGTCACAGAGTGGTATCAAAGTTCAAAATTCAACACTTGGAAATAATGGTGTTAATCATGAGAGAGTGATGACTTGGGGACTAACTAATTGACTATGTCGAAGTTAAAAAATTTGGTTTGAACTATTGATTTCCACTTACTATTGATATATTGTTGATTAACATAATAGAAATTATGTTTGAATGGTTAATGCATAGATTGTAAATGTGATTTCACACTAACATAGTTGTTTTGTCACAACAGAAAATTGCATGCAAGAACCATAAATGCAAGACTGAGTGTTATGTATAGTTATTTATACATGTATCATGAAATGCCTAGCAATGTATTTCGTTGACATCAATTTTCAAGCATCATAAAATAGAGGAAATGCAGTAATGATGACTGGAATGGTTTAATACAACTTCGATGAATCACAACGTAGAAGTTATGGGGTCAGAACTAATGAAGAAGAAAGATCAGTTGGCCATGAGGAAGGGAATCGCTCCCTAAACTAGATCAACATCTTGAGAAGCTTGAGGTATGAGGTAAGAAGCATTGAGGTTGAAAATAAGAGGTTAGTAAGAGCTAGAGAAATGCAAGTAGAGATAAATTTAGTCATCCTACGGAGTCTCTCTCATTGGAAGATACAAAGGCATTTTAAGATGAGAGCTAGTCATAGATATAGGAAATACCCTCATAACTAAGGAGAAAACACCAACAAAGTGAATAGTGGAAGGTACAGAAAGAGACAAAGGTAATGAAGTGAGGACATTGTTCTAGGGGATGTACCTATGTGTACCCCAAGGGGACGAACTAGCACACATGAGAATTATTCTACTAAACCATCTATTTCTACTACTAGGAGGCACCACCATTCTCACCACCATCATCATCATTTCAGAAGAAAATAAAAGCATCACATTCCTAAGGATTTTAATAAATCCAATCCACCCACATTTGATGGGGATATGAAGAAAGGAGAGGACACAGAGTCTTGGCTACTGGGATGATGACATTTTTCAGAATACATGATGATTCTCATAATTTGAAAGATATAATTGATGCCTATAGCTTAAGGGGAAAGGACCACATATGGTGGCATGACTTGAAGAAATTTAGTGCCAAGGTTGATAGAGAATTGACTTGGGGGGATTTTGAGAAGCGCTTCACATAGAAATATTTGTATAAAAGGTACTATGATATAATGCAAAGGAATTATGTGAATTCAAAATGGGTCAATCAACCAGTGATGAGTATGTAACCAAGTTTTTAGAACTATTGTGGTATGTGCCATATATCAAGGATGAAAAAGCCAAAACCTAGTGATTTATCAGTGGGTTTCTTATGGCATTTAGATATAAAATTGAGTTTTTGAAACCCCAAACTCAAAAGAAGCTATCAAGAAGTTAGGACACTACTATGAGAAAGCACAAAGATATAGGCCTGACACTAGAGGTTGTTGGGAGGCCAAGGGAAATGTTAGACAAAAGAAGAGTGTTGTAGTTACTACAACACCCTAAAAAATTTTGGCTTACACTCAATTTTAGAGCCTTCCTTTATCTTGTACAATGTTGTCGAAAACATTAGAGCTTATTTCATGAGATTTCTTGCAGTGTTTTTCTTCCTTTAGAATGTTGGTTTAACTACTGGCCTTTCAGCATATTTGTTTGTCGCACAAAGTTTACAAGCCTATTATGATGGACTCAAAGGTCTACATTTATGTATATCATGTGTTCTAACTATTTCAACACTTGTTGAACTCATGCACAATGTCTTGAGCACTGATGTAGAAGTTTTGTCATGTTCGTCCCAAAGTTTATCTTAAGTGTTGCACTTGTCATATCTTGTCATAAAACAGTCACAAAGAGAGAATGCTTTTTTCATGTGTTTGGATGATCTATGTTATCCTGTTGTCACAGTATGCTAAGTGCATGATCACAGTCAAGGTTCATCACAATTGACCACCTACCCCACAGAGTTGTTTTCAAAAAGCTTCCCGATCCAGCAACTTAGCTTTACTAGGCTTCTTCTAAACTGTGGAATATGCAGTCTCATCCCTATAAGTTGTGCCCTTACTACCTCTAAATGCACAATGTGTAGTTCCTGTCTCCTAGGTTTTCTACACTACGTAGTTCTATTCCCAAGCCCCGACCTTCAAATCCAAAATTGTGTAGTTATGTCCTCTAGCCTAGTTTAATGTACACACTTCGCATCGTCAAACCTCACTCTCATCCCATGAGTCCTTAAATTGTCTAGATGCACAATAGTCTAGCATCCCTTAACTCCAAAAACTGTGCAATTTTCTCTCATAGTGTCCATTCCCTTAGCGTATCTCCACTGCCTCTAGAAATTGTGTTGCCTTGTCCTTTAGATTTGCCTAAATTGCACACTACGTTGTCTCAAAGATTTATATTTTCTTCTTGGTTGCTAGAACTGCACACTGCAGAGTCACATGGTCCCTCTTACTAGCCTGTCACTTGTTCCAGGCTCATTTGGTGGAACAGAATACATCATCCTTGACTATGGGGTTTTCAGATTGATGTCGCCTCGTCAGGACTGAATTGCAGGAAGATGTACCCTTTCATGTCATGGAAATATGATGGTGAAAGAAAAGAGGGAGGGAAGCATTCCTAAAGACTCCCTTATATCTGAACTTAGAAGTTGGAGATCATTCAAGATTCAACATCACCAATCCATGCAGAGGTGAAGAGAAAGCACATTCAAGAAGACATCTAGCACTTAGAAGAAATAGCAACTTGACATTATCACATCATCAAGTAGTCCATGTTAGTAGTGTCATTTCATGAGTGGTCATATGCCACATCACTATTGTGGATCATGTAGATTATATTCAACATGTATTGTAAAGTGGAAGTCCAAAGGAAACACATGGAATGTAAATATTCATGTAAGTTGAAAACTCATAGGAAATAAAAAATTGTGAAGGTCATCAAAAAGTCATCCTCGTTTATATGTATTCCCTCATTGTATGATAAATGATTTTTCACCTTGGCTCCTCCCGCAATGCATTAGAGATATAAGAAAGTTCATTGAGGAGCAAGTAGTGGCTCCAATTCTCCACTATTGGAGCTAGTGATTTACATTGTAAAAATGTGTCTTGGAACTGTTACTTAATAACAGAAGTCTTCAAGGCCAACATGTTCTTCATTCATGGACTATGAATGTTTGTAAGACTATTTTGTGGATGCTTGTATTTCACGTTTTCTTTCACATGTGCTAATATTATTGAACTATTTTGATTATTTTAGTACTTATCTTATTGAGAATGTGTTTTAATGGTTTTTATTGTTGTCCCATCCTTGTGGACTATTCCACGACATATTAGACAAATATTTCTTCATTTATTAGTTGTGAGGACAATCACATCCGCTGTGGACTATTCCATTGGATGTTAGAAGGACCCTTCTAGTTCATGTGTGTCTCTTCTTGGGTGGTAATATTACCACTCACCTAGAGGCTCACTTTTATTCCCTCTCCACAGTAGAATAACCTTGACACAGTTGCAATTGAAGACTAACCAGGCACATGTTCTTACTTCTTGAAGACATCATTGCATCCCTCTCGCTTGGTGACAGGTAGAGGCAAGGAAAACCTTTAAGAATTCGACAACCAAACCTTTATACTGGTTGGTACTACTAAACAAAATGGTGCCAGGTCTAATTGGGACTTCACATTGGGGATATCCCCTGAATGTGAGTGGGTCCAACACTGTGAACATTTATGGCACTAGAAGGAGGGCAGCTAGTATTTTATGGCTGATAAACCCACCAACCCCAACATCTCATTCTCTGGTCAATGAAAAAAATACATTTCACCTCCCCTAATCATGTCTCTAAATCTTATGACTCTTCTCAGCCCAAGCATGGATAGACTTTTGGAATCGCATACAATTAGATTCATTCCATCCATCCTATGACTCGTTAGTTTTAAAAAGTTGTTGGATTGATCCTAGGAATAATCGGTCTTCCATATTCTTAGAAGAAGAAAAATACCACCCACACAAGGATAGTGGTTTCTACTCCTAAAGATATGGTCCTTGCCACTGATGAAGAATTATTAGACTCTATGGAAAGCGAAAAATAGCCTCCACTATTTCACAATGGTGATGGAACTAACATTGTACTCTCAGATACAACTTTCTGCAGGTCAGGTGGAGAAGAGGAAAATGAAGAAGAGTCATATGAATTTGAAAAAGAAGAGGAGGACAATGAATAAGAAGAGATGGTAGACGAATATCTGGATTGGATGATTCATCAGCCACTTTCACTTCAGGGTGTTCTACACAAGATTCCAAAACATGCGGAGAATCTCCTAATGAAGTATGACCCTGATAAAAAAGTGAACGCTAAAGGCCATCCATGCAACTTTTATCTACATCTGGAGGCACTTGAGGTATGTCATGATGGTGTTACATGCATGCTATTTCCATGTACCTTGGATGGTAGAGCAGTTGTATGGGCCTTACCCCAAACTCCATCTAGAATTGGAAGAAAATCTTCCTTGAAAAAATTGCTAATGATAAGACCCCCACCATGTTGTCGAATGACTTGGTTAATATTAAGTTGGAGAAAATGGAGAAAGAAAAATAATTCAAACATAGGTTCAACAACATCTTGAATGATTTTTTAGAAAACACAAAAAATCGTAACTCCATCACAATAGATTACTACATTTTAGCTTTTCCAGCAAGAATTGTGCAGTTTGTGAAGCAAACTATGGAACAAAAACTAATGGAAAATTATGAATAAGCTATCACCATCGAGAAGGACACGCACAATCAGAGTCATCTCTTATGATGAACCAAAAAAGGACTCCAAATACATGGGTAAGAGGTTTCAGGCCTTCGTGATCAAGACCAAAGAGAAACAATTGTATGATCTTGAAAGCTTGACCCATCTTGTAAAGACTATGTGATGGCATAGTTCAAATAGAGGTCAATTCAGAGCATCGTGAGAAGAAACGCTCCTAGATTCAACCTATTTAGATGGATTGCAACATCTGGAAGCAGTAGAAACCAACAGAGAATGTCTTCGCAAAACTCCAATGTTGTATTGAATATAGAACACTTGGGCACAGTTCAATATTATTCATATCATCAAGAACACCATTCCCAAAAAATGTACCTAGAGTGGAATCAGGCCATGAACATGATTTCTACACATCTTGTTGATGCGGTAATGTCCAAGGAGTAGAATGAGCCCATAAAAGTAAAGGAAGAAGTTGTTGTTGTTGATGAAACTTTGAGTACCGGGAATTAAGTAAACATGTTCCACTGTATACTCACATCCCAAAAGAGTATATCTGATAACCATCCTTCGAGTGATGGTCCGGCCCAGAAGCAGACCAACCAGTACAACTTAAGAATCCAAGGGTTAGCCACTACAGTTGAGTTTCCAAAGAACAAATTTAAATAAAATATGTTGAGGAAAATCAGTCCACTAGTCAACTCAGCGCAGAATACTCAGAGAATGTCTGGGAAAGAAGTGTCAATCAAAGGTGCTTCCACCTAAACTAAGGAAAATTCCATAACTTTGGAAGTCACCGACAAAGTTACATCCCCATACACTTTGACCATTCTTCGCACTGTGGACTACAACACAGGTGATGACATGAAGAAGGTTTGTGCAAATATTTCAATGTTTGAGTTAATAAAGAACAAGAGGCAGTGGGACATGCTCTTATGGGCACTTAGGAAGGCCACCACAAGTAATGTCACCTCTTCATACAAGGGATCTAGTAAGTCTTCTTGTTCTCTCGAATTTGTACTTAATGCATTAACAATGGATGAAAAAACTCTCTACCCACCTTTCTTGATAACTTTCAAAATCTTTAATTTCAATGTACAAAATCACTTGGTTGTTTCTGGTGTAGTGGTGAATTTAATTCCATTATCTATTTTAGAGAAAATCAAAACAAAATGGGACAAAACAGATGCACAAATTATTCAGCTAGAAAAAACTCATGGCCATGCAATTCGTGAGCTCAGAGATGTCATCATCCACTTATCATCTGATGAGTGATTCCACTAATGTATCAACATAGTCCTTGTGGACATTCTGAAAGCATATGGAATGTTATTGAGTAGAGACTGGTCTAGCAAGATACAAGGGTACTTTTATACGTAACGGTCACATCTATGGCTTCCATATAAGGGCATAATTAATCAAATCTTGGTGGATTCTGAAAGATACATGTAACACATGGCTACTCCCTTGAACAAACGTAATGATCCAAAGGATTTTGCAAAACTAATTTTTGGAAATTACTTCCTCGAAATCCAACTCGGTTGCTACCTTGCACAACCATCTCTATTTCCACCAGAAATAGTCTTGGAACTCCTTACTAGTCCAATAGGTAAAAATGATGTTTGTATAGTTACTAGTAGTAGTAGTACTAGTGTAGTTCCTAGTCCATGTACATATGATATGTGGACTTTGTACTTCGATGGTTCCAAAATGTAGGAGGGCTCTAGAGTTGGTTGCATTTTAATATACCCGCTATAGAGAAACCATTTGATATCTAGTTTCTTGGAATTTGAGTTCATGAATAACGCTTTAGAGTATGAAGCATTCATCTCGGCCTTGCAAAGAGCCATTGACCTCAACTTTTCCATCATGAAAGAAATAGGTGACTCAGAAATTGTGGTGCAATAGGTCTGCAATACCATACATTCTATGTCACCTAATCTTAGAAGCTATCAACAAGAGGTATCTTACTTCATTTAACATTTCCAGGCTTTTAATATCATTTTTTTTCCACGAATGCATAACGCAGTTGCAGATGCATTAGCAAATGTCATTTCTATGTTGTCACCATTGAGCGATGTTTCTCTATTGAAATTATTTATAATCCATCCATCCCCAATAATGTCACTAATTTATTTTTTTATGATGACCAACAGGTATTGTGTTTCATGGCGAACACTTACCTATTCAAAGATGCAACGATCGATGAGGATGACCACGGAAATACATTACAATATGTAGCCAGTCAAAGTAAAGGAAATCTCATCCCAAATGGTGTGGTATCATTGGAGAAGTTGTATGACCTACACAATCACTTTCATGTGCCTCTTAATGCTATGATTCACAGTTCTAGGCTATCGCATGACGAGATTAACTTGGGAGGAGAAAATAATCTAAATTATGTTAATCTCAGTATTCAATGTACACCACAAGAGTAGCAAACCTTTATCTACTTATTCCAGTTGTACCAATATGTGTTCACATGGACATACAATGAGCTTAAAACATATGATAAGAGAATCATCCAGCATGTGATACAAAATAAAATAAGCGGCCAAGCCATTCCAATAGAAGTTTAGAAAAGTACACACAACTCTCGAGCCTCTTATTCAGAAAGAGTTGAGAAAACTATTGGATTCCCAGATCATATAGAGAGTGTGGCACTCAACATGGGTGTCAAATTTTGTCACAATGAGAAAGAATTATGGGGAAATCCACTTATCTATAGATTTCTAAAATATCAACTGCACCTCAGACAAGGAAAACTGCCCCGTGTCATCCATGGAACAAATGTGGCAAACAATATAGAGGTATGCAATGTTTTCTTTGTTATACAACTATTCCATATATAACCATTTTCTAGCTTCAGAGCCTGAAAAGCTTAAGACCACTTTCTAAACGAACTGGGGCACGTTCACATTCAGGAAAATGTCATTTGGGCTAATCAACATTGGTGCAACATTTCAACGTGCTATGGAAATCACTTTCCATGGACTGATTGGATAAGTCTAGTGGCTTATCTTGAGGATGTGACAATATTTTTTAAACAAAGGTCAAACCACGTACGACACTTAAATAAAATCTTTGAGTGATGTCGCAAGTATGGGATATCCTTGAATCCCAAGAAAAGAATCTTCGCGGTGTCTAAGGGTATTCTCTTGGGCCACCTTATTACCAAAAGTGGGATCAAGGTAGACCCTGATAGGGTCAAAACAATCACAAAAATTCCCTTCCCAGTGAATAGGAAAGCTATGTAGTCCTTCTGAGGGAAAATCAATTTCCTCCACAAGTTCATCTCTGACTACGCCCAGATTATTAAACCGATATGGAGATGGTGAATAAAGACACAAGTAATAAATAGGATAAAAGGTAAAAGGATGCTTTTTCCCATATTAAGTATGTTATAGAAGAAGCACCTATATTATACAATCAAGACTTCAATAAGGATTTCTTGCTCTACACTTTTTCTTCTGATGATTCTCTCGCTGTTGCACTCACTGATAAAGATGAACTAAAAAACAAGCGACCTATCTCCTTTATGAGATCGAGTCTACTTGGACAACAAATTATGTATCCCACCATGGAAAAACAAGCTTATGCGGTGTACAAGGCGGTAAGGCACTTTCGTACCTATCTATTAAAGAATCATTGTGTAATCTTTATTCCTCACCCAATCGTCAAATCACTGCTCATTCAACAAGAGTTGGGCGAAATTAGGAGAGCAAACTAGATGGTTGGGTTACAAGAATATGACCTAGAAATCAAGCTAGGTCACATAATCAAGGGTCATGGTCTTTGTCAACTAGTGACAGAAGTAATAAATGCAAAGGTAGAAGAAGAAGATCTTTCAAGATGGGAGAAACAAATTGAGATGTATAACATTGAGTGAGCATCCCCCACTACTAGCAGAAACTCTTGGTACATGGATGCGAACCAATACCTTGAGAATGACACAATGTCCTCCCACTTTTCTACATGTTAGAAAAGGGAACTCAAACTTAAAGCATTATCCTATGACTTGGTTCATGGGCTGTTGTTCATAAATAACCACAACGAAGTATTGGTCAAGTGTTTGGAAGTGCATGATTTATAAAAGGTGTTCTGTGATCTCCACAATGGACTGGCCGGGGGCCACTTTGTAGGAAACACAATAGCACATAAGGATATGTGGGTCAGGTTTTACTGGCCTAAATGATTCAGAGATGCTCATTCTTTTTCCCACAAGTTTCCAGTCTGTCAGAGGCGTGCCTGCAAAAACAAGAGGTTAGCTGCCCCATTGCAACCCATTCTAGTGGAAGAAAATTTTCAATGGTGGGGCTTGGATATTATTGGGTAAGTTTTCCTGCCTTCATAAAACTAGCACTGCTACATCCATACTTCCACAGATTACTTCATGCAGTGGACATAAGCAGTTCCACTCCAACAGGTGAATGATCAGGAAGTCATTAGATTTCTGTAGTAGAACGTCATTTCCAGGTTCAACATCCTACTTCACTTCTTTTCGATAATGCAACATACTTCTCATCGCTAAGACTTTATGATTTTTCCTTGGTAAATGACATTGTTTTGAAAAACTCATCTAATTTTTATCCAAAGGGGGAATGGTATTGTTGAATCCACAAATAAGAACATAAACTGCATTATCAAAAATACCATATTCTCTTGGCAGCAAAACGGGTAGTCTGCTTTGGTAAATGCCTTATGCGTTGATCGAGTCATGCCAAAACCTTCCCTAAATGCCCTACCTTACTTCCTAGTGTATAGAAAAGAATGCATCCTCCCACCCAACGTCTACTTACCTACACTCCAACTCTCAAAATAATCCTAAAGCAAGCCACGTCTATTACTACACCATAAGATAGATACCTTCACAAGGTATAGGAAGAAAGGTTGAAAGCAAAAGAAAAAAATTCGCTTTAGCGGAATCCTATCAAGAGGTGGTTTCATAAGAAATATATAGTTAAAAGCAACTCCAATGTGGCTAACTTAGTCTTAAAGTGGGATAAAAACCACAAGAATAAAAGAAAACACACTATGTTTAAATCCCCCTCGATTGGGCCATTCTCCGCACATGAAAAACTTTGTCAGCACGCTTATTGTCTTCAAACACTTGATGGGAAAATTGAATCTATCCCTGTGAATGACCAATACTTAAAACACTATTTTCATTGAAGATCTGGGGATACGCCCTACAATGTGTACATAACCTTTTCTTTTGTTGTTCGTTTGTTTGCTTGAGCTCTGTTTTGGTTTTCTTAATGTGAATAAGTGTTGTGAATATACATGTTGTGGCTTGTAAGTTTGTGTGTGGTCAACAAATTATACTCTTGGTTATATATTTTTTCTAATGAAGTTTCGATGGAAAATATGATCCATATGGAATGAGATCTTGGGTCCAACCATGAACCCATGTCCCTTCCAGAAACCTCATTTACTACACTGAGGCTTTATGTTTTGGTGTCTTCATTCCTATCCAACTAGTAGAAGCAGAGTAGGGTGAAAATATATGCGCGAAAATGTAAATCAAAGTTATTTATATGCTTCTCTAAAGGAACAGTCTCTTCTTCTCTCAAAAAGTTAGGATCGCTCATCCACTCCAAAATAAATATGTTTTGATACACAATTACCTTTAAAAAAAATAAAGGCGAAAGAGATAAAGGCTTCCTATGTAGAGAGGTGAAGTAAGAAACTCTATCAGGGAACTGTCCAGGATCGCTTGTAGCGGAGAAATTTTTGTGTTGCTACGTGAATCCATTGCGGTAGTGTCTAGGCATATTGGTAGTGGAGCAACACCAGAGATGAAAATTGTACTCTGAAAATATTAAACTTGTGAGCTACACTACCATTTCCGACTTGAAACATTGTGATATTGTTGAATCTTATTTCATGTTCAAACCCGAAGGTATAAGTGGGACCATGTCTATTTGTGGGGTAAGTGGGAAGGCCAAAGTAATCTGCACGATGAATCAATACTCTCTGAAGATTCGAGGCCCTGCATAGAAGAACTTAACCGAGTAGACACGCTAGAGTTCAACCAGTGTGTCACCAAGTGTTATAACTACTATAAAACCCTCGAAAATATTGACTTACAATAAATTTTGGATCCTTTTTTGGTTGTGTACATTGTTGTTGCAAACATTAGATGCTATTTCATGAGATTTCATGAATTTTTTTGTTTTATTTTGCATATTGGATTCACTGTCGTCTTTTGACATGTTTAGTTATCATGCAATGCTTGCAAGCCTACTCTGATGGTTTCAAAGGTTTCTCTTTGTGCATATGACTTTTTATAACTATATCAACACTTGTCGTATTCATGGAAAAGTTGTAAGCATTGTCGCACAAGTTCCATCATGGTCATCCCAAAGTCTATCTTAACTATTCCACTTGCATTATCTTGTCGTAGAGTAGTCACACAGAGTAAAATGGTTTGTTCATGTGTTTGGATGATCTATTTTGTCGTGCTATCAAAGCATGCTAAGTTTATGATCACAGTCAAGGTTCATCATAGCGCATCTCCTATCCCACACAACCATTTTTGGACACCTTGTTGACCGCGTAACCTAGCTTCACCAAAATCATTTCAAACTCTTGACTCTAATCCCTCTAAGATATGAATTTATTTCTTGGAGATGTGTAGTGAACAGTTCCTATCTCCTAAGATTACTGCACTGTGCGATACCGATGCCCAAGCCCCGACCTTGACCTCTAGAATTGTGTAGTTATGTCCTCCAGGCCCTCTTAAACTACACACTTTGCATCTTGAAGCCTCAATCTCATTCCCCGAGTCCTTCAACTTAGTAGTTTCACCTTATCCCAACCTACCTTGACTCTTATAACTACAGAGTTGGCTCTCCTAGCATCCATTCCCTTAGCCTATCCCCAGTTCCTCTAAAAAAAATTTCAGTCTTGTACTTTAGGAGTACTTGAGTTGTGCAATGCGTAATATAAGGGGTTTTCATATTGAAGTCATCTAGTCATGAGTGAATTGCAGGAATAGGTACTCTATAATGTGATGGAAATATTATTGAGAAGGAGAAGTAGAAGGGAAGCACGCCTAAAGACTCTCTTGTAGCTGAACTTACAAGTTTAGCAATCAAGAAAATTGAAAGGGACAATACTTTATTACCACTATCCAAGAATAGATATCATTGAAGATTTTGCATCAGCAAGCCACGTGGAGGTGAGGAGAAAGCACATTCAAGAAGACATCCAACACTTAGTAGCAATAGTGACTTGACATTTCCACATCATCAAGAAGACCATGTTAGTACTGTCAGGTCATGGCATGTCGTGACTCTTCATATGCCATGTCACTATTGTGCAGCATGTCTACTCTATTCAAAATGTAATGTAAAGTGGAAGTCCAAAGGAAACAAGTAAACAATCATGTAAGTTGAAAATTCATAGAAATTCAAACAGTCATGAGGGTAGTCAAAGAGTCACCATTGGTTATATATACGCCCTCATTATATGAGCAAAGGAATTTTCACCTTGGCTCCTCCCTAAAGGAATTAGATAGATAAATTATTTCTTTGAGGAGCAAGGAGTGCCTCTAGTGCTAAAGTATTGGATCTAGTGATGTACATTGTAAACATGTGTCTTGGATATTTTACTTAATAAAAAAAGGTTTCAAGGCCAACACGTTCTTAATGACTGGACTATGAATGTTTGTAAGACTATTTTCTGGATGTTTATAGTTCATTTTTTCTTTCACATGTGCTAAGATAGTTGAATTGTTTTGGTTATTTTAGTACTTATCTTATTGAGAATGTGTTGTAATTGTTGTTATTTCTATTTGATCCTTGTGTACTATTCCACGAGATATTAGACACATCTTTCTTCATTTGTTGGTTGTAACAACCCTCACATCCATTGTGGAGTATTCCACTCGATGTTGGATTGACCCTTCTAGTTCATGTGTGTCTCTTTTGGGGTGGTACTATTACCTCTCACCTAGACGCTCACTTTTCTCGCCTCTCTGTAGTAGACTAACATTGAAATAGTTGCAACCCAACACTCACCATGCACACCTTCTTTCTTTTCAAAGATACCATTTGATCCCCCTCTTTTGTTGATAGTTAGGGCAAAGAAAATCTTTAAGAACTCAACAACCAGACCTTTATACCGGATGGGACTCCTACACCAAATAGTATGAGGTATAATTGGGACTTCACATTGGGAGATCCCTTGAATATTTGTGGGTCGAGCACCATCAACAAAGAGCTAGCCTAGGAAAATCTTATAAAGGAAAGAAGGTAAGAACCCATCCTTGATAAGGCGATTTCAACATAAATCCAATGTTTCTACTAGAAAAACAGTGCAACAACCAAAGACAACACAACCCAAGTTTGAGGGTTGTGAGTCACTGGAGTGTTGGAACTATGGTGAGAACCACCTAAGCAAAACTATCCACACCAAGAGGATGTCCTACCAAATATTTACATTGCTCATGAGGTAAGCACAATGGGTAAAGTAGTGGAGAGTATGCCAAGAATTTATTCAATCGTGTAGAACCACCAAGTAGATCACTAGGCATTCTTCACTAAGATGGAAGGTAAGTTGCAAGAGTGACTCATTCCTATTTTAATTCATTGAGGTTCTAGCTATAGCTATATCATCCTAGACTAACCAATAAATGCAATATATACAAATAATTAAATGAGGAAACTTAGCTAGTTCAATTTGCAACTAGAATAAGGTGAATGATCAACCATCGGGTAAGGCATTTTGTATTTGAGATCAGTTACATGCACACCACAACTCACTTGAATGTATTACCATTAGTTGTGTATGATATATTGCTAGTTATGGACTAGTTCTACTTACATCAATCCAAAGTAGATTGGTATGAAAAAGAAATTGAGTGCTTGGATGAGGAAGGAGATAAAAGAGTGTTCTACGTTATAAAAAGCCAATTTAGTGAGGCTAATCACTGCTACAAAAGAAAAAACACAATAGTAGAAAATCTTGCACATTGTTGTAGTAAAATTTTTGAAGGATGAGAGAGATGAAAGCACAATTGGAGATGAGGAACCTAAATTACTATCATGATACTCTGTTTTGCAACAGTACACAAATTTAATTGTAGTGGAGATTCTTATATTTCCTCCTCACAGAGAGAGATTTTTCTATCGAGCTAGTACCTAGAGAAACAACAACATCCAAGTCTCCATATAGAATGTGCACCCTACATTTGGTTGAGCTAAGGTCAAAACTAAAATAAATGTTTGAGAGAGGATACACTAGTTCAAGTGTGTCTGCATGGGAAGTGCATGTATTATTTCTGAAGAAGAAAGACATAACCCTAGGCTATGAATCAATTATAGGTAGTTAAAACAAGTGACTGTTAAGAACATGTACCCATTACGAATAATTGATGACCTCTTTGATCAGTTAAGGGCGGAAACAATATTTTTCAAGATTGATCTAAGGTCAGGATACCATCAAATGAAAATCAAGGAAGAGGGCATTCATAAAATTATATGGGCACTACGGGTTCATAGTGGTACCATTTGGGCTTATGAACACCCCTGCTATGTTCATGTGCATGATGAGAAATGTGTTGCATCCTTATTTTGACAAGTATGTCATTTTTTTTTTCACGACATATTGGTCTACTCAAAGCTAGAACAAGAAAATGAAAAGCATTTGGTTGTAGTATTGCAAATGTTGAGAGATCATAAGCTTTATGCAGAGCTTAATAGGCGTGATTTATTCCATTCATAGATACATTATTTGGGGCATATTATCTCTAAGGAATCAATTTAAGTTGATCGTTAAAATATTAAGGCCATAAGAGAGTGGCCAACACCTAGGAACGTGGATGAGGTTAGATAATTCATGGGATTGGCAAGGTATTACAGGAAAATTATTCAGAATTTCTACAAGGTCTAACATCCCATTATAACCTTTGAGAGAAAATGGAAAATGTTTGAGTGGACTACAAAATATAGAAAGATCTTTGACCAACTAAAATTGTTTCTCACCAATGCAACAATGCAGAGGATTTTCGATCCTGATAAGGATTTAATGGTGTGTACATATGCCTATAACGATGGAGTCTTCAAATAGAAAGGGAAAGTTGTATGCTATGAGTCGTAAAAGGCAAATTAGAATGAGTTGAATTATGTGACTCATGATTTAGAATTGGGTGCTATCATTCATGCCTTAAATATGTGGAGGAATTATCTCCTAGGCATGAAGCTCACACTCATGATAGACCATAGTGCACTCAAGTATTTGTTTAGACAACCGAAGAGGAATGTGAAACAAGAAAGGTGGCCAACCACACTCAACGAATTTAGATTTGAAATAAAGTATATAAAAGGAAAATAAAACAAGGTTGTTGATGTCATGAGCATAAAAATTCAGGCCAACTTGACAACTATAATTTCACACATGTCAGATTTGATAGAAAAAGTCAAAAGAGTTGGACTTCAAGACAAGAATTATCAACAAGTGAGAGGAACGTTGTTGCAACAAGCTGAGGATTAAAAATATCGCCTCACTGAGGACAACCTAATTATGTTCAAAGGAATAATTTGTGTTCCTAACAATGATGAAATGAAGAGATAGGTAATGAAAGAATTTCATGGTAAGCCTTATTCAATCCATTTGATGTATCAAAAGACCCTTACAACCATTAACAGTCCTACTATTGCCTGAATCTCAAAAATAAAGTTTATTATTTTGTGGAAATATGCATATAATTACAACAAGTAAAGGTCAAGTGTAAATATTCGATAGGTTTGCTACAACCTATCCCTATTTCAGAATGGAAGTGGGAGATAATTTCTATGTATTTCATCACACGATTTCCCAAAATGTCTGAGAAACATGATGCAATCATGGTAGTGGTGGATAATATGAGAAAGGTAGCTCATTTTGTGGTATTTAAGTCCACTAACACTACTAGTGGCATTGCACAAAGTTTCATAAGAGATATTGTGAGGCTACCTGGCATTGCCAAGAAAATTGTGTCAGACAGAGATGTCGTATTCACTTATGAATTCTGCAAGAAATTGTTTGCAAGATTGGGAATAGAATTAGCATTTAACATGGCATACAATCATCAAATAGATGGGAAACTAGAGAGTATTAATAGAATCCTTGAGGACATGTTAAGGATGTACGTTATGCATGAACCCAAGCAGTGGGAAGACTATCTTCCACTTGTGGAATTTGCATAGAAAAATGGATACCAAGAGTCCATAATGACGAGCCTGTTTAAGGAATTGTATTGCAGGAATTCCAATAACCCTATTAGATGGATTGATCTAGTTAATAGGGTCTACATAGGACCTTATATGCTCAAGGATATGGAACGTCATATTCAATTCATAAAACAAAAGTTTAAGGTAGCACAAGATAGGAAAAAAAGCTATGCAGATCAACATAGGGTACATAAAGAGTTCTAGGTTGGGGAACATGTTTACCTAAGAGTTAAATCCATGAAGAGATCCCCAAGAATTGAGAAATTTGACAAGTTGGCACCATGGTATCGTGGGCCATTTGAAATCCTTGAGAGGAATGAACCAGTGGCATATAGACTAGCCTTACCTCTGTTAGTTAGATTTTATGATGCTTTCCATGTTTCTTTACTAAAAACATACGTACCAAACTCTAATCATGTTATTTATTGGTTTGTGCTACAGGTGGAACCAAAAGGATATTTCCATCCAAAACTAACATCCATTCCAAGTGGGAGGAGTCTCATGCTCCGGAAATGACTCATATAACAAGTGAAGGTGCAGTAGAAGCACTTCGTTAAATAGGAGGCCACATGGGAAATGGATGATGCCATGAACGACAAATTCACTTACTTTTTTGTTGAATGAAGAAAGTTTGCATATGATTGAAGATAATGTATAGAGTTTTGTATATAAAGCTCCATGAAACATTATTTGTTACTTTTAAAAAAAAATGTTGATATTGATCATGGGTGAAAGAACACTGAGGGTGGTGCTCCTGCAATGGGGATGGGATTGTGACAACCCCATCCAAAGGTTCCTCATATAACGTGTTGTAAATATGTTATAGATATATAAAATAATAAAAAAGGGAGTTGAGCCAAGGGACACAGATTCCAGAGTTCTAGAAGGGGTTGGAATGTTTGAGATATTGTGGTATTTTGTGCAGAGAGAAAGTTAAGCTTCTTGGATAGCCACTAAAGGATGATGGTGCATGAATTCAGTGAGATAGATATCAAAATTGAGTGAGCTATAATAAAAAGTAGACAACTCATGTTCCTTGAGAAGCAATAACAAGAAAAGAGGACAAAATCCCACCAATAAAGACAATGAATTCAAAGGCAGCAAGCACGAGGATGCAAAAATATTGGAGAAAACAAGAAAATAAAGGAACAAGGAAGGGAGGGAGAGAATAAAGGGCATGTGGGGAAGTAATGTGGCAGAATGCACTAGATCAGGTGCTCATAGAGGATAATCATTACATAGTGAAAGGAGAGGAGAAGAGAAGGGGATGGGTTCTTGGATTCCTTATAGGTTATAGGTTGATTTTCTAGTCTCGATAGCCCTGTAACAACTTGGGGTCCTGAGAGGATATGGGTTGAGATAGAATCCGTGAAGCCCTATAATAGCTTGGGTCCCTCGAGGTTGTGGTTTGAGAAAGAGGTCTTTGAAGTCCTGTAACATCTTGGCTCCCTCGAGGCTATGGAGTGGGATATAATCTCTCAATCCCTCTAATAGCTTGGGTCCCATGGATATTGTGTTTTTTAATCACACACTCAGTAGCCCTATAAAAATTTGGAAGATTCCATCATGAAGTAGTACTAAAACAAGACCTGAATGAAGACTTTGGTTATAGTGGATTATGGACTCACTAGAAACGGGTGAATCAATTTGTACACTTAGGGTGGGGTAGAGTACCTCTAGACGCTATGAGTTGATGAAGAGGGAACAACTAACTAGGGTGATTAAGGAAGGAAGTCCTTTGGAGTCCTTGTCTTTTTGTTGGTAGTTAGTCTTAAATCCCTTGAGAAAGCATCCCCCCAGGATTTCGAATATGGCTTGGGGTAATAGATGAAAGTAAATGTAACTACAACTTTCTATGGTTGGGTGGAGATTCCTTGTCCCATACTCAGTTGCACTATGAATTTGAATATACGTACCTATTTATACTTGTTTATATTTTGATGAATTATGGAGAATTTTGAATGTAATGGTGTTTAACTTGGGTCTGCATCATTGTGATTTTTTATTAAACATGTGGTTTCATCCCAGTGGAAATGTGACACTAACGAGCATGTTAGACTTAGTGGTGCATGTGCCGCTTATTGAAATTATTTACATTGATAAATAGATCAACTAAGCATCAATTTGTGATTTGGAAGTAGAGTGTTATGTGAATGATTTTTTGGTTATGATCATAGAGCACATATTTCACTAAAATCAAAATGAACCACATGATAATAAATACTAAGGTGTAACTCTGAATTGAACATCATTTCGAATGACATGCTTAACTTACCAAGAACCACACATGATTAAATACATAGAAGTAATAGGTCATGTTATGGGTTGTGGTGAAGGCCCAAGATTTTGGAACAAACATTGAAAATAAATAGAGGGCTTATTGATGCAGGAGCATCGAATTGAAAAGGCAAAAACTAGGAAATGGTTTTTTATTTTTTTCTGGAAAGAAACAAAAACATCTCGAATTTTGTTTTATTTTTGTTTTACTTAAATTAAGGCTGACACGGACATTTTCCTTTAAAAATTGAGCAAGCAAGTAAAAATAGGATTAGTTAAGAGTATGTTTAAAGAAACTCTTAGATAACTGAAAGGTAACTGAAGAACAATTCCACAACTGTAAGAAACTAGTAGTAAGGCATTGAAGAAGAAAAACCAGAGTCTCATGAAAGGGGCTGCCATCCAGAGAGAAGAAAGGACATAGAGTTTGAGATTACAATTTTTCTTGAAATATCTATGAAATAAAATGAATCTAGAACCTGTCATTAAGGAAGCAAGACAAATTTTCTTTTCCTATGCATTAATGTTTCATACATTGTGCTAAAAGAAAAATAGTGAAATAATTCATTAAGAAGCTAAATGACATCGACAGAATCTTATGACTGAAGGTATCTCAGACCCGGAGCTAGACAAAGGCAAAGCTAGCAAAGACAATACAACTTTTTCTCGACAAAAAAAACTAGGTACATTTACATTCAATATTCAAGCACACCTGTGCATTCGTTACATTTGAAAATTTAACTGTTCATTAAACATTTATATAACCCAAAAATAGTAGAGGGTTTTGAAACCTAGAAACACCGAAAAAAATGATTTGCAAGCCCAGACTAGTTAAACAGCGAGGGTATGAAAATCCACGAAACCATACAAACACACGGAGAAAGCGAAACCCCAAGGGCTATACCCAACTAAGGATAGTGCAAGTAGAGAAAAGATACAACCACAGAGAGATTCTACCCAGTTTTTCCCCAATCTTACGAAGACTCCCAAGGACGCAGCTATGGAGCAGCGTTCCCTAGGAACAACCTGCACATCACCACAAAAACAAGGCGACAGTTAAGAACCAGTAGGGCCAACAAAAAAAAGGACGTTGAGTAGATAAACAAAGAAAGGAGCGGGGATTTACTTGGAAAAGGCCTGACTCTATGCTAGAGGATGAGAACTGATTCTCTCGCCAGAGGGTTTCTCCCAACAAGAACACCATAGGAGAAATTTACTTTCTCACCAAGGCGCCAGATGGTTAGAGACATAAAAATGAAATGTGGAAATGAAATTGGAAAAAGAAATTACCTGAAGTAGAGTTTGCTAAGCCGTCTGCTGCAGTAACAAGGAAGGAACCTCTGATTACACAGAGCCAGATCGTCACTAGAACCAACACTAAGAAAAAAATCACCACGAGCAGAGTAGAGACAAAGCATGAGCCAGGTAACAGAGATGAAGCAACTTGCAGGTTGAAATTCAACTTGAAACCTTCGAGAACAAGAAAAATAAACCACCACAAGGAACAAGCGAAGGCACAACACTAACAAACCACCACACAAAACAAGCGAAGGCACAGTGCTAACAAACCACCATAAGAAACAAGCAAAGGCACAACGTACCCACAGAGCCAAACCAACCCACAACGAATACAAGAATGAACTCCAAATTTCCCTTGGCAGGTGTGAAATGAAAGCATTTGCGAAACGAAGGCCTATAGAAAAGGTTAGGCTGAAAACATAAAGTGCATTAAAACCTCACACCAAAACCGTGCTATTGTTTATTCGAAAAATCGACAAGAGTTAAACAGTCATTGCTACATGTCCCTCCTCGGGATTGCCACCAATTTTTGGTATCAGAGCAAGTTAGTTCCTTTCTCACAGTGAAGATAGAGGTAGGAAGAAGGGGTCGAGGTAGAGCCATCAAAAGAGTAGCAAATGAAGGGCTACGAGAAGAGATTAGGACTCTAACTGCACATTTGGCAGTAGTGGGAGCAGGAAGGCGTAGAGTTCCGAAAGGTGTGGATGACAGTGAGAAGGGAAACGTAGCCACGACGGATGGGTCAAATGAAGAGGGACCAGAGATTAAACTATTGAGGTCAGTTTCGTTGGCTAGTAGCAAGCCAAGACCGAAGCTTTCTAATTATGATGGTAGTTTGTCCACAAAGGCATTGTTAGACTGGATAAGTGAGCTAGATAAATATATTGAATATGAAGAAATCAACGAAGACAAGAAGATCAAGTTTGTTGTCATCAAGTTGAGGGGACATGCAGCACTATGGTGGGACAGTGTGCAGGAAGAAAGGAGAAGATTGAACAAACCATTGATTAAAAAATGGGACAGGATGATTGCTAGGATGAAGAGCAAATTTCTGCCTAAAGATTACCAAATTGCCCTTTATAGACAAGTACAGAACCTAAGACAAAGAATGATGACTGTAAAGGAATATACTGAAGAATTTTATAAAGTAAACCTGAGAGCTGGTTATGTTGAAGATACCCCTGAAGAAACAACGAGGTTTGTAAATGGTCTATGGATGGAGATCCTATATGAAATTAGTATTCTTTCCCCTAAGACCATAGAGGAAGCCTATCAGAGTGCTTTGAAGGTGGAGGAAAAGATTGCCAGGAAACATAATGCTAGAAGAGGACGTGGTTCTGGCAGAGGTAGGGGACAGTCCTTTGGTAGAGGTGGAACTGCGAACAACAATGAAGAAGGCCGCAGTTTGAAGACTTTGGGACAGACTGAAGGGGAAGGTAACACTAGAGGAGGAAGGTCATACCAATGAGGAAGAGGTAATGGAAGAGGCAAAGGAAATGCCTATCAGTGTTACAAGTGTCACAAGTGGGGACACAGGTCCTTTGAATGTCCTAAAAATGAACAAATAGGACAGAGGGGAGTATATGTTGCTCAGCTCGATGAAGCAGAGGCACCGCCACGGGAGGTGGAAAGTATGCCTGAAACTGTGGAAGCCCTGGTGTTGAACAAGGTATTATTGAAACCAACTAAGGAAGTAGTTGATCAGACACAGAGGAAAGTATTGTTCCAGATTGTGTGCAAGTCGCATGGGAAATGCTATAAATTAATCATAGATAGTGGAAGTACTGGTAATCTGGTAGCTAGTGAAATGTTGGGGAAATTGGGTTTGAAGAAGTTGAAGCACCCAACTCCATATACGGTATCTTGGTTGCAGAAAGTTCACCAATTGTTGTTCAATGAGCAGTGTGAAGTAGAGTTTCATATTGGCAAGTCCAAGGGCAAGGTGACTTGCGATATCAGGCCAATGGACATGTGCCATATTCTGCTGGGCAGACCATGGTAGTATGATAGGAAAGTTGTCCATAACGGGGAAACAAACTGTTACAAGTTTGTTAAATATGGGATAAAGCATACACTAGTGCCCATAAAGGAAGAGGACGCTGCATAAACTAGTGGAACAAAAGCATTACTGTTAGGTGGAAAATATTTTTTGTGACAGATGGAGGATGATAAGGTAAAATATGCAGTTGTGCGAAGACCAAAACCAATATTGATCCATACTAAAATCATTGACTTACCTAAAGAGATACAGGACATGCTGCTGGAATTTAGTGATATTGTGGCAGATGATCTACTAGACCAATTACCAGCAAGGCGGAGCATTAGTCACCATATTGATTTCATTCCAGGAGCTAGTTTGCCAAAAAAAGCTACTTACGGGATGAGTCCAAAGGAAAATGAAGAAATCAAGAAGCAGGTGCAGGAGTTGTTGGATAAAGGACTAATTTGGGAAAGTCTAAGCCCTTGTGTGGTTCTGACTGTTTTAGGTCCCAAGAAAGGAGGTGAGTGGCAGATGTGCACTGATTCCCAGGCAATTAACAAGATCACTATCAGATATAGGTTTCGTTTACCTCGGATGGATAATATGATGGATTGTTTGAGTGGAGCAACATAATATTCAAAGATAGACTTGAAAAGTGGCTACCACCAAATCAGGATTCGAGAAGGTGATGAGTGGAAGATAGCTTTCAATACTAATGAAGCCTTATATGAATGGTTGGTTATGCCATTTGGATTGAGAAATGCCACAAACATGTTCATGTGTTTGATGAATGAGATGTTGAAAGAATTCATTGGTAAATTTGTGATTGTATATTTGGATGATATACTTATATTCAGGAAGACGAAGGAAGAGCATTTTCAACATGTGAGGTATGTATTGGAAAAATTGTAGCAAAATAGATTACTAATAAATTTGAAGAAATGTTCTTTTTCCAAGAAAGAATTAATTTATCTGGGATTTGTGATTTCAGAGAATGAACTAAAAATGGATCTGAAAAAGGCTGCAGCCATAGTTAGCTCGTCGTCTCCCAAGAGTTTGTTTGAGGTATAGAGTTTTCATGGATTGGTGAGTTTTTATCAAAAATTTATTAAAAATTTTAGTAGGATTTGTGCACCCATGGCTAACACCATTAAGAAGGCAAATCAACCTTTTCATTGGACAGATTCGGCTGAAAAAAGTTTCTAGCTTCTCAAAAGGAAGATCACTGAAAAACCAACTTTAAGATTACCAGACTTTAAAAAACTTTTTCAAGTTCATTGTGATGCCAGTGGGATAGCCATTGGTGCAGTACTCAACCAAGAAGACAAGTCAATAACCTATTTCAATGAGAAATTAAATGAAAGTAGGCAGAAGTACACGTCTTATGACAAAGAATTTTATGCAGTGGTTCAAGCACTAAATCATTGGAGACATTATCTACTGGCCAATGAATTTGTCTTATTTTCAGACAATTCTGCATTATAGTATACTATGCAATAGCATAAGCTGAACCATAAACATGTGAAGTGGCTGGAGTACCTGCAGAGTTTTACATTTGTGTTGAAACACATCAGCAATCAAGCCAACAAAGTGGTAGATGCATTAAATAGGAGGAATTTGATCCTATAGGAAAGTACGATACAAGTATTAGGATTCGAACATCTTAAGGACTTGTATGAAACAGATGTAGATTTTAAGGAATCCTATGAAGCTTGCCAAAATCCATTGTTGAGAGGTAATAGTTCATGGTTGGACTATAATATGTAGGAAGGGTTGCTATTCAAAGGAGGGTAGTTGTGTATTCTGGAATGTTCTATGAGAGAGAACTTAATCTAGGAAAAGCATAATGGAGGTTTAGCCAGGCATTTTGGCATAGACAAGACATTGGATCAGTTGAGCCACTTTTACTATTGGCGGAAGATGTGTAGAGATGTACAAAGGTTTGTGACTAAATGCAAAGTGTGTCATCTTGCAAAGGGACACAGCTAGAACACAGGATTGTATACGCCCTTATGTATTCTGAACAGACCATGGGACTCAGTCAGTTTAGACATTGTCTTAGGTCTGCCGAAGACACAATGGGGATTCAATTCCAACATTGTGGTGGTGGATCGTTTCACCAAAATGGCACATTTCATTCCATGCAGGAAAACCAGTGATGCCACACATGTAGTGCATTTGTTCTTCACAGAGATTGTTAGATTACATGGCTTGCCGAAGTCTATTATTTTGGACCGAGACATAAAGTTTACAGGTCATTTTTGGTGGACTTTATGGAAAAAATTACACACGAAATTGAACTTCAACTCATCTTATCATCCACAGACGTACAGGCAAACCGAAATGGTGAATCGAAGTCTGGGAAATCTATTAAGGAGTTTGGTTGGAGAAAATTCTCAATAGTGGGATCATGTACTTGCACAAGCGGAGTTTTCTTATAATGATTCCCCCAACAGAAGCATAGGCAGTAGTCCTTTCCATATCCTATACAGAATGCACCCACGTGGAGTGCATGAGTTGTGGGATTTGGGTTAGTTGGACCACAAGAGTGCTAATGGTGAAGATTTCACAAAGGCAATCAATGATCTTCATGAACAAGTAAAATTAAAATTACAAGACAGAGGCCAAAAATACAAACATAAAGCATATTTTAAAATGCGGGAGGTACAATTCAATGTAGGGGACCTGGAATTAGCACACCTACACAAGGAGAGGTTTCCTAAAGGCAAATACAATAAGTTAAAATGGAAGAAAATTGGGCCTTGTAGGATTCTTCGAAATTTTTCTATGAACGCTTATGAGTTGCAGTTACCTCTAGGTATAAGAGTCTCACCCATTTTTAATGTGGTAGATCTGTAACCATACATTGCGGAAAATGCAAAAGACAGTTCAAAAGGATGAACATGGGACACCCAGAATGAGAATGACTCATGGATTAAATAGATGCCCCAAGCAACACCTTTACAGATCGAACAGATCCTAGACACCCAGGTGGCTAGACTGACTCGAAGAAAAGAATATTCGTGATACCTAGTCAAATGGAAGGGTCATCCTATTGAAGATAGTTCTTGGTTAGATCTTGGCCAGATTCATATCATTGGGTACTCTATTGAAGAGCTCATGGACAGGAGCCATGAGTTTAATTTACCCCGGGAGCCTGACGCAAGAGCATCCGACTGAAAAGGTGACAGCTGGGAAATGGTTTTTTATTTTTTGCTGGAAAGAAAGAAAAACATCTCAAATTTTGTTTCATTTTTGTTTTACTAAAATTAAGGTTAACATAGCCATTTTCCTTTAAAAATTAAGCAAGCAAGTAAAAATAGGATTAGTTAAGAGCATGTTTAAAGAAACTATTAGATAACTAAAAGGTAACTAAGGAACAATTCCTCAATTGTAAGAAACTTCTATTAAGGCATTGAAAAAGAAAAACCAGAGCCTCATGAAAGGGGCTACCATCTAGAGAGAAGAAAGGACATAGAGTTTGAAATTACAATTTTTCTTGAAATATCTATGAAAGCAAATGATCTAGAACCTATCATTAAGGAAGCGAGACAATTTTTCTTTTCTTGTGCCTTAATGTTTCAGACATTGTGTTAAAAGAAAAATAGTGAAATAATTCATTAAGAAGCTGAACGAAATTGACAAAATCTTGTGACTGAAGGCATATCAGACCAAGAACCAGATAAAGCCAAAGCTAGCAAAGATAATACAACTTTTTCTCAACAAAAAAAACCAGGTACATTTACATTCAATATTCTAGCACCCCTGTGCATTCATTATACATTTATATAACCCAAAGATAGTAGAGGGCTCTGAAACCCACGAACATCGAAAAAATGATTTGCAGGCCCAGACTAGTTAAACAATGAGGGTATGAAAACCCACGAAACCATACAAATACAGAGAGAAAGCGAAACCCCAAGGGTTATACCCAACTAAAGATAGTGCAAGTAAAGAAAAGATACAGCCACAGAGAGATCCTACCCAGTTTTCCCCCAAACTTGTGAAGACTCCCAAGGAGGAGGCCGTAGAGCAGCATTCCCTAGGAACGACTTGCACACCACCACAAAAACAATGCGGCAGTCAGGAAACCAATAGGGCCAACAAAGCAAAAGGATAGTGAGTAGATAAATGAAGAAAGGAGCGAGGATTTACCTGGAAAAGCCCTAAATCCATTCCAAAGGATGAGAATCGAGTCTCTCGCTAGAGGGTTTCTCCCAATAGGAACACCATAGGAGAAATTTACCTACTCACCAAGGAGCCAGAGAGTTAGAGACATAAAAAAAAAAATGCAGAAATGAATTGGAACAAGAAATTACCTGAAGTAGAGTTTGTTGAGCTGTCCGCCGTGGTAGCAAGGAAAGAACCTGTGATTACACAAAGCCAGATCATCACGAGAGTCAACACCAAGAAAAAAATCATCACGAGTAGATTAGAGACAAGGCATGAGCCAGGTAACAGAGATGAAACAACTTGCAGGTTGAAAGTCGACTTGAAACCTCCGAGAACTAGCAAAATAAACCATGACAAGGAACAGGTGAAGGCACAATGCTAACAAACCACCACACAGAACAAGCGAAGGCACAACGCCAACAAACCACCACAAGAAACAAGCGAAGGCAAAGCACACCCACAAAGCCGAACCAGACCACAGCGAATACAAGAATGAACTCCAAATTTCCCTCGGTAGGTGTGAAATGACCATGTTTCCAAAACCAAGGCCAGTACAAAAGGGTAGACCGAAAACATAAAGTGCATTAAAACCTCACACCAAAACCCTTCTATTGTTTATTTCAAAAATCGACAAGAGTTAAACGGTCATTGCTACGTGTCCCTCCTTGAGATTTTCACCACTTATACACCCCTTTCTATAAGTGTAAAAGGTTACATTGAGACCACATGTTGGGAAGTTTTTGAGAGTTCATGTAGACTACTATGTCACAACTTCAAAGTTGTGCTACAATACATTGAATTTTTTTGGGCATTGAAGGAGCTATTTCTTCTTCTAAGTATGAGGGTAGCTAGAGGGCCTTATAGGAAGGCTTAGCCAACCTCACATTCTTAGAAAATTGGGTTTCTTCTACTAGTGTACTCACTTTTCCAAATGGGCACATGATGATTTTTTGCATTTCCATGGAGCTTCTTGGTGTCCCAAGCAGGGCCTTGGTACTCACGCCACGTGGGCAGAGAGGGGGAACCCCTTCATGAGTTCATGCTAAAATTGTAGGAAATAATGGCTGCTAGAGCACCTCAGACACCATGCCTAAAATTCCATGTCTGAGTTTGTGGAATACAAGAGGGGTCGGAACACATTAAAGAATATAACACCAAATTTGAGGAGGGGTAGCATCTGGGAAAAACTTAGTTAACCATTGTTCTTGGTGCCAAGCAATGAAGTTGATCTATGGTTTTGCAGAACCTCTTAGGTAGGGCCATGGTCAAGGAAGCAACTTCAATAGATTAGTGTAGAGTTGGTCCCATTTCCTAAATCTTATCCTACCACGAACAGGAAAACCCTATGCATGGTGACCCCATATTCGTCACTGAGATCACACAAAATGGTGGTTGGTATAAAATGGACCCCATGTCGTGTTAGGTGATTAAGCTTAAGTTAGAGGTCAAAAGTGAGGATTACTGCGGAAGAATACCACCACGGAAGAAAAGAACTCATCGTGAGTATATCAAAAGTTAGCGAGCAAGACCCTGCAAGGTTAGGTACCAAGCTAAGTTGGAAGTCAGAAGTGAGACTTTGGTGAGAAGGTTGTATCACACATGATTGTAAGAGCGACTCCAATAAGGTCAAAGATCGAGGGGTAAAATCGATGGCAGTTAGAACAAGCCAGGTAAGTTCTACTAGCCCCAACAATTCCAAGCACCAGACCAGCATGTGGGCCCTCTAGCAAACCCACACATGGCAGATCTGAAATGTCAAGAAAATTAGTATGTTGGTAATTGTAGAAAAAGGGAAAAATGAAGTCGAAAAATATAAGTTACATTCCCATAATTGTACCTTGGGAGCTCGACTCGCATAATGGCTACCAATTTCTATGGGTTAGTTACTAGGGTTGGGTGTGTCATAGATTCGTGATTCTTATTACATGATATATTTTTGTTAACTAAATTGCCGACTGCTCTCGCTTTATACCATTGTTTTTAATTTATAGTTATTGATTATCGTTACCTTAGAATTATTCTCATGTCAATTTTATTCTTTACTTTATGTGATAATTACATTTTTTATGGTTACATATTTACCAGTCCATTAGCCAAAAATATTTAAATTTCTTTTGTTGTTTATAAAGATTGATTCTTTCCGGAAATAATTATTGTGACACCTATAAGGTTTGAAGTCTAATGAGCTTATATTTTATTGTTGTCCTTTATATATGTGTTTATTATGAATCGATGAATTCCCACGATCTCTGATTGAAGTAATTATGGTTAATAGCTCATTCTCGTTCCCTTATTTTAATCAACTATAAAGTATTGTTGATTTTTCTTGCATGGTAATTTCTATTCAGAATGTCTTTATTTTAAAATATGTTAGTTGTTCCCATGGGCTAATAAAATTCACAGAAAGAAAATTACCTCTTTTCGGTTTGTTTGATGTGGTTAAACAAAGTTTTTATAACTTACAATTTCGTATTCCTTATTAAGTTAGTTTCTTACTTCTGTTGAGTTCAAGGGAGTGTTCCCGGGTTGTTGGTAACTAGCATGGCCAAGGAACTAATCTAGAGCTACCTACGGTATACTAAACCTATTGTCCACATCAGTTATTGCATTTTTTATATTGTGTTTGAAAATTATTGATATAATACTACTATTGCACTTGAAAATTTCAATTTCCCACTTTACATACGTGTATAGTGATTCTACACAATATTCGTAGGTCCACACATATAACATAGTCTATAATTCTTAGAAACAACAACATTTACTTCTGAAGAAAAACAATTTCCGATAAATAAAACATGTTTCCTTCTCCTATCCAACCACATAAGGTGTATACACCTAAAGTTTACTTTATGATTTGTTTAGGCTAGAAACTAATGTATTCACAACTTTATGTTAGATCCATATTACATATTAATTTGTCACTCAACATAATTTAATGGGTCCCAATTATTAGTTTTATTTCCCTATTGTACTCTAATGTCTGTCGAATATTTGTGTTTTTTAACAGTTAGGGTTCTTTTACCGAATTCCTAGATGGCTCACTTTTCCCATTTATATTACTATTTCTAAATATTACATGTAATCAATGGGTATGTGGGACCTAGTCTATCTTTGTTCTTACTATTATGCATTCTAAATGCATATATAGATATAGGTGATGGTCTTTGTTTTTTTTGTTTCGAATCAATTTGTTTATTTATCATATAGTATTTGTGCCATAGTTCACTATGCATGACACACCCCTAAACCATCATTCATTCACAAATTATTTAAGGAGAGAGTTATACCATTCAAAAAGTTATTACTATAATTCTTAATAGGCACTAGTTTATATCATTGCAAATACAGAAAATGAGAATTATAGAAAAATCTATTATTCTCAAAACCAATAATAAAGATACTTATTTTTTTTAGGTTGAGGCTAATGCCAGGGAAAATTAATAGAGGATTGAAATCACTCCTCTAGATCAATGATAATGGTACCTCTACTAGTTCTCCTCTATAGTAGTACCCACTTCTAGAATAAATTTTAGATCAAAAATCTTCACAGGTTCACCCAAGCCCACTTGGTCCCAACCAACTATAGTTGAAGGAATTTAGTGGGAACACTTAGGCTTCACATAATGTTAGTGAGCTTAAAATATTAAATATAAAAAAAAAAAACTTAAAAATAACATCATTTAAAAAATAGATATGTGAAATATGTGCAATCTCACTCAGGCTCTCACTATTCTTTCTCTTCTAATTGTGCTTCTTACATTATCTTTTCTCCCTCTATCTTATATATGTTCTTCTTCGAACCAATAATGATGTAAAAGTGGATCATACAAATGTCAAAATGCACATATTACCATTAAGCTTCTAGGCATGCTTACCACTTTTATTAGTATTAGAGATCCAATGGTAATTAAACGTTAGTAGATTATCACTAGTTGGCATAATGTTTTAAAAAGATTCTTCACAAAGTAAATTGCATCAAGAAATACTTGAAATTTTTTATCATTATAATAGGGACCATCCACATAAAACATACCAAACAAATTATATAAATATGAGAACATGCCAACATAATGTGAAATAAGCGCCCAAAGACAAAAGCATCACACCATATTTAACAAGTGTATGCAAAGCAACAAATCATAGTGAAAATCTTGTTATCACTCCAGGAAGCTCTCCTAGGTTGTAGCTCGGAGATGCCTGGTAACATATAAATCTTCAATATTGTTCTCTAAATTATTGGAATGGATGATGGTTTGGATCAAATCATATGATTGTTTCAACTCTGTTTTCTCTCAAGACATGCATGAACACCCTCAGCTTTACAAGGCTTTAGACCACTAATGCTTAATAGTTTATAGATTCAATCGATAGATGGAGAATGCTGACTGTAGCAGCAGATGTGTACATAAACACATATGAATGGCTAGCTACAAGAAGTAAATGAAGCTTGAAAATCTAATTTATCAATGTAGAGATAAGATGACAGTTATCTAGCATTAGAAATAGAAGAAAACATGAATAACCTATTCAAGTGCAAGCTTAGAACATAAGAGAAAATTGGAATTGAACATGTAACAACAGAAAAAGATTATATTGCTTGAATGAATATGAGAAGCTAGAGTAGCAGAGTATCCACAGTCCCTAAAAGTTGAACCCTTCATATTTCTAACTTTCAGCCATTTATAGGCTTTTTTAAAATGCTCCTGAGCTCTCAAAGGCTCGAACTGTCTTAATATATCCTCTCCCTCTTTTCAATGAGTTGATGCCATGACTCGACACGGATGAGCTCAGAGGTTTCTTTTCTAATAGTAGAGTAACTGCATTCTGGTAATTTGTTTCACTGTCAGGGAGCTTGCTCGTGTAAGCGATGCTCCATGATAATTTGTAGGTTTGGCTGTGTTGCGTTGTTTCCTTTCCCCTTCCAGTATTTTTTCTGTTGGTCCCTATCACCCGGCCTCTGTTCTGTGATGGAATGGGTCTTCGGGCCTTTGAAATCCTTTCAAATGCTAACAATGACTGTTTTATGTTTTACATAGAAAAATGCTGCAACACTGTGAAATCCCGCCAAGCTCTATTTATTTCGGACTTCAAAAGTCCTTAAACATTGTATATTCCTCTATCGGGTTCATCCTTATCGCTATTGAAAGTAGCAAATGGCCTGTTCCCAATCTTCCCTTTGTATTTTGAAATACGTTAAAAACACTAAAAATCTTGAAAAAATGGCTTTGGCAGATCTGAAATATTATATATTTTCATTCCCGAACCCCTTTGGGTCCGGGTTTTATCGCATCAATGTTGTCCCTTTATATTTTGTAAAATAACAAAATATGCAAAAATACATTAACAAATGCCTTTCGGCGAATCTGAAAATCTATGCAATAATTCCTATATAGCCATCAGGTTCAGCTAATCGCATCACACATATACATGTATAAAGGCCCCGCTCCATAATGTTTCCCCGGTTACAATCTGCCGATTCGATTAATTGCAATCACATATCGCTCATGCCCCGGGCCAATGGTGAGCGCTCTGTTGTGTTCTCCGATAGAGATCCAGCGATGCAACGTGGGCCGTGAATCTGCATGCTTGATCGACGGTCCACGTTGCATCACCGATCACCATCGCAAGTTTCATACGGTCCACCCTCAATCCACCGATTGCCTCCACTGATTGTGACCCGCCAATCAGATCTAGATCGTTGATTGGTCAAGTCTGACAGTTGCTATGCATTTCACTATTTATGCCTCCGATACTCAGTTTTTCATTGTTTTTAAGTGCTTTTGGCCTCCCAATAGTGTTTTTCCGCCATTCTAATGGCTCTCCTCCTATGATTGTTTTGATCTTTGGCCTGATTTTACTAACTTTTGAAGACTTAGAGAGCATATTTGGATCCCTTTTCGGCCACATGCCAATAAGGCTAACACTAGCTCCTTCTAGGGATGAAAGTCTCACTGCGAGGTTTCAAGAACCACAAACCAATGCCTTTCTTGTAAAACCAAAATCAAATCTATCTCCTGGTGTTCCATTGGGCATGAAGTTTATTTGGGATAGAAAATAAAAACTGAAAAACATATTTACAATATCAAGGCTTTCAAGCCTTAAATGAAATAAAGTTTCAAGAACCGCCCATGGACTAGGCCACAAAAAACATCTTCTCTTTCCAAACTCTGTAGAATAAAGGTATTGTTATGCTGAATTTGACTGATGTCAAACAGACCTATCCATACGGAGTCAAACTTACCATGATTACCTTTCTTTTCCTTCAGTGCATCCCATTTGAGAACCCAATCACCATTTGGAAATTGTCCACTTTTGCCTTCCTGTCAAAGGTTTGTTTGAATTTTTTTCTGATGAACTTTTGACTTCTCAACCAGCTGCTCTCTGATTTGCTATAATTCAACCAGGTTATTCATTCTCCTTACCATGTCATTCATTTCATCCTGTTCTTATTGAAAGAATCTAGCCACAGGGAGAATCAGCTGGATAGGAAAAACAACATCAGTGCCATAAACCGGCTTATATGGAGAATTTCCAATGGACTTCTTGTTGGTAACTCTGTCAGCCCATAGTGCAAACTTCAACTTGGAATCCCAGCTCTTTTTTTTCCCTCCAACAGTTTTTTAATTATCGTTACAAGAATCTTGTTAGATGATTCTTTCAGGCCATTTCCTTGAGGATAATATGAGGTAGAATGCACCAATTGAATAACCATGGATTCACACATGTCCACCAATTCTTCTGCCCTGAAAGCTACTGCATTATCAGTGACTGGTTTCATTGGGCAACCAAATCTAGTGAAAATATTCTCATTCGAAAACTTTATGATAACCTGATGATTAGCATTTTTAGTGGGTACGGCCTTAATCCATTTGGTGAAATAATCAATGGCTACCAAGATCCATTTGTGATGGCCACTGGAATGTGGATTAATCTCACCTATGAGGTCCAAGCCCAACTGTTGGAAGGGACCATTGATGTGTACTGGCTTCAAGGGCAAAGATTTTAGCTGCTATCTTCCTACAAAACTCTGACATTTGTCACAATATTTCACAAAAGAAAACACATCAGAGAATAGAGTAGGCCAATAATACCCAACTCTCAGGATTTTGTGGGTTTTGGTTTTCTAATAATGATGCCCTCCACAGATGCTAGAATGGAACTGGTGCATGACTTCCATAGATTGTCCTTTATCTAGACATGTCAAGAGGATTCCTGATGGGTCTTTCCAATAAAGTAGGTTTTTATTAATGCATAATTTGGCTAATCTGAGCTTAATGGCCCAGGTTTGACTCGAGCTAAACCCCGGAGGGACTTCTAGCTTCTGTAAAAAATGAACTATGCTGGAATACCATTCAAAAATGGCTAGATTTTCAGCGAAAGATTGATTCTTACGTTGCTCTTCTGCTGCTTCCTCTGTCTACTCATCACCTGAATTTGAACCCATGGAATTGATGTCAAACAAACTCCAATTTTCCTCAGCCATAAGTTTAGCCAATCCCTGGCCTTTGACAAGCTTAGTGGGCTTCACCTCTATGTTAAACTCTATGAATTTTGCAATCCATTTAGCTCTCTTTCCATCAATATCTAGCTGAGTTAAGACATATTTTACTGAGGCTGAAGGTACATATGCAACCACTTTGGAATGACGAATATAAATTATGAATACCTTTAAATATTTTATGAGAGCATAAGCTTGTTTTTCAACAAGGTCATACCTTAGTTTAGCATCCCTCGGAGTTTTGCTGAAAAGGGCCACGTGGTGTTCTACACCTTCATCATTTTTCTGCAACACAACTACTGCAAGTGTATCATAAGAGGCAAAAGAGAAGATGTAAAACTCCTCAGTGTAATCTGGGCTGATTAGAGTGGGAGATTCCATGATAACTTGCTTGATGGCTTCAAAAGATCTTCTCGCAGCATCTATCCATTTTATTTATGATCCTTTCTTCAGCATGGAAGTGATGTGCTTCACTAGCTTTGCAAAGTTTGGAATGAACCTCCTTAGAAAGTTAATCTTACCCAAGAAGGATTTAATGCCCCTTCCTAACCTTGGGATTGACAATGTTTGAATTTCTTGAACTCTTGCAGGATCAATCGTCACACCTTCAACATAAACAATATGTCCCAGAAGTTTGCCTTTTTCTAGAGCAAATTGTGACTTCTTTGGGTTCACAGAAATTCTGAACTGTTTGCACTTTAGAAACACCTTCTACAAATGCTGCAAATGGTCCTTGTGAGTGTTGGAAAAGATTGTTATGTCATCAAGGTAAATAAGGACAAACTTGTCCTTTTCTCCCACAAAGGTTATGTCCATGGCCCTCTCAAAAGTAGCCCCAACATTCATCAGTCCAAAAGGCATGTTGGAGTACATGAAAGTTCCCCAAGGAGTAGTGAAGGAAATCTTTTCCTGATCTTCTGGATGTACAACAATCTAATTGTAACTTGAAAATCCATCTAAGAAAGACATGACTTTAGCCTCTAGAAATTTTTGTAGTAAGTGCTCCATCTTAGGCAGGGCGTACTTGTCTTTTTTAGAGCATTTGTTCAGATTCCCGAAGTCAACACAAAGCTTGATTTATCCATTCTTCTTTCTTACTACCACAAGGTTAGCTATCCACTTTGAATACCTTAGGGGAACTATGATCTTGGCATCCAACAACTTCTTGATTTCTTTCTCAATCAAAGGCAATAAGAGAGGGCTGATAGGTCTTAATTTCTGCTTAAAAGGGATGGTGTTCTTTTCCAGTGAAATCTTATGCTGAATGATGTTTGTGTCATAGGTTTTAAGATCATTGTATTCCCAAGAAAAAATGTCAGCAAATTGCTTCATCAGGGTGCAATACTCGGAACTTTTGGGAGAAGACGAGTGGACAGATTTATGTACTTCAAATGGGCTAGACTCCCTATATTATGTTTATGAACATCAAACTCATTTTTTTTTGGCAGGCTTATAAGGTACATCGTTATGATCAAACAGCTTCTATAGAGGCACCAATCCTTTGGGTATATGGTTACTAGGCAGTTGGACAATGCTTTCCTTGCCAATCTCGTCCTTTATCTTGGACTGGTTGCATTCTTCCATGGCTTCATTTTCTTGGTCGATGTGCATTTCAGAAAATTCATCAACGACTTGTAAAAACCTATTAATTTCATCATCGTTTTCAAAAACTTTCCAGTATTTGACATTGTCAGGCAGAGATGGTCTATATTTCACTTGAACTTCATAAGTCAATTTAGGAGGCGAAGGAGGAATAAACATGCTAGCAAACACAGCAAGGGAATTAGCAAGCTGGTTCTTCATTCTCAAGATGTAAGAAATGCTGAAAATATTAAAAGAGTTGTTAAGCTTCCATACCTCATCTCTGTATGCTTTCAGCCTTGGATGTTTTGCCTCGAAAGTTTTGTTGACCTTCTGAATGATAAGGTCTGCGTCTCCAAACACTTTCAGACCTTTGATGCCCATTTCTTTAGCAGCATTTAAGCCCAACATCAAGGCTTCGTACTCTGCTATGTTATTTGTGACCTGAAAAGTTAATTTGAAAGATAAATGAATGCATTCCTGTGTGGGGGCCACAAGGACTACACCTGCCTCTGCAGCTTCCTTAGAGAAAGCTCCATCAAATAACATGTCCCAAATTTGTGGGCCTTCTTCCTCTCTGATCTGGAAAACTGGTTTCTTAAGCTGTGTGAAGGCCAACTAGGATTCTTCAATTTGAAGAATACAAGCTCCAAAATTAGTGTTGATAGCATAGATGGGATGATTCGCAGGATTCCTTTCATCACTGATGATATAAGCCAATTGAGCTTCTCTGTATAATCTCCTGCTCTCACCTCGAAAAACTGGGACAATAGTGTAGGACAAATCATTTTGTAATGTTCCACCTAATCTCTTGATCCAACCTCTGGAAAGCAACATGCCAAACTTGGGGGGTACATCTGCTACAACAATATCCATCGTCATGCTCTTCATGGGCAGCTGAGACAAAGTGATGGCTAGGTCCTTGATTAATCCCAGAAATTTCACTTTTCTAGAGTAAAAAAAAGACAGGTCATGATAAGGCTTGGTAATGTCAAGACCCAACTCATCCATGACAGCCTTGGGCATTAGATTATGGTTGGCTCTAGAGTCCAGAAGGCAGTTGTGAAGGATTTTGTCATGAATATTCAGAGAGACATAAAATGATGGGGAGTTGTCATCATAATTTTTAATCATTACGCTGAGAACATTAACTCGTTTGTCATCTTGCAGATTTACATAGTCGATGGAGGCTTGGATGGCATTAGGCTCAAGGGACTAAAGGATAGATCTCTTGAAGGACTCATTCTTCACTAGTTCAATTAGAGGTATAGG
Source organism: Pinus tabuliformis (assembly GCA_031772625.1). Classification (NCBI taxonomy): domain Eukaryota; kingdom Viridiplantae; phylum Streptophyta; class Pinopsida; order Pinales; family Pinaceae; genus Pinus; species Pinus tabuliformis. Next base: position 502,234,077 of record CM062814.1, on the reverse strand, counting down.
TATTCTTAGCTTCTGAATTTCTGATTGAAAACTGAAAGGAGAAGGAGACTTTTCAAGGCCTCTTACCTCATCAGCTAGAGCTTTGAGGATGATGGGATCAACTGCTGGACACTTCTTCTTATTAGCTTGCTATATTGCAGGGACAACAGCTCTCTAAATAGGAGTTTCCTTGGCATTATTCATCTTCGACCTCAAGTTATATCTGTGTTGATCACCAGTTTGTAGAAAAGCTTCACCATCCCATTCTTGGTTGATCTGGTCATTGAATAATGACTTTTCATAGGTAGATGAGGTCAAAAAGAAGGCATTGCCTTTGTCTTCCAGACAATGGATCTCATCTTCTTCTTCAAACTGCTCTTCTTCCATGACTGCATTCTGGAAAGGGGTCTTCACCCTTTGGTCTTCATTGGCATCTTTCCTTCTTTGCAAGATCTGCAACTGCTCATTAGCTCTTCTATATGGATTTGAATTTCTAGGAGCAAAGGTATTAGGAACTCTTCCTTTCCTAGTGTGTTGCTCAACCTTTAATTTGGAGATTTTAAAGGCTAATGACTCTATCATCTTTTTCATTTTATCTATCTTGGGATCTGAAGATGATGAAGACTCACCCCTCCGTCTCCTATCAACATTTCCCTTGAGCTTCTCTGCAGCCATGATGTTTGATTATACTTCCAAGGCTACATCTTGCACATCAGCCAAAGTAACACATTGCCTCTCCCTCAATAGTAGATAGAAGTCGGAATCAAAGGCACTGACATAGGTGAGTTTAGCAGAGGTAGTGGTGGGTTTTACTGCAGCTGGTATTTTGTTGTACATGCAGTTAAATCTCTTATTGAAATCAGACAACAACTCACCATTTTCCCTCCTTAAGTTCCCAAACTCGGTTTGGTAGTAAAGTGGATCCTTCTTATCCCCCCAATGTTTTAGGAATGCATCATCTAAATCCTGAATATCTGCTATAGATCTTGGGGTCAGTTCTCTGAACCATTTTCTAGCCTCTCCATCTAGGCTTTGGATAAAGACTCTCATCCATACATCATCTTCACTAATGACCAGGTTATCAGCATAGGTATAGAACGATTCAAGATGTTCCTCAGCTATAACACCTTTAGTCCCAGTGAACTTAGGCCTATACTTCTGATATTCTCTACTAGGCATGGCATTTAAAGGAGTGGGCAGTACTAGACGTCCATACCTAGCAATTATTATTCTTTCCATTTTGGTAGGTTGTGGACCTGCCATAGCTGTGGTGGTTATAAGGGTACTAGAAATCTGAATCAGAAAGGGTTGAGAAGTGACTTATAGGACTAAAGGAGTATTATGGATAGGAGGAGAGGCTTCCTTTGGGCTTACAATGAAAGAAGAACCCAAAGAATGAGGAGCTTTATGAAACTCTGATATTTTTTCTTCACTACTAGTATTAGATGCTATACTCTCAACATGTATTTGTTCTATTATAGGATTTTTTTGAAGAGATATAGAATATTATTTAGATTTACCTGAACCTGATGCTCCTTTCTGCAATACCTTTCTTTCCTTGATGATTTTTTCAGGGTCAGGTGCTGGGTCAGCTTGTGACTTCTGAGGATTTCTTCGAGTATGCCTCACAAATTGAGCCAGAACTATGAAGTTGAGTCACCAAGAGGTTTGTCCTCCAGTAGAGTTGTCAGATAGATGATTACAACTGAAAAAGTGCCCAGGCTTCGTCTATCATCAAAGCTGGATCTGTGTCATCTCCCAGGGAAGCTGAGCTTTAGTCTCCTCTCCTCGACAGCAGCTCCAATTTTGTTATCACTCCAGGAAGCTCTCCTAGGTTGTAGCCCAAAGATGCCTGGTAACATATAAATCTTCAATATTGTTCTCTGAACTATAGGAATGGATGATGGTTTAGATCAAGTTAGATGAATGTTTCAACTCTTTTTTCACCCAAGACATCCATGAACACCCTCAGCTATACAAGGCTTTAGACCGCTAATTCTCAATAGTTTATAGATTCAATGGATAGATGGAGAATACTGACTGTACTAGCAGATGCATACATAAACACATATGAATGGCTAGCTACAGGAAGTAAATGAAGCTTGCAAATCTAATTTATTAACGCAGAGATAAGATAATAGTTATCTAACATTAGACATAGAAGAAAACATGAATAACCTATTCAAGTGCGAGCTTAGAACATAAGAGAAAATGGGATTTGAACAGTAACAACAAAAGAAGCTTATATTGCTAGAATGAATATGAGAAGCTAGAGTAGTAGAGTATCCACAGTCCCCAAAATTTGAACCCTTCATATCTCTAACTTTCAGCCATTTATAGGATTTTTTACAATGCTCTTGAGCTCTCAAAGGCTCAAAGTGTCTTAATCTATCCTCTCTGTCTTTTCAACGAATTGATGCCATGACTCGACACGCATGAGCTCGGAGGTTTCTTTTCTAACAGCAAAGTAACCGCATTCTGGTAATTTGATGCATTGTCAGGGAGTGCGCTCATGCAAGCGATGCTTCATGATCATTTGTTGGTTTGGCTGTGTTGGCTTGTTGCCTTTCCCCTTCCGGCCTTTTGTCTCTTGGTCTCTGTCTCCTGGCCTCTGTTCTGTGATGGAATAGGTCTTCGGGCCTTTCAAATCCTTTCAAATACTAACAATGATTGTTTTCTATTTTACACGTAAAAACGCTGCAACACCGTGAAATCCCTCCAGGATCTTTTTATTTTGGACTTCAAAAATCCTTAAACACTGTCTATTCCTTTATCAAGTTCGTCCTTATCACTATTGCAAGTCGCAAATAGCATGTTCCCAATCTTTCCTTTGTATTTTGAAATACGTTAAAAACACTAAAAATCTTGGAAAAATGGCTTTAGCAGATCTGAAATATGATATCCCTTCAGGTCTGGGTTTTATCACATCAGTGTTGTTCCTTTATATTTTGTTAAATAACAAAATATGTGAAAATACATTAACAAATTCCTTTCAGCGAATCTAAAAATCTATGCAATAATTCCTATATAGCCATCAGGTCTGGCTAATCACATCACATATATACATGTATAAAGCCCCTGCTCCATAATGTTTCCTCGATTGTGATCCGCCGATGCAATTGATCACAATTGCATATTGCTCATGCCCCAGGCCAATGGTGAGTTCTCTGTTGTGTTCTCCGATAGTGATCTTGTGATGCAATATGGGCCATCAATCTGCGCACTTGATCGACGGTCCACGTTGCATTACCGATCGCCATTCCAAGTGTCATACACTCTGCTATCAATCTGTCGATTGCCTCCACTAATTAGATCTGGACCGTTGATCGGCCAGATCTGACGGCTGTTGTGCATTTCACTATTTATGCCGAGCTGATACTCAGTTTTTCACTATTTTTATGTGTTTTTGGCCACCCGATAGTGCTTTTCCGCCATTCTAATGGCTCTCCTCCTGTGATTGTTTTGATCTTTGGCCTGATTTTACTAACTTTTGAAGACATAGAGAGCATATTTGGATATTTTTTGGGCCACATGCAAACCAGGCTAACAGATCCCACCGTGATAGAAACATTTATTTGAATCCACAATGATCAGATGTTGTCTTAACCAGCAATTCATGTGTCTTTACATCAACACTTTAAAGAAAAATCATAGCATGAAATATTGTCTAGAAATGAATGAAGATATCAATTGTCATCATAGTGGCATGTATGCGCTTAACATCGTAGCCTTAGAAAGAACCAATGACATATTCATTGAAAACTAGTCATTTAGACTTCCTTTTGTTGAGACATAAATTGCAACAAATTTCTTACGTGTGTTACCTTAGTGTTTTATTAAGTGCACTCTGAAATGATAATTTCTATGTTGGCTTAAATATAACATCCAATGTTTAGAAGGCCTAGAAGAAACACAAGAAATAACAAGCAGACTGAATAATACCTAGAAAGAAACACTATCGTTTACTTGCTAATGACGTTGAAACGATGATGCGTACTAGGCTCAAAATCTGTGGGAGATCTGTGAGCATTGAACAATGAACACAGGCTTAGGTTCAAATGTAGTACTTGAGGTTAAAAGATGCAATAGAAAGTTGTATTCTAAGTTTTTTAAATGATTATAGTAGTGTTATGAAGTATGATATAAAGTATATTTATTCTATAAACTATTTGTTAGGTTTATTCTGTAAACCATCTATTGGGGCAAGTGTAGTTGCAGTTAAATATTAGATTATAACAACAATTCAACTTAATTTCCAATTTTTATAATAGCACACAAAAAATAATCCTATTCAATTACTCACAACCCATAATAATCTCACTATCAAGTCAATAAAACGAAATTGTATAATCTATTTGAATGCATCATGTGGTCTGGAAAAGTATCTTGCCAATAGGTGGTAACAATAAGTAGAAGTTCAAATTAGTTCATTTGAGGTTAGGGATTGAGGCATTTACCATAATGGTGCAAAGAATGAAGTATATCAAAGGAAATTAATGTACTCAATCAAAAGTGAAATATTATTACATATTTACACATTAACGCTAATACATTCAAAACATGATAGAAATGTTATTTTTGCATTTAAACCATGACATCTTGTTGTTAACGTGTGATACCCAGTCAAAAGTATGATGGAATGAACTTTGAAACAACATCACAACTCTTAATGCAGCAAGGGTGGGATTGTGACATTGCAATTAAAGGCTTTGTCATGGGGCTTTCTTTGTACTAATTTTACATCATAAAGGTTTCAAGATCATGATACAGTGAATGAATTGAGAGTTTACATGTTTTGATTGTTATTTTAGGAGAGGGAACTCATGATAGGTTGGCAACTAGATTAATAGTTTCATGAACTAACTAACTAAATGTAAATTTGGATCTTCATTAGCTGACTTTATAAACATCGCTTATCCATCCATCATAAAATTTTATGTTTATTATCCTTCCATCATTAACTTATATTTTTATTTTCATAATCCATCTATCAGATACTTATATTTTTATTTTTATGAGTCCAAGTACAGGATAGGTTTATAAGGTTAGTCAATATCTATCTATTATTTTCCTGAAAAATATGCAACCATATAACACTATTTGACAACATCAAATATTTGAAATTACAAAGTTTTCTTAAATTCTACCTTCTAAAAGAAGGAAGAACCGTTAAATTGAAAATGCTTAAATGTAAATCTTTTTATCATATTCCAAGCACCCTGTGAATAAAAAATTTAAGAGAATTTCTTCTATTTTAGATAACCTTTATTGACTAGTGAAGAAAAAGATAACCTTTGTTGAATTCATAACATATTGTTAGGCATTCATAAGAATTTAAATTCCAAGAGAAAGACAATATCCTTGTGAACCCTTTACATCCACCAAACTCTCGTGAACATCTCCAACATATGGAAAACACCTTCCTATCATTCATCATCACCATTAATGAGCTCACGTCAAACATGACAAATTTCGACTCCACTTATGTCTTCGAATAAAACCCTAAATCGAGCATCATGACATCGACGATCATCACCAATAACTAGTGGTGGGTCTTTGTTGGCTTCCACTCTTCCAAGAAGACCCTCTCAAGAAAAAAAAAATTGAACGAACCTTGATTTTTGCAACAGGGGTAGATGATATTTTTTTTTCAACTCAAGAACCATTTCATGAAGAAGTTCATAATCTTTCTCAAAATTGATCAAAACACCCTATGAGGTCCAAACCTCCCCATCTAAGGGTTAAACTACATCCACCAAACTAGCTAGCCACCTCCATGGATTCAAGAGTAAATTGGTCATCTTCAACTTGAGTGTCATTAATGCAGGGTTCTCTAGATGGCCCAGAGTTTGAATGGTCATGTTAGAACGGAGCTTCAAGGCTGAAGGGGAGAAAAATTCTATCATGGATTTTAGATTTTGTTGTTACTCTCAATCTTGTAGGGGTCTTTGTGTTAATTGTGAGATTAAGTGCCTCTATTAATCTACATGTACTCAGGGCTATGCTGTGGGGCAAACTACTTGCATCCATTAATTAAGTCCACATGTATTTTAAATAAAGGCAATTAAATTTTTTTACAGAATATTTTTAATAATGTTGAATATAGAAGGTTAAGATTTATTTTAAAATTTAAGATTTTTAAATAGTGTTTAATTGAGGATTTTAAGATTTATTTCAAAATATTTAATTAAAAATTTGGTAAAATTAAATTTATATAAATTATTTTGATTGTGAAATAATTTATGGGTTTTTGGTTTATGATACTAAACTCATGTTATTGGTTTATGATATTGTGACAAAAACTATTAGAAATTAAAAATTTCAAAGGGAAATGAAGTGAATTGTGAGGTGAATTTTAGGATAAATGTTTATGGTTAAAAATTGAGTGACATGTTTATTAATGTATTAAACCACATACCACCCTAGGTCCATCTTAATCGAGCATCTACCAAGCGCTAAGAGGGATCAAATCTCTCCATGTGCAAACCTTTTTTCAAGTTTTTCATTGAAGCAAAAGAGGTTTGTACCTTGAGATTTGATCCCTTGTACTGCTTGATAGATTTATGGTTAAGATAGATCTAACATAGTCTTAGTGGTGTTTGGCCACAAAAATTATGTTGAACATATAATTAATGTGATAATTTTAAATATATTAAATATTTATGATATTATATATTATGAGAATACATCTAAGACTATATTAAGAGAAGAAAAATGTTGAATACAAAGTTATAATATTTAATCATTGAAAATGCAAATAATAATAAAAATATAGTCAATTAGAAAATAGTTTCCGATGTGATTGTTCTCAATAGCTCTTCTTCTACTTTTATTGTCATCACACCTACTACTTTTCCTTCTTTGCATACTTATCATATGGAAAGGGAGGTTAAAATAGTAGACTATTCATATTTTTAACTCGAGATATTGTAGTAAGCATCATACCATTCCTGTCTTTCTTTCCAATATTAATAGTAGCTTTCTCCAAAGTCAATCCTTGTAACTTATGGATTGTTAATCTCTAAGCAAGTTTCAAACGAAGTTTGTTTCTACTACCTCTTTAAATACGTGTAGTTGGAATTGTTTTAGGGGATGATTCATTCCAATGTACTCTCATATAACTATCAAATATTATTAAGAATGATGAGAGTGGTTCTCGGGGTGAAATTCTAGGTTTATACATAATTTTTTCTACAATTCCCAGAGCACCATTTATGAATCCTGCATTAGTCCATATGTTTGATGTAAGAATCACTCGAGCTCCAGTTGCAATAAGTGAATAAATTTCCATTTCTTCCTCTTCTATTTCCATTCTATTTCCTTTTATATTTGTAGGAACATTGGCTGCAATGGGACAATTTAGGATTCTTAAACAATGCTTATTATGATTTTCTTCATCATCATTTGTTGCAAATAAATATATTTCTATATCCAAGGACTCTTTTTTGGAAGTATCTGAGCATTTATTTGTATGATTCATAATTTATTTCTAGTCTTCAATAATCCATATTGTATCCCTTACTCTCATTAACAAATGACAAAAATATATTTTTCGATTGCTTTGTCCATATTGTCGAAACATGGTATAAAGAGTCACAATTGTTGTGAAGGCGATCCATAATTCCTTTGTAATAAAACTACATGCATATATAGGTTTATCTAGAATAGGAGGAAACTCTCCTAAATCACCGACCAATATAATTGACCTCCCACCAAAGTAAATCTTCTAATTTTCTCGGAAAGCCTCTCGAATTCTATTATCAATGTTTTGTAATATATTTCTTCCAATGAAAGTCATTTCATATATGAAGATATACTTCACATCTTTCAAATCTAGTTGTAATATCATTAAACCTAGTCCCTTCAGAGGTGACATGCCTTTGAACAGAAGTTGAAGTGCATAATGAATTGTTCTTATAGATTTGTTGAATGTTAGAACCCCTACAAAAGATAAAAGAAGTAATTGACTCTTCTCTAGAAAGGACTTGGTTTCAAGGGCATTTTTAATGGATTCAATCAAATAAGGGTTTCCTATACATGTAGTTCCTTGGATTATCATATGCAATGGATCAACCCATAATCTATAATGGTCAAGGATAATATCAAATGATATTCTTTTCTTACCCCCCAAACTTTCATAGGAATAAGACTTTCCATCTTGGTCAGCTTGAATGGAATTAAGCTTTTTCTTTTGGAAATTTGAAATGAATAGCATGATTGGAATTTACTTCATCAATAAAATGTATGTTCTCATTTTGCACATGGTCACAATCTCTATGTCCTATCACTTAAACTCATTGTAGTTTATATATTTATTATGATAGAGTCCACAAATCATCTCCCACTCATTCCCCCTAGAATCTACAAGTGGATTATGAACTTCTTCTCCATCAGATTCAAATCAATCAATCAGAAGAAATGGATTGCAATCAACATTCCATGGCTTGCATCAATTTTTTTCTCAATTATGTATTATCTCATCATCTTCTTGACCTATATCTCAATGAAAATAAAAAAAGTTATTTTATAATACCAACTCATACCAACAAAATTATACAAACTTATTATCCTGTCGATGAGGAACTGAATTAAATCGAGGAAGAAAATGTACAATAGCTCCATTCTTTTATTCTGAACATTTCTCCCAACATGGATGTTTTCCATGTGGCCACGATATTACAAAATCTATAATGAAAGGTGCTCAATATGTGAAGGTCCCTTCGTACATGCATCAATAATGGAATTATCATTGTGAGCATCATATGTGGCATCATGTACTTCCTTGCAAAATTTCCTACCAACATTTACAACCATAAATCAATGGCTAGAATCAGAAAGAGGGATCTCTATAAGAAAATGGCATGCCCCTTGTGCACCTATATCCCTACCAGCAATGATTTCGCACAAAAAACTCATGTATGCACATGTTGCTAGTTCATTTGCATTTTGAATAGAAGAAACACACATCAACATATCATGCAATGTTTCTCATCTGTTTTCTGATTTTTGCGGATATTTTTCTATGTAATTAATGACAATGTGCTTCAAAAGAATAGGTTGTCAATCTGTATTAGCCCTACATGTCATAGATATTTCACAATTCTGTGTATTCATTGTATCATCTATTCATTTTGGCTCATACCACTTTTTTCAATTCTCATCAACATAAATACTAGACTCATCACATAGATCCCATGGTTCCTTATATAGACATACCAATCTTCATACCTTCTCCGAAGGCATCATCTCTCATTGCAAGTGATATGAAGCTCAACACAATTATGAATTTCTTCATAATCAATCATAGCATCAGATTGAAATATTTGTTATGTGTCCTTTAAACAAGGACACTCATCAATATTGAATCTAACTTAAATATTCTTTTGATGTTGATTACGTCAATTTATTGCATGTACACATCCATCAAAATGTTCCTTTACAAATCTAACTTGCACTAGATCATCCGAGTTAAGTGTGTCCAGGTTAGGAGAATTTTTTAACCATAGAAATCTATGCACATGTGGAGATCCACAATGTTGCAACTCATAATGACACAAATAATTTGTAGCTTGAAGAAGATGTTTCTAAATTTCATCTCAAAATTTTGTGTGTTTTAATAGCATATATGTTCTACAATATGAGTATTATCAATTACATTTTGATGTCTATGTTTCCTAGCTTCCCCTAGATCTACAAGACATGTACCTTGCATTAATTGATGTAATTTTTGCCATTGTATATCCGCTACACTTAATGTAAATAATATTGTAGGACACCTAATATGTTGAATAAAGTGATATAAGTCAGCACGAAACTTATTTTAATAGCCACATGTGGCTCTTAAGACATTTCAAAACCTCATCAAGCTTTCTCTAAGTCACAAATCTAGAATATTTTCCAAATTTATTCCTAACTCCTCCATTTTTGTTGGTATTTATGTCATATTCTTCTTTACAAATACTGCATAGGAAGCTTGAGCACTATGTCTAATGATGATATTGACTAAAAAGTATCTAAATCATGTGTTTCTTCCAAACTTGTAATCACATTATCAAAGAAGATGTTTTGCATAGTCATGAAGATGGACATGTACCTCTCATGCTTGAAACCAATATGCTTCACATTTTGGGAACAATTATGGAAATTCCATATTGAATAATCCCACAGTCTTATTGTTTGGAGATAATCCAATGTCAAGCAACCTAAGCACTTCCTCTACATTAGGTTATTCCTTTACATTATGGGAATCTACTCGATCTTGAATAATATTAATATCTTGTCGATAATTTAGAATATTTTATGAAAATGAAGATGTATGTAATCCATTTAATCCATCATCAACCCATGGAACCCCTTCAAACATTGTGAATTGAGTTTTAATATCTATATTTAGCAAAATAACTACATTAATTATATGTTATACATCAGTTGCAATTTTAGTGTCACATATCTCCTTGACACCCCATTAAAAAACATCATCCTATTGGCAGATACCTGCTTGACAAAATATTAAAAACCACATATTATGTTTCATCACTAGATTTAACTTGTATTAATTTTTTATGCAATAGTTGCCACATGCGTTCATATATAAAAAAATTAACACTCGCAATTATACGCATGCATACATCACATCGTAAAGTAAATAATCAGTCATGATCATTCAAGATCCTTCCCTCAAGTTTCATTCCTTTGAGGATTCAACACAAGCATTAATGGAACATTGTCATAAATACATAGTAGCTTACTTTTCCATATATAATGCTAATATTCCTACTATCAGAGTTGAAAGTATTACTACCATATATCTTATGTAACACGAATCCTAGTGAATATATAGTTAAGACGACCTTTAGTGGATGCAATTGATGGTCCAAAAGTCCTAGCATGAATAACATGAACCAGTGGCTATACAATGGCAAACTTAAAAATTCAATTATTCATCATACATAGTTATCTCATGCATCATTATTCAATCATCCTCCTACACAAAGATCATATACACAACTATAAAGATATACATATACACTGAGAGAAATCGACAATATAAAAGGTAAGGAACAACATACAGTACATCCCATCCATTTCAACAAGAGAAAAGGGAAATAACGTCACTTGGAAAACTGAGCACCTCCACCCAAACTAGAACTGACTACGTTTAGTTCACCCCCCAGCCGAGAGTTCTTGCCATGGTTCAACTACCTCATGTTGATTCGGATTTAAACAGGAACGCAATAAAACACAGAGATAATCATAAAGACAAATATGCAGCAGAAATAATACTTAATTTCATTATTGTAAAATACTGAAATATGTTTACAAACAGAAATGGAAATAAACCAGCTAGGGCAATGGTAGCTTATCTCTGAGAAGAGATGTGGCGGCTACATGCCTCTGAACTGTTCTGAACTGTGTTACAATGAGGCTCAAAGGCCTATTTATTGTTGAGAAACAATGGAAAACCCTTAACATTCCAAAACCTAACCCTAGAAGATGAAACACCAAATTGTGGGCCCCGTTTGGGTAAATTGGTACATCAATTTCCCGGGGTCGTAACTTTGGCATACGATCTCCGTTTGACGCGTACAATAGCTCGTTAGAAAGATCTATCCGAGCACTACCACTTTGGCAGGCAACAATTATCCATGGACCCATGTTGCCCCAGATTTCCCAAAAAACGTTGTTTAGGGCCTCAAAACGGATCCGGAAGTTCAAGACCCGAAAAACTGCTAAAAATAGTAAATTGTGCTACAATTTAGGAAATTGAAAAAGCTGAAAGAGACAGTTGTGGGGGTCCAAATGGGATAGGTGGGTGGCCACCAACATCCACCTGGATCATTCCTTCCCCCTTAGGAAGCAATAGTCCCCATTGCATTGAGTTCCTCCATCTGCTGAACTTGGTCCCTGGTGAGTTGTTCTGCAATCTTTGATGTGTTCAGAAATGGTGGGAAGCATGGTCGACAACGGTCCACATTGATCACTTGGTGCAAGCGAAGGAATGGAGGAATTCTATGCTTCAAATCATTGTTACCCATAGCCTTGGTACTGGTGTGAGGACCATGTCGGAGTGGTCTGAGTTTCTGATGGGTTCTGGTAACGCGTTCTCTCTGCAGATGCAACCAAACTTTGTCGCCCACCTGAAACTTGTGTGGTACCCCTGTGGGTGAGGAGAGGTTGTTCCTGTGTCTTGTCATGACTGTATCCCTTTGTTGCTGCTGCTGCATGGAGGAACCCTTCACGGGGGTCATGGATGTGATGACAATCTTACTTTGGGAGTGAACCAGACAGATGAATTTCCTGGTCTGGGAGATGAGCTTGCTGCCTTTCTTAGCGGTGATCAAAGATGTGGCGGTAGGTGGGGCTACCTCTGGTATCCTGTATAATGAATTATTCAAATAAATAATGACAGCACGAGGCCTTGACTCATACACAGCATGTCGCCTCCACAAGTATGGTTGGCCTAATAATACATCACAAACATCCAGAGGTGTAACATCACACAATACCTCGTCTGTGAAGGGCTTGGTGCTGTAGGGAAGGTAGCACTGCTGGCGAACTTTGAGATCTCGTCCTTCATGAAGCCACCCGATACTATATGGCTGTGGGTGTGGTGTAGTTGGTAGGCCCAACCGCTTCACGATCTCTGCTGAAACGAGGTTCTTTTCGCTGCCACTGTCGATAATGAATTGTAGCGACGAACCCTTCACCCACATCTGTGAGTGGAAAAGACGCTCCCCTTCCTCTGGATTTTCGGGCTCATCTTTCTGGATCTTGGCGGTGGCAACAGTGGCGCTGGGATTTGCATCAATGATCTGCTTCCCTTTGCCATTCCCCTTGTCGAGTTTTGGCTCAGGGTCGGAACATGCATCTGATTCAGAAGCCTTCAACTCAGCCACCAACAATTGCTTGGTCCGACACTCACTTGTGTTATGAGTGGGACTCTTGTGGAACTCACACCACTTCCCTGTGTCCTTCTTCGGCTTCATGGTGTTGTTCTTTTCTTACGGCTTCGACGGGTTGTCTTGGGTAACCCCGCCTTGGCTTTGTCCTTTGGGCTTCGGATTTGCAGATCCAAAGTCTGCCTTCTTCTGTTTGAACTTTTGCTCGATTTTGACAGCGTATTGGTATGTTGTGCCGAGCGAGGAGATGTTCAAGAACACCTGTTATATAAAAATATCATCACCATGATTATTTGCAGTCAGTATGGGTCTATCTTCACTTGTACTGTCCTCCTAAGCAAGTCTCAGACCTCAGCTCTTTAAATCAAGCTTTGGAAATGGGAGAAAGACATTAAAAATCAATGTAACTCTGGTTCCGCACTTTCTCTCACTGTCACCTGCGGTCCTGCACCTTCTGTGTACAAAAACTGCGGACCTGCCCTCTCTGTCCCTAACGGTGTAGGTGCAGACCCCTGTGAAAGTCAAAAGGCGCAAGTTTTATCTTAAAAAACTCACTTTGGGTTAATTCTAGAGGTTTCTAGAAGGAATTTTGACGTGGATTGTTCGCTCTGAGGTGGTTCATGCATCCCAAAAGAGAAGGAGCTAATCCCTTGATGAGAGGAGCTATCCCTTTGAAGGAGGGATTTATCCCTTTGAAGGAGGACCTAGTAACCTCCCTCCATTGCACTATAAATATAGGCATTGGGCTGGTTGCTGGAGAGGTTAGAAGCTAAACATTTTTTAGGGTAAATGTTGGTGAAATCAAGACTTCCTAGTTAAGCCTAAGAGGAGAGATCACATACCTTTTTGGTTTCATTGGGGAGTGAGTGAAACTTGTCAAAGTAGAGGAGACTTCTTGCTAGACCCTGGGAGGAGCTTGTACAGCGTCAAGGCAAAGGTTGTAAAGTTCTTCTTCTTTTGAATTAATACAATCAAACTCATTTTTCTCAACAAGTATCTTATGTTATTTGTTTCATGGACTCCTTGACTTTCATGTTAAATATGTTTTATGCAATTGGTTTTTCAGGTGCTATTTAATTTGTTTGCCTTGTTTGTGTTTGCAGATTCGCGAAAAGGAGCTCATTTGGATCGAAGGAGCGAGGGAATCCACAAGCTTGCGTTGGACCTAGGGTAGGCCCTAAAAACACTTGTTTGCCATTGTTTATTAAAGCATATTTAGAGAAAGATAGTGCCTGGTTGGTTTGCTTGTCATTAGGTCTTCTTTAGATTCTAGGAAGGTCTATCTTGTCCACAAGATCGACTTATTCCGTGTGACAAAATGGCGACTCTACTGGGGACTTGATTGTTTTCCTTGTTTATACTTTGACCTGAGAAACTGTATTTTTGTTTCTGTTTTTGGCTTGTTGTGTGTAAAATTGGGTAGAGTTTGTAGATCCGGGGTTATTTTTCATTTTTCATAGCTTTGGGAGAGGACCGCACCCTAGCCGTTTGACACAGTGCGTACCTACCCGCAGCTTGGCTTTTAGCACAGAGCGGGACCGCACCTGTGCCAATTGTGGGCCTGCGGACCCTGTCAAAATTTTGAAAAACCCTAAGATTTCCTCTGTTAGTCAGCTTAGTGTTTGTTTAGAAATTGTTATCCACTGCCCAGACCTGCATATAACTTGTCAGAAGCTTTCCTTAGATTGATTTCGCTAGTGTTAGGGTTTTAGGTGAAATTCCTAGGAGTTTTGCTTGTTGGGTTTGTTTTTCATTTTGGTTGTGTAGTGGCTCTGAGCTTAGAAGCTGTAGGGACTTCAGATCACCTTAGTGTCTACCAGCCTTCTTACGAGTCTGACCATTTATGAAATCTCCCCTTGTTTGAGGAATCCGCTTTGAGTTTTCTCTTTACAAAACTTCGAAAAGCTTGTATTTAAAAGTTTGGATTTTCACTTTCAAAAAGAAAACAAAATTGGTTGTTCTTGACTTATTTGTGATTTTGCATAAAGTGGTCCTTAGCTTACATCTAGCTAAGTAAAACATCCTTAAAAAAGACTTTTAGTAGGTTTTGACTTCAAATAGGATTTTGTAGTTTGTAGATCTCAAAGTTAGTCATTTTCATTAGTTTTGAGTGTTTTATAAAAAATATAAAAAATCTCTTTTGGGAAAAAGTTTGTTTTTGTAGTGGTTGAGTGCTTTGAAACAAAAATGGAAAATTTTTGTGAAATAACTAGTTGTCTCATTTTGAGTGCTTTGGAAAGGAAAAAGCTCTTCTTTTAATTTGTTTAATTGAGAAAGATTTGTGTTTACAAAGTATTTGCATTCTCAAACTCTTTCTTAGTTTAGAAGTTCATCGAAGAGAAAAAGATCATTTAGATCATCTTAGGTGCATTTTTAGTGATTTTGAGTCAAGTCTTCATTCCACGAGTTTCATCTCCGCACCTTTGGACTTAAATAAAAACCACTAAAATTAACGCTTAAAGTAAAATTCACCTAGTAACATTTTTATTTCTAGGGCTCTGATACACCAACTTAGCTTAGGCTAGCGTCTTGGAGTAGGAGAGTAATTAACTCTCCAAGACAGTAAAAACAAACAAGTAGTTGTATCTTGTGGTAGGGAAGAAATCCAATTGTTGCATTTACGCTCTGGGAAAGCCCCTCTTAAAGGAGAAGCACGAGATCGTGTCCGAACCAGTGTGGGAATCAATCCTTCCTCATTGGGAACGACGCCAGATATTCACGTATTAAAAACGGTAAACCTCGGATTAACCATTGTTGAGGAGCCTGGAGTCACTTGTTGGTAAACCTTGGATTATGTCAAGGAGCCTTCAAGGGGATTGAGCTTGCTACTCTGCCCTTGCGTGCGTATCGGATCGTAGACTGTTCCCCCAGGTATATTTGTCTCAGTTGGTAACCTTAGTGGCCATATTCTTTAGGACTCTTCCTGAGGTGACAGTGGTGGGAAGATCCCACTGTACCTGGAGCAGATGTCGGCTAGACTCACTTGGATTTTCTGGGGGGTTCTCTTCACTCAAGACGGTTAAGTGGAGGAACTTGTGCCAGTCTATTCATTAAGCAGGTTGCCGGTGTAACTGTTCCAACCGCCATTTCTGTATTGAACTCTGCGACGTTGGATTTCATCACCAACTAGTGTTTTCGGTACGGAAAGTTACTATTTGTGTGTGTTTGATCTCCTAGATTCTTTAGGCGTGTGATTCAAATTTGTTTGGTTCTTTAGAGACTTTAGGTGCTTTTCATTGAGATTTTACTTTGTTTGCGTGTGAAGTAGTTAAAAGTTTTCAACTGTGGCTGAATTACCAAGACAGTCCCGTAGACTTCGGGGCCAACCTCCTGAGGAAGTACCGAGCCAACTTGAAGGCTTGAAAGTCCTCGTAACTCCTAGAGACAGTAGAGTTGGGTCACCTGAGGAAGGAGAATCTTCTTTGATAGTACATCCTGATTTTCAACTGTTAGTAGCAGATTATAATCCACAGTCAGTGTCTGTTTCCGAAATTGCTGGTAGCTTTTCATCTACTAGTGATATAGGTGAGGAACCTGAAATATCCGAGCCTGAAAGTGAATTTGCTGCTACTCCGACATCGGGGTTTGTTTCTCCAACTTCTAGTGGTCCTGGTTCACCTAGGGTAGAAAGAGTAATCACCCAAGATCTTCCTTCTGGACTTATTTCTATTGAAGAACTTGCTCCAGAAGAAGAAGTAGGCATCCCTATCCCTGAAAATCAACATGTTATTGAACTAAGGGAGCGTGAATCAATTTTTTACAGTCCACGTAGGAGTAGTTCTTGGTATCTTTCTTTGACTAATTTTCTAGAAAACTCAGGGTTAAGTTTTTCACCACCTCGTGCTCCTTATCACCCAACACCTAGAGGTTTTTATACTCCCGTAAATATGTCAGGATAGTCATCCATGTTTACTCCATCGCCCGAATCCTTTTTGTACGGCGGTCCTTCTATTCCCTCCGGGTATCAGTCACTTTCTAGTACTTTTTCGGGAGCATCTCCTCAACCCATTGGGCAAGGGTTATTAACTGGAAACAATGGTACTAAGCTGTTGAGCGTAGAAGACATTCTCATGATGTCAGGTTCTATTCCCAATCCTCAACCTCAAGGTGGCCAGTTACCGCCTGGGGGGTAGCCTCAATTAACGCCTGGGGGCCAACCTCAAGGTACACAATTTGCATCTGGGGGGCAACCTCAAGGACAGTACATACCTATGGGACAGTACGTTCCTTAAGGTCAACCCCAGACTCAATATGTACCCCAAGGTCAACCCAAGTATCAATTTATACCTCAAGGTCAACCCCAGTATCAGTATGTTCCTCAAGGGTATCAACCCCAAGGTCAATACTCGAACCAAGGTTTCCAACCACCCCAAGGTCAAACGTATGTTCAAGGAACGGGAAATGTACCTTTTAATTATCAATCCTACCCTCAACCCGGTTATGGTCCTCAGTATTCTCAACCTGTTATGGGTCAGTACCCTGGAATGAATATAGTGTGGGATTCATCACAAACCCAACAGGTGTTGCAGCCAAGTGTACAGTTGTCATCTCAAACTAGACAACCCCTAGTTTCTGGTACACCCCAGCAACCAGTCCAGTCTAACATTCAAACTTCTGTACCTTAGGTAGTTTCTCAGCCTGGGCCTAGTACACCTCGTACTCCGCCTCAAATGACTGCTACAACTGCCGCAACATCTGTTCAATCTACCCCACCTACTTCTAGAGTATCGACAGCTCCGGTTTATACTGTTCCTGTATCTACTCCTCAGACATCTTTACCACCGTCTAGATCTACGATTCAAACTTCGGTTCAGATGCCTGTAGGACAACCTGGTTTAAGTACGGTTGTCACAAGTCAACCAAAATTCACTTATCAACCGTACCAGGGACAGTACCAATTCGGTCCTGCTGTGCAGCAGCCAGTCTATCAGTATCAACCGTACCCTGGGTACACTTATCAACAACCTCAACAACCCCAGTACAGTCCGGTTAATCCTAGTTTTCCGGGAGGATACAATATCCCGAACGCAATTCCTATTCCTAGTTATCCCGGATATCCTCCTCCTGGGGCTGGTCTCATGACCCAGAGTTTTAGGGATCCTAATCGGCAGTTACCGTTTATCGCAACTTTGGAATTACCTGACTTGTCGCGCCTAACGAACGATCCCATTAATTATCTTCCGTTTTGGCCGCCAATGCCGAATAAGTTGCCCAGTGACATTCCCAAGTTCGAAGGTAAATCAGGAGAGGACCTATCGAACCATGTGATGACTTACCACCTCTGGTGCGCGTCTAACTCCATTTCAGATGATTCGATCCGTCTTAGACTTTTCCAGCGCACTCTAATTGGTCTCGCGGCCAAGTGGTACATTGAGTTACTGCGAGGCACTTTTTATAATTTTAGTCAGTTAGCTACCTCGTTTTTAACTCATTTTCAGTTGCCAGTCCGATATGACAATGGCACAGAATTGTTAACTTCGCTAAAACAATCGACATCCACTTACATTTCAGATCATATTCATGAGTGGAGACGTCGACGACGTTTAGTGAAGTTATTTATTCTGGATCAGATTTTGGCTGAGTGGTTTGTAAAATCTTTGTTGCCAAAGATCACTGAAGATGTTGCTGAAGCCGGAGTTGTTACTAAGGAGCAAGTAATTGCTCAAGCACAGTACCTTGACTTGGTCTATACTCAGTCAGGTACGTTACATGAAAAAATCCCTGATCTTCCCAAGCAAAATCAAATCACTGCAGCTCCTTTAGGATCTCATGCCGCTGATGGTATGATTGGCACGGTTAACACTAAAAGTAAGAAGAAATCTTCCAATAATTTTTCTCCTATCATAACCTTGCCTGATTCCCCAATAGGAGATTCTTCTGCAGAGATTTCCGCCGATATTCACGTTGTAGAGGCATCTACAGCCAAATCAAAATCCGGTGGGAAGAAGAAAGGAAAGAAGAAGAATAAAACGGACAAAAGTTCAAAGGAGAAACCTGAAAAGGCGGAATCCAATGATGAAAAGCGCAAACCTCGTTATCCTTGTCTCATTTGTGACGATGAACATTTTACAAGAGACTGCCCTCATCGTGCAGAGGTTGCGAAGATTGTCAAAGGTTCCCAAACTCCTGTTGTTTTGAAGGATCCTTTTCCGGCTCAAGACAGTAAGATGATAGGTTCATCCTCGAATGCCAATGAAGAACCCATACTGATGATGTCCCATGTTAGGATTGCGACTCGATTGCAAGATTATGGTAGTAAAAGTCCTGTTGATGGTAAAGAAGCAGAATCTTCTCATTCTAATCCATCAACCTCAGCTCCCGGTTCTGATCCACTACAGATCGAGAAACCTAATCCAGACTTGGTAATCAAATCACTCGCCAAGGGTATACTTCGAAAGTCAGCTTTCAATCCACATGCGAGAGCGGCTCAGAATTATAACATTGTTGAGGATTTAGCTGTTTCGCCCTCAGCAATGTCAGCTTTGGAAGTGCTGCAATCATGCCCAGCATGACGTAAATTACTTTTGTCGGCTATAGGAGCTGTTGACGTTCAGGACCCGAACCTAATAATCTTCGATGTAGAAAATAGTACACCGCGGTTGCCTCATCAAATGGCTTTCTAGATTCCAGTGATAGTCAAAAACAGGCCTATTCATCGGACTGTAATTGATGAGGGAGCCTCAACGTGTATTATGTTGATACAGTGTTGGAGATCGCTTGGTTCTCCTTCGCTAAATCAATCCCCGACGATTATAAAGGCCTTCGATGGCCATGGGTTTCATCCTTTTGGCATTCTACAGGATTTGCCTATAGGGGTTGAAGGAAAAACCGTTAGTCTAGATGTGGAGGTGGTTGATGCCCCTCTAGATTACAACCTTCTCTTAGGTCGAAGTTGGTCTTACGCTATGACAGCGGTCGTTTCATCGGTCTTTCGAGTAATAAAGTTTCCACATAATGGAAAGATCGTAACAATAGACCAGCTGGCTTATTTTTCATCCAACCCAGCCTCTTTCGAGAGTATTCAGCATGTTGGTAAAACAACTATCCCATATAAGGATGTTGGAGTAGGACTAGTTAAAGATGTCGGTTTATTGGGAACTTTTCCTTTTCCTCTGATCAATGCATCGTCTTCATTTGCAACTATTCATATGATTACATCAGACTCCATTGTTTATGATGATCCTTGGATCGTTCCTTCTAATTCTGAGATAGACTCATTTTGTAATGCCATGCCTTTGAGTCCATATGAAATTGCCTATGAAGCCGTGCAGTCGTTTGCCGACACATCTTCAACCGAAAATGACTTAATGAATGTGGTCCGTGAGGAATCACTTTTCACATCAACCTCAGATTTAACCACGTTTCCTGAACTTGTTCACTCTGATGAGAAAATTCGTGAAATCCTATGTGTAGATGATTTACCATGGGAAGATCTCCATCACGGATCTTCGTTTTTACCTGAGGATGATTGTTTTGAAAATGATTTCTCATCAATTTTTACAACTGAATATGTCAAGGAACCTCAGAATCCAATGAAACATCCCGATTCAGATTTAAAGTTGGGAAACATCTCTCGAACTATTCCTATTGACATTTCGGTTAAGCCCGGAATTGTTGAGAACATTCATATAGGTGCCTCGTGTACAGATGACGAAATTCAGATATATAAGGCCCTATTTCAAGAATTCCGCGACGTGTTTGCCTGGTCCTATCAGGAAATGCCAGGAATTGATCCCGCAATTGTTGTTCATGAGATCAAGACTTACCCGGACGCTAAACCCGTCCGGCAACGTTTGCGTCAGATTCACCCAAGAAAAGCTGCTGCAATTAAAGCAGAAGTTGAAAATTTATTGAAAGCAGGTTTCATTTATCCAATCCCATTAACGGATTGGGTATCGAATATTGTTCCGGTTAACAAAAAACAGGGAACAATAAGAATATGCATCGATTATAGGGACATTAATCGAGCCTGTCCAAAGGACAATTACCCAACTCCCTATATCGATCAAATCATTGATGATTGTGCCAGCAGCGAAATATTCTCCTTTATGGATGGTTTTTCCAGATACAATCAAATCAATATTCTACCTGTCGATCAACCAAAAACAGCTTTCATTTGTCCATGGGGGACATTTGCTTATTGCAATTTACCTTTTGGGCTTAAGAATGCCATAGCAACTTTTCAAAGGGCGATGTCTTATGCATTTCATGACATCAAGCACATTGTGCAACCGTATCTCGATGATTTGCCTGTGCATTCATTACATCGAGCTGATCACCTCGTTCAATTACGAGCAATTTTTATGAGGTGTAGGCATTATCAGATTCGGTTGAACCCACACAAATGTGTCTTCTGTATAGAAACGGGTCGATTACTGGGATTTGTAGTTTCGAAAGCTGGCATTTGCGTCGATCCCTCAAAGGTCGAAGCTATCATCAAATTGCCTCCTCCTTCGAGTCTTCGCCAACTCCAAAGTTTGCAGGGGAAAGCAAACTTTTTATGACGATTCATTCCTAACTACGCCGAGGTTACAAAGGGTTTTACCCGGTTGATGAAGCAGAATACTCCTTTCTATTGGGATGAGATAGCTCAGAAATCTTTTGATGCACTCAAACACGCATTGACCCATGCACCATTGTTGCATCCTCCCAACTACAACCAGGATTACTTCTTGTATCTCGCCGCCTCTCATTCCACCATTGGAATGGTCTTAGTTCAGGAAGATGAATCAGGAACTGAACATGTGATATATTACCTTAGTCAAACTTTAAATCCAACTGAGCTAAAATACTCACATGTGGAGAAATTGGCATTGGAAGCCGTTCAAGCTGTCCAACGTTTTCGTCACTACATTTTACTACGTAAAACTACAGTAATTTTGGATTGCAACCCTATGATCTACATTTTGACCAAGCAATTGCTAGGGGGCAAGTACTCTAAATGGATTGTTATCCTGTAGGAGTTCAACTTGGAATTTGAGAAATCCAAGTCTAAGAAATCTTTAGTTTTTGCGGAGTTAATGTGTGACTTCCCGCGTGCTGACACAGAAACTGTGGCGAAGGAGCCCATTGCGGACGAATCCTTGTTTCTAATCAGCACTTTAGATCCGTGGTATGGGGATATTATCTCTTATCTCCAGACCCAATCCTTTCGGCCAGAAATTTCAAGGTCAAAACGTCGAAAAATTCGATTCCAGTCCCAGCAATTCAGGATTATTGGAGATACTCTTTTTCGCCGTGGGGCGGAATCTGTTTTTCGACGTTGCTTAACTCACGAAGAAGCTGAAAGGGTTCTAAATGACTGTCACTCTAAAGCGTGTGGCGATCATATGTCTGGGTATGCCACAGCCCAAAAGATATTGCGTTCTGGCTACTTCTGGCCGTCTTTATTTAAAGATTGTATTACGGCGGTCCGAAAATGCCACAACTACCAGATTTTTTATCGAAAGATGCGCGCTCCACCTGCTCCTCTCCACCCTATAATTGTCATTGGTCCTTTTGCCAAATGGGGTATCGATTTTATTACATGTAACCCTCACTCGGCGGGGGGCATGTGTATATCATCCTTGCAGTAGATTATTTTACCAAGTGGGCCGAGGTGATGCCTACATTTGAGGCAGACGGCAAGACAGCTGCAATTTTCGTGTTCAATCATATAATTGCTAGGTTTGGTGTCCCACAAGCGATAATCACTGATCATGGGCATCATTTTCGAAACATTATGATGACCGAACTTACAGGCCAGCTTGGTTTACGTCACAATAGTTCAACCCCTTATTATCCACAAGTGAATGGTCTGGTTGAGTCCATCAACAAAGTTTTAGTTATCATGATCCGACGAATCATTGGGATTCATCGGTTGAATTGGCACAACATACTATTTTCAGCGCTTTGGGCGTACCGAACTTCAGTAAAAACATCAACAGGGTTCACTCCTTTCCAACTAGTCTATGGTTTGGAAGCTGTGTTACCCATTGAATGCGAAATCCCGTCACTGCAAATGGCCATCGAGTTACTTCCGGCCACTTCCGAAGAGGAAAAGCGTTTGTTATACTTGGCTCAATTAGATGAGAATCGTGATGCTGCATTGGCGATCGAGACTGAATGAAAGCTCGATCGAAATGTGTCGAAATGCTAGCATATGGCGATCGAGCACTCACGCTAAAACGAATGAGAAGCTCAGTAGCTAGCCAAAGGGGCTTATGAATTGGTAGACTTTGACGGGGACTCTTTGGGTAAACCCAGAAATGGCCTTTACTTGAAGAGGTATTATGCTTAAAAGAATGGGTATGATGATCTCTATAAGAAACCACTACATGGGCCACCTTGCAAAGGAACCTCCTAAAAGGTCCAGGGACCCCAATCACATAGTGCTGAAGTCGACGAGGAATGTCATCTATAGTGGTCTCAGGAATATCTCCTGTCAAGTGCTCGAGATGACCCTCCAACTCGGCCAAAACCTCTGTTCATTCGTCCTATGGGGCTGGCGTGGGTGCAACTGGTTGCTTCCTCTCGTAAGGCCGGAGAGTGGCTGGTCACTGTGGACCCACATCTGCATTTAAAAATTTTTACTATCAGTTTTGAGACGATGGAAAAATAACAAAAAAAAAATTAAAATAGGAAAAATGTTGAAAAGGATTTTACCTGAGTCATCCCACTGCTCTCCTGGTGGAAGAGCCATGTCTGGGTCACCACGAAAATCTATCCCAGCATAAGGGAAGTCCTAAATAGAAAAGACCTAGTTTTCTAGCCATTGGAAATACTCAGGTTTGAATCGAGCAGCCTCTGTCCTCTCGTCCGGGTGACGGGCCATGACTGCGACCCATCGCATCAGTTTGGGCTCTCGAGGAAGCCCAAATCCAACAGTAAGGTGCTGTGGGATCAACATAGGAACCCTCTCCAGGCCAAAACTCACGACCAAAGCCCCATAACCAAAGGTCTTTAGTCGTCTGTTCTTGGCCCTGGTCAGTTGGCCTTTCACATTGGCCAACACGGCATCGCACCAGTTGAAGATGGTGCCTCGAAAGCAATCAACTGGCATACGCATCTGGGATCCGATGGAAATATGTAATGCGGCAGCTCTGCAAAGTCTGGTGACAGTGAACGCAATCACCATGAGCTCAGGATGGGATATGGTCTTTATGTCTATCCCTTTGTCTCTAGCCTGGCTGTTGCAGTACTCTAGCCTGAGGCTATCGATAGACTGGCCACTTGGCCTAGCCCCGTGCAGTGTCAAGTCTTCGCCTCTCTTAGGCAAACCAGTCAAGAAATATATGTCCGCCGACTCGATTTCGAGCTGGTGGCCGCCAATGAAGAAGCACTGGTCATGTATGCTCCATCTGTCAACCAGCCACGGTAAGAAATCCACTTGAGCCCTCATGCCAGGAATGGCCCAGAATTTATACAAGCTGCACGCCCTCAAAGCATCAAGTGAAGGCTGATGATTCCATGCGGCAGCATCCACATCCTCATGCTCTCGTTCATGCCAATCTAGCATGATGTACTCTCTGCATCAAGTATAAGGACAAATTAAATTGCTAGAAATTATTTTGTGTGGTCCATTTTTGAGAATTTTTGGGTTAAAAACCCTTGCGATGGGGACCGCACCCTCCAGGTTAGACACAGTGCATGGGACCGCACTTTGTCTACATGGAAGGTGCGAACCCTGAGCTTTTTCCCAATGGAGAAAAAGTCAGGGTCCGCAGGCCCATAATGGTAAACCTGCGGGCCCCCGCGCGCGGGTTTTGTGCCTAAAAACCCTCCCAAAAATGAAATAAATGACTAAAACAAAAAATTAAACAGTTAAAAATGAAGAGTGGGATGATGTGGATTACTTGGAGAAGACGGCATTCGATTCTGACGGTTGGATTTTCCGTAATCTTCACGGGAAGTTTTCTGAACAAAAGCACTATTTTCACACTGTTATAGACATTTTTGTGCCTCGCAGCATGGAGCATGAAATGTCAATAATTACAGGGATCCTCAGTCCCTAAACATGTTGTTCTTACCCCTAGAAGAACAAGGTCAGCAAACCACAGCACTTCCCATCAGTTCTCCACCTGAAAACACTCAAAAACAGGCTATTTTTGGATCATGTCAGCTGCTCCACTGAGCATCTGCACTGGAATGCAACTGCTCCTCCTTGTACCTGCGCTGAAAGTCAAATCTAATGAAGGCTACCTGCGCTGGGCGAGATTGGCCAAGTGGCACAGTCATTCTGCAAGGTGTCAATTGCCCAAGAAGCTTCCAAACTGACACTTGGTTCAAGGGATTCGCCCTGTGATGAGTAAGAGGTACTTGATCTCCATGTGTAAGCAAGGATCTCCAAGTGGACTCAAGAACTGAAGTTTAACTGAAGAGGGAGAGGACACAAGGCAGCTTTATGTCAGTCTCAAGCTAACTCATCCTTTCTTCTTCTATCATATATATAGAGCTCTTCTATGAGGTCTAAGGGGGCTGGAATTTTGTGCAAAGCAAGGAAGTGCTGTTGGTTTATAGTTAGAGCTATTGGGTGATTGCTTTTATAGAGGTGAAGAGGAGATTTCTTGCTGCTGGGGAGGTGCTGCTGGATTGGAGCCATTGATGGTTGTAACCTTCTCAGAACCCTGTTACTTTTATCAATAAAGCTTTGAATGTTCTCCTATATACTTGTATTGCATTGATGTATTGTATTTACTTGTATATTTGATTCACTCTAATCCATGCATCAGTTATGAGTACATGTATCTTGTAGTTTTCTTCTCTCTGTTGTGCAGGATCTGTGTGTAGCTGGACCGGCAAAGGGAGCAAGGAGCTAGGAACAAGAGACAAAGAGAGAGGATAAGGATCGACAAAAGCGAAAGACACCGGTTGGTTAATCTTTTCTTCCTTCTCTCTGTACTTTCATAAAGGAAAACATTAAAGCTTTACTTTCAGTTGTTGCTAAAGACTGTCACCTTTAGAGTAGGGATAGGGTCATCCGAGTCGGATACTTTTCCCCACAACAAACTGGCGACTCCGTTGGGGAGCCTAGTATCTTGTTGGTGTTTGTAGTATTTTGCTATTCATTTCTTGAAGAAAAGAGTACCAAATCGAAAAGCTTTTGACTATATCAAAAGCGAAGTAGAGGGACTGCTGCTCTTGCTCATTTACTGAGCAAATTCAAGATTTGAAGAGCTGATCTACAAAAGACTCTTGTACTCTTTGTGATAGCTTTTCATCCTCTTGATCATCCCTTAGCCTGTACTTGACCTATAGCTTTTTATTTCAGCAAAAACAGTGCATTTTTGAGCTTTTTATGACCCGGAATTCCTTGTAAACGCAACTCTCGTGTCTCAGTGCAGGCTGTCCACAGGCAGTCTGCATTTCAGCGCAGGTACTCCCTTCGGGAACTGCGCTGAGAATCAAACTAACAGACCAGAGCCTGCGCTGGTCCAGTTAGCCAGTGTCTTGCTGAGGTTTCCCTTAGTGTCTGAGCCCTGTTTTCACTGATTTTTGCTGATTGCTTGCTGGTCATTGTACTTGCTGTAAACCATTTTCCTTGACATTATTCCGCCTCAGTTGTGTAATGAAACTGTGAGTGTTCTTTCAGTATTTCTTGCTTCAGTTACAGTTTCCCATTGTGAAAAGCGAACCAGTATAGTTGTGGCCTCTTAGATCCTGAACTGTAAAAGTGTCTTTGTGATCTTAAGAGCTAGTTTTATTACTGTTCATGGCTGTTTGAGTTTGTTTGTTTTTCATTTTATGGTTTGAATCTATACATTTCCTGTGTTTAAACAAGTCGATCATAAGGTGTCTTTTTTATTTTGGACAAGCTTGTTTATTTCTACTTGAAATTAGATTCAAAATTATACAACAGTTTCCTTTCTGTCTTACATCAACATTAAGGATAACGAAAAGAAATACATGCATTGTGCATTTTGCATTTGACTGTGTGCTTGACGATTTAGGAAAATTTGCATTTTAGTGTGTGTTCTATGATCTGTGGAAAAAGTTGTGTCTTTCTTTTCCCTCAGTAGATTAAGGTTTTCAAAGTTGAAAGATTGAAAAGATTTGCTTCTCATCTTAGATTGCATATAGGAAGTTGTATATATACATCTCGTGGCGACCCTGAAAGGCAAACTGTTAAGCAAGATCAACATTAAAATAAACTCAATTTACATAACAACGCTTTGTAACATAACGCAAACATCTAGAGGTCTAGGTAGAGACGTGTTCCGGCGTCGTTAAACATAGTGACTGTCGATCTCTACGAAGGTGGGTGATTCCTCCTGAGAGTCGGTGGCACTAACACGGACTTGTGCTCCCGCGTACCGTCACGTATATTGGGAGACCCCTATAGGCATTTATCCTTTATCCTTAGGAAGCCGTGTCGGCCGCCCTACTAATCGCGATGCAGTGAACACAGCATTCACGAAGATCGACCACCCGTACCGTAAAACGTATTCTGTGGTTTCGCGAGAGGTTTGGCACACCCTCTGCCTAGATCTCCAGAGCAGTTTCTTTTGGCCTTTTTCAAACTCTATAACTGAAAAAGTCCAACCGAGCATTTTTCACTTCGGGCTCGTTAATACATCGAAGTCGACTAGAGTCATCTTTAGATTTTTCTCGACTCTTAAAACATGAAAAAGCAAGTTTGTGTCTAAAACCGTCGTTAATAAAATTTATTTTAAGCGGAACATAATCACCTGTTATTCCCACGTTGATCTTTCAGTTGAAAAGTATGGAGCCCACCAACCAAGGAAGTAACCTTGGCGGAAGTCCAAATCCCTTCTCCTCTTGGGGAGATGTTGGTGCGCCTCATATGGCTACATTGTCACTTCCAGGATTGACAATCGGCCTCCCTGTATGGCTCTTTTCAACTAATGTAGTCCAGATCGCCACTAATCCTGAGCAGTCGAATCAACAGTCAGAACAATCTAGAACTACCCACCAGCCTTCCACTTCTTACGATACTTCCTCTGATCCTTCATCTTCGCGAGGTAGAGCTGGCAAAAGTCAGCCTCCCAAGGAGAAGAAGGAAAAGAAGAAGAGAGAAAAGAAGCAGAAGGAGCCTCTGGCGAAGGCGACTGGGGGCAAGCAGAAGAAAGCTGACAAAAACCCACACACTGCACCAACCGGGCCTAAATCGCCATGTGTCATTTGCAAAGGGATCCACTTCCATCGTGATTGTCCTTGTATTCCCCGGATACTAAGGGACTGGTCCCCAAGGTTGCACAATCCGGTAGCATCAACCTCTGATTGTCATGTTGATTGCATTCCGTCAACTAGCGAGAGTGAAGGACGAAGAAGGGGACCAAGATCACCCTGTCTATTGTGTGAAGGCAATCATGCCATCCACAAATGTCCATTCTTAGATGAGGCCAAGAGAGTTTTGGAAGATCGCCCGGTTTCACCGTTGCGACTTCCTCCTGGATACCAAAAACTCGCGCCTAATCCCTCGATAGTTGAAAATCCAGTTGACCCGCTCAAGTGGTCAGCTGAAGTGTCGGTCATTGAGAATGAACCTACTGAATCCAGACCAGACGAAAGTCTAAAGGTTGAAATGGCAGTTGACCCGGTTCTTCCTTCATAAGTTTCATCGTCCAATGACTCCATCATTGAAGACCCGTCTTCAAATGACACCGTCGCCGAAGAGTCAACTTCATGCGACACCCTCACTGAAGAGAATAAGGATGACACCATCTAGGTTCTTTTCATCAGCACCGACTCTGATGAGCGTCAGGGCAATGCGCCCATTCCTTTATCGCAGGAAGGAACATCATCAGGGTCATACCCGGCCGTATATTCGGTCCCACCACCAAGCAACCTGGTTGTATCCTTTGATTGGAATCAACTAGGCAGACCCCGGTTACCAGCCAGTATACCATTCAGAATCATTGTCCAGATCTATAGAATGATTATGGCTGGTACTATCATTGATGAAGGGGCGTCTGTGAGTATCCTTTCCTCTATTGCTTGGAAAGCACTGGGTTCCCCAGCGCTTTTACCTGAGTTAAGAAATCTCTCAGGTTTTGATAAAGGAACCAGTCGACCATTAGGAATCCTCCCCAATGTACCTGTTACATTGAAAGGGAAGACCGTCAATTTAAAAGTGATGGTCGTCCAGGGACCCTTGGATTATAACCTACTCCTTGGGCGTGACTATATTTATTGCATGGGAGCGATAGTCTCCTCACTCTTTAGAGTAATGTGTTTTCCACATGAAGGAAGGATGGTCAAGCTCGTAGACCAACTTTCATTTCCAGGATCTCGCATTGCAAATAGTCAAATACCAATCCTAAATGGTCTGTTCACTCAAGATTCGCCTCCACCCCCAGTCCTCCTTCCCGATGAGTGCGAGTGATTCGGAAAGAAAGACTGGAACCCAGGGGGCATGCACCCTGGTCTGCTTCGGGCAGAAGAAACCCTGGGTATAAGGAAGAATTTCCGCAGAAGAATGGACTAGTCCGTACCCCGTCCGGCGGTGGAAGAGGGGTTGTTCTAGAATAATATTCTTTTGTCAAAGTTATGCGAGTGAGATAATCAGCTTCTCGCTCCCCTTGTCTAGATAATCAGGATACCGAGGATGAGGACCATTTGCTGTATCAAGTAGTAACCATCTTTGAAGTCAAGCCTCACCCATTAAAACATATGTTTTAAAGGATAAGTAGGGGCAGTCTCCAAAGAAAGAGATTCTATTGCTACATCAAGTGGCCACCATCTTTAGTAACCTAATGATAGACATCGCCGAAGAAAGAGATTGATTTGCGGCAGCGAATAGAACCCTCTTCGGATAATAAGTAAGAGATGGCGGTATCTCGAAATTATACTTTATACCTGGGGGCATGCAAACTTTTGGAATGTAAGCAAGGGATGACTATTTATTTTTTAAATTTTTAGGTCCTCCCTTTAAACCTGTAGGTCTAACCCTTTAAACTCGTAGGATTAGCCGTTTCCGACCTTGCATGAAGAAAGCCTGTGGGGCAAAGGTAAAAACTTGCCAAAATTGGAGCATAGCTTCGTGAGATAAAGCTCCTTAAAAAATAGCTATCTCACAGGAGGCGTTCTTATTATGACTGGTATATCGAGCAGTTTTAGCACATAGTTCATGATCGTTAAAAAATAAACGCAAGATCCGAGCAGTTTTAGCACATAGTTCATGCTCGTTAAAAAATAAACATAAGTTTATGAGCAGGCTTTCCTTCAGAGTTCAAGCTCATTCAGAAAAAACGAACCGGTAAATATCCTTTTGAGATCGTAAATTCATCAGCCATAAAAACCTTGGTCGTGTTTGTGCACCGTCACCTCCACTGTTCATTTGGCCGATCATTCACCTCCATTTGTGTGTTTACCTCTTTTGAGAAACAGCTGCGAAGAGTGATTTCACCTAGCCATCCTTATGACACTGTCGTGATTGGAAAATTCCAATTTGTACCTGGAATCTGCTGCTATCCCTGTTTATCACTCGTTCCTCAAAAGACGAGTCTTCTTTGAGCTCTTTTCACTGACTCGTAAAATATGAAAAGTTTGCCGAGTTTTGGCCTTCCAGCTCGTTAAAGCAACCAGAAGAGCTATCCCTCCTCTAGATTTTAATCTTTTTGGACCTGAGGGATTATTGCACAAAAAGATCGAGCGCTTGTTTAGTTCGGCTCGTTAAAAGTACCGAACACCCATCCCTTCTGTATTGTTTTATACTTTTTCGGACTTAAGGGATTAGATGACGAAAAAGGAATTATGGAGTTAACTTTCTGTACCTTTTCAGACTCTCTAAAGATGAAAAGGACCGAGTTTTCATTGTTGTTAGACTCGTTAAATTCATTAAATAGCGACAAGCTTGTCTTTAGAGGAGAACGAGTTTCCCTATCGCTAAGCTCGTTAAATCATAGCGATGGGCTTGCCCGAAGGGCAGGTTATAGAACAAGCATATGTTATCCTCCTCAAGCTTGACAAAAATAAAGAGGTACTGGTCAGAAATGACTGGGGAAAAATTGGGAGAACATCAAAGCTTAATGGTAGCAAGTCACTCTTGAACATGACACTTTTCTTCCGTTCCACATCGGGTTGGGTTGTTTCATTCACCGGTCTCATCACCATGGTCTTCGCCAAACCATCCACATTTGGGGTAATGCTACCGATCAATCGCATCAGTGTCGTTATATGTTCAAGAGGGGTCATTCTGAAAGTGTCAACCGTGTCCCATCCACTGCCATACATTATCCCTCATCCATTCATGATCGCCACCCTGAATCATATATCACAGTTTGTTTTCACCTCCACTAAAATCATTAGCTCCGTTCCGTGTCATTGATGTGGGATTCATTAAGGCCCTCCTTTGACGGATCGCTTCTTGTCGACTTCAGCTCATTATCCAAGAAGTTGATCTAGGAACAACCCCATCAGTACTTTGAAGCTTGCATGCCTCAATGGCAAGTTTCTCACTTCCGACGACAGGTATACATCAATGACCTTCGACCAGAAGATTTTGCGTGGCGTTCGACGCCAAGTCCTTTATTCACGCCACGTGAATTGTACTGCAGTACCTTGAGGGTCATTATCATTATCGGTGATTCCTCTCGTGCTTGTTAACGGTTTTCATCATTGACCGGTAATCAAGCGATGTCTTTCCATGTTTGACTTCAGCGAAATTCTCACATGGATCGACTTGTACTTAGAGTGAAGATCGAACGAGTTTGAAGACCCCGGATCTAGTTTCATCCATCCGGGCTGCGATACATATTCAGGAAATATAAAAGCATTTGTCATGTACATCATTGCAGCAGATGATCATCCTACTCAAAGGATGATAATTTCAGCAGAGAATTATCAGTCTACCATCAGACGATCGTCTGTTATATGTACCAAAATGTATTTATAAAGCTGAGCATGGGAATGCCCGCCTCAGCTAGATCATGAAAACAGAATGAAAAATAATGTATTGTATTGTATTGTATTACAAGGCGCCTCCCCAGCGCTGGAATGAACTTCGGACCCTCTAGATAAAGCATTTCACCCGATAAACGGCCTCATACTTTAGGGGGCAACTGTTATAGACATTTTTGTGCCTCGCAGCATGGAGCATGAAATGTCAATAATTACAGGGATCCTCAGTCCCTAAACATGTTGTTCTTACCCCTAGAAGAACAAGGTCAGCAAACCACAGCACTTCCCATCAGTTCTCCACCTGAAAACACTCAAAAACAGGCTATTTTTGGATCATGTCAGCTGCTCCACTGAGCATCTGCGCTGGAATGCAACTGCTCCTCCTTGTACCTGCGCTGAAAGTCAAATCTAATGAAGGCTACCTGCGCTAGGCGAGATTGGCCAAGTGGCACAGTCATTCTGCAAGGTGTCAATTGCCCAGGAAGCTTCCAAACTGACACTTGGTTCAAGGGATTCGCCTTGTGATGAGTAAGAGGTACTTGATCTCCATGTGTAAGCAAGGATCTCCAAGTGGACTCAAGAACTGAAGTTTAACTGAAGAGGGAGAGGACACAAGGCAACTTTATGTCAGTCTCAAGCTAACTCATCCTTTCTTCTTCTATCCTATATATAGAGCTCTTCTATGAGGTCTAAGGGGGCTGGAATTTTGTGCAAAGCAAGGAAGTGCTGTTGGTTTATAGTTAGAGCTATTGGGTGATTGCTTTTATAGAGGTGAAGAGGAGATTTCTTGCTGCTGGGGAGGTGCTGCTGGATTGGAGCCATTGATGGTTGTAACCTTCTCAGAACCCTGTTACTTTTATCAATAAAGCTTTGAATGTTCTCCTATATACTTGTATTGCATTGATGTATTGTATTTACTTGTATATTTGATTCACTCTAATCCATGCATCAGTTATGAGTACATGTATCTTGTAGTTTTCTTCTCTCTGTTGTGCAGGATCTGTGTGTAGCTGGACCGGCAAAGGGAGCAAGGAGCTGGGAACAAGAGACAAAGAGAGAGGATAAGGATCGACAAAAGCGAAAGACACCGGTTGGTTAATCTTTTCTTCCTTCTCTCTGTACTTTCATAAAGGAAAACATTAAAGCTTTACTTTCAGTTGTTGCTAAAGACTGTCACCTTTAGAGTAGGGATAGGGTCATCCGAGTCGGATACTTTTCCCCACAACAAACTGGCGACTCCGCTGGGGAGCCTAGTATCTTGTTGGTGTTTGTAGTATTTTGCTATTCATTTCTTGAAGAAAAGAGTACCAAATCGAAAAGCTTTTGACTATATCAAAAGCGAAGTAGAGGGACTGCTGCTCTTGCTCATTTACTGAGCAAATTCAAGATTTGAAGAGCTGATATACAAAAGACTCTTGTACTCTTTGTGATAGCTTTTCATCCTCTTGATCATCCCTTAGCCTGTACTTGACCTATAGCTTTTTATTTCAGCAAAAACAGTGCATTTTTGAGCTTTTTATGACCTGGAATTCCTTGTAAACGCAACTCTCGTGTCTCAGTGCAGGCTGTCCACAGGCAGTCTGCATTTCAGCGCAGGTACTCCCTTCGGGAACTGCGCTGAGAATCAAACTGACAGACCAGAGCCTGCGCTGGTCCAGTTAGCCAGTGTCTTGCTGAGGTTTCCCTTAGTGTCTGAGCCCTGTTTTCACTGATTTTTGTTGATTGCTTGCTGGTCATTGTACTTGCTGTAAACCATTTTCCTTGACATTATTCCGCCTCAGTTGTGTAATGAAACTGTGAGTGTTCTTTCAGTATTTCTTGCTTCAGTTACAGTTTCCCATTGTGAAAAGCGAACCAGTATAGCTGTGGCCTCTTAGATCCTGAACTGTAAAAGTGTCTTTGTGATCTTAAGAGCTAGTTTTATTACTGTTCATGGCTGTTTGAGTTTGTTTGTTTTTCATTTTATGGTTTGAATCTATACATTTCCTGTGTTTAAACAAGTCGATCATAAGGTGTCTTTTTGATTTTGGACAAGCTTGTTTATTTCTGCTTGAAATTAGATTCAAAATTATACAACAGTTTCCTTTCTGTCTTACATCAACATTAAGGATAACGAAAAGAAATACATGCATTGTGCATTTTGCATTTGACTGTGTGCTTGACGATTTAGGAAAATTTGCATTTTAGTGTGTGTTCTATGATCTGTGGAAAAAGTTGTGTCTTTCTTTTCCCTCAGTAGATTAAGGTTTTCAAAGTTGAAAGATTGAAAAGATTTGCTTCTCATCTTAGATTGCATATAGGAAGTTGTATATATACATCTCATGGCGACCTTGAAAGGCAAACTGTTAAGCAAGATCAACATTAAAATAAACTCAATTTACATAACAACGCTTTGTAACATAACGCAAACATCTAGAGGTCTAGGTAGAGACGTGTTCCGGCGTCGTTAAACATAGTGACTGTCGATCTCTACGAAGGTGGGTGATTCCTCCTGAGAGTCGGTGGCACTAACACGGACTTGTGCTCCCGCGTACCGTCGCGTATATTGGGAGACCCCTATAGGCATTTATCCTTTATCCTTAGGAAGCCGTGTCGGCCGCCCTACTAATCGCGATGCAGTGAACACAGCATTCACGAAGATCGACCACCCGTACCGTAAAACGTATTCTGTGGTTTCACGAGAGGTTTGGCACACCCTCTGCCTAGATCTCCAGAGCAGTTTCTTTTGGCCTTTTTCAAACTCTATAACTGAAAAAGTCCAACCGAGCATTTGTCACTTCGGGCTCGTTAATACATCGAAGTCGACTAGAATCATCTTTAGCTTTTTCTCGACTCTTAAAACATGAAAAAGCAAGTTTGTGTCTAAAAGCGTCGTTAATAAAATTTATTTTAAGCGGAACATAATCACCTGTTATTCCCACGTTGATCTTTCAGTTGAAAAGTATGGAGCCCACCAACCAAGGAAGTAACCTTGGCGGAAGTCCAAATCCCTTCTCCTCTTGGGGAGATGTTGGTGCGCCTCATATGGCTACATTGTCACTTCCAGGATTGACAATCGGCCTCCCTGTATGGCTCTTTTCAACTAATGTAGTCCAGATCGCCACTAATCCTGAGCAGTCGAATCAATAGTCAGAACAATCTAGAACTACCCACCAGCCTTCCACTTCTTACGATACTTCCTCTGATCCTTCATCTTCGCGAGGTAGAGCTGGCAAAAGTCAGCCTCCCAAGGAGAAGAAGGAAAAGAAGAAGAGAGAAAAGAAGCAGAAGGAGCCTCTGGCGAAGGCGACTGGGGGCAAGCAGAAGAAAGCTGACAAAAACCCACACACTGCACCGACCGGGCCTAAATCGCCATGTGTCATTTGCAAAGGGATCCACTTCCATCGTGATTGTCCTTGTATTCCCTGGATACTAAGGGACTGGTCCCCAAGGTTGCACAATCCGGTAGCATCAACCTCTGATTGTCATGTTGATTGCATTCCGTCAACTAGCGAGAGTGAAGGACGAAGAAGAGGACTAAGATCACCCTGTCTATTGTGTGAAGGCAATCATGCCATCCACAAATGTCCATTCTTAGATGAGGCCAAGAGAGTTTTGGAAGATCGCCCGGTTTCACCGTTGCGACTTCCTCCTGGATACCAAAAACTCGCGCCTAATCCCTCGATAGTTGAAAATCCAGTTGACCCGCTCAAGTGGTCAGCTGAAGTGTCGGTCATTGAGAATGAACCTACTGAATCCAGACCAGACGAAAGTCTAAAGGTCGAAACGACAGTTGACCCGGTTCTTCCTTCAGAAGTTTCATCGTCCAATGACTCCGTCATTGAAGACCCGTCTTCAAATGACACCGTCGCCGAAGAGTCAACTTCATGCGACACCCTCACTGAAGAGAATAAGGATGACACCATCCAGGTTCTTTTCATCAGCACCGACTCTGATGAGCGTCAAGGCAATGCGCCCATTCCTTTATCGCAGGAAGGAACATCATCAGGGTCATACCCGGCCGTATATTCGGTCCCACCACCAAGCAACCTGGTTGTATCCTTTGATTGGAATCAACTAGGCAGACCCCGGTTACCAGCCAGTATACCATTCAGAATCATTGTCCAGATCTATAGAATGATTATGGCTGGTACTATCATTGATGAAGGGGCGTCTGTGAGTATCCTTTCCTCTATTGCTTGGAAAGCACTGGGTTCCCCAGCGCTTTTACCTGAGTTAAGAAATCTCTCAGGTTTTGATAAAGGAACCAGTCGACCATTAGGAATCCTCCCCAATGTACCTGTTACATTGAAAGGGAAGACCGTCAATTTAAAAGTGATGGTCGTCCAGGGACCCTTGGATTATAACCTACTCCTTGGGCGTGACTATATTTATTGCATGGGAGCGATAGTCTCCTCACTCTTTAGAGTAATGTGTTTTCCACATGAAGGAAGGATGGTCAAGCTCGTAGACCAACTTTCATTTCCGGGATCTCGCATCGCAAATAGTCAAATACCAATCCTAAATGGTCTGTTCACTCAAGATTCGCCTCCACCCCCAGTCCTCCTTCCCGATGAGTGCGAGTGATTCGGAAAGAAAGACTGGAACCCAGGGGGCATGCACCCTGGTCTGCTTCGGGCGGAAGAAACCCTGGGTATAAGGAAGAATTTCCGCAGAAGAATGGACTAGTCCGTACCCCGTCCGGCGGTGGAAGAGGGGTTGTTCTAGAATAATATTCTTTTGTCAAAGTTATGCGAGTGAGATAATCAGCTTCTCGCTCCCCTTGTCTAGATAATCAGGATACCGAGGATGAGGACCATTTGCTGTATCAAGTAGTAACCATCTTTGAAGTCAAGCCTCACCCATTAAAACATATGTTTTAAAGGATAAGTAGGGGCAGTCTCCAAAGAAAGAGATTCTATTGCTACATCAAGTGGCCACCATCTTTAGTAACCTAATGATAAACATCGCCAAAGAAAGAGATTGATTTGCGGCAGCGAATAGAACCCTCTTCGGATAATAAGTAAGAGATGGCGGTATCTCGAAATTATACTTTATACCTGGGGGCATGCAAACTTTTGGAATGTAGGCAAGGGACGACTATTTATTTTTTAAATTTTTAGGTCCTCCCTTTAAACCTGTAGGTCTAACCCTTTAAACTCGTAGGATTAGCCGTTTCCGACCTTGCATGAAGAAAGCCTGTGGGGCAAAGGTAAAAACTTGCCAAAATTGGAGCATAGCTTCGTGAGATAAAGCTCCTTAAAAAATAGCTATCTCACAGGAGGCGTTCTTATTATGACTGGTATATCGAGCAGTTTTAGCACATAGTTCATGCTCGTTAAAAAATAAACGCAAGATCCGAGCAGTTTTAGCACATAGTTCATGCTCGTTAAAAAATAAACATAAGTTTATGAGCAGACTTTCCTTCAGAGTTCAAGCTCATTCAGAAAAAACGAACCGGTAAATAGCCTTTTGAGATCGTAAATTCATCAGCCATAAAAACCTTGGTCGTGTTTGTGCACCGTCACCTCCACTGTTCATTTGGCCGATCATTCACCTCCATTTGTGTGTTTACCTCTTTTGAGAAACAGCTGCGAAGAGTGATTTCACCTAGCCATCCTTATGACACTGCCGTGATTAGAAAATTCCAATTTGTACCTGGAATCTGCTGCTATCCCTGTTTATCACTCGTTCCTCAAAAGACGAGTCTTCTTTGAGCTCTTTTCACTGACTCGTAAAATATGAAAAGTTTGCCGAGTTTCGGCCTTCCAGCTCGTTAAAGCAACCGGAAGAGCTATCCCTCCTCTAGATTTTAATCTTTTTGGACCTGAGGGATTATTGCACAAAAAGATCGAGCGCTTGTTTAGTTCGGCTCGTTAAAAGTACCGAACACCCATCCCTTCTGTATTGTTTTATACTTTTTCGGACTTAAGGGATTAGATGACGAAAAAGGAATTATGGAGTTAACTTTCTGTACCTTTTCAGACTCTCTAAAGATGAAAAGGACCGAGTTTTCATTGTCGTTAGACTCGTTAAATTCATTAAATAGCGACAAACTTGTCTTTAGACGAGAACGAGTTTCCCTATCGCTAAGCTCGTTAAATCATAGCGATGGGCTTGCCCGAAGGGCAGGTTATAGAACAAGCATATGTTATCCTCCTCAAGCTTGACAAAAATAAAGAGGTACTGGTCAGAAATGACTGGGGAAAAATTGGGAGAACATCAAAGCTTAATGGTAGCAAGTCACTCTTGAACATGACACTTTTCTTCCGTTCCACATCGGGTTGGGTTGTTTCATTCACCGGTCTCATCACCATGGTCTTCGCCAAACCATCCACATTTGGGGTAATGCTACCGATCCATCGCATCAGTGTCGTTATATGTTCAAGAGGGGTCATTCTGAAAGTGTCAACCGTGTCCCATCCACTGCCATACATTATCCCTCATCCATTCATGATCGCCACCCTGAATCATATATCACAGTTTGTTTTCACCTCCACTAAAATCATTAGCTCCGTTCCGTGTCATTGATGTGGGATTCATTAAGGCCCTCCTTTGACGGATCGCTTCTTGTCGACTTCAGCTCATTATCCAAGAAGTTGATCTAGGAACAACCCCATCAGTACTTTGAAGCTTGCATGCCTCAATGGCAAGTTTCTCACTTCCGGCGACAGGTATACATCAATGACCTTCGACCAGAAGATTTTGCGTGGCGTTCGACGCCAAGTCCTTTATTCACGCCACGTGAATT
This sequence comes from Pinus tabuliformis, assembly GCA_031772625.1. Lineage (NCBI taxonomy): Eukaryota > Viridiplantae > Streptophyta > Pinopsida > Pinales > Pinaceae > Pinus > Pinus tabuliformis. The sequence continues at coordinate 502,195,629 of CM062814.1, read as the reverse complement.
GTACTGCAGTACCTTGAGGGTCATTATCATTATCGGTGATTCCTCTCGCGCTTGTTAACGGTTTTCATCATTGACCGGTAATCAAGCGATGTCTTTCCATGTTCGACTTCAGCGAAATTCTCACATGGATCGACTTGTACTTAGAGTGAAGATCGAACGAGTTTGAAGACCCCGGATCTAGTTTCATCCATCCGGGCTGCGATACATATTCAGGAAATATAAAAGCATTTGTCATGTACATCATTGCAGCAGATGATCATCCTACTCAAAGGATGATAATTTCAGCAGAGAATTATCAGTCTACCATCAGACGATCGTCTGTTATATGTACCAAAATGTATTTATAAAGCTGAGCATGGGAATGCCCGCCTCAGCTAGATCATTAAAACAGAATGAAAAATAATGTATTGTATTGTATTGTATTACAGGGCGCCTCCCCAGCGCTGGAATGAACTTCGGACCCTCTAGATAAAGCATTTCACCCGATAAACGGCCTCATACTTTAGGGGGCAACTGTTATAGACATTTTTGTGCCTCGCAGCATGGAGCATGAAATGTCAATAATTACAGGGATCCTCAGTCCCTAAACATGTTGTTCTTACCCCTAGAAGAACAAGGTCAGCAAACCACAGCACTTCCCATCAGTTCTCCACCTGAAAACACTCAAAAACAGGCTATTTTTGGATCATGTCAGCTGCTCCACTGAGCATCTGCGCTGGAATGCAACTGCTCCTCCTTGTACCTGCGCTGAAAGTCAAATATAATGAAGGCTACCTGCGCTGGGTGAGATTGGCCAAGTGGCACAGTCATTCTGCAAGGTGTCAATTGCCTAGGAAGCTTCCAAACTGACACTTGGTTCAAGGGATTCGCCCTGTGATGAGTAAGAGGTACTTGATCTCCATGTGTAAGCAAGGATCTCCAAGTGGACTCAAGAACTGAAGTTTAACTGAAGAGGGAGAGGACACAAGGCAGCTTTATGTCAGTCTCAAGCTGACTCATCCTTTCTTCTTCTATCCTATATATAGAGCTCTTCTATGAGGTCTAAGGGGGCTGGAATTTTGTGCAAAGCAAGGAAGTGTTGTTGGTTTATAGTTAGAGCTATTGGGTGATTGCTTTTATAGAGGTGAAGAGGAGATTTCTTGCTGCTGGGGAGGTGCTGCTGGATTGGAGCCATTGATGGTTGTAACCTTCTCAGAACCCTGTTACTTTTATCAATAAAGCTTTGAATGTTCTCCTATATACTTGTATTGCATTGATGTATTGTATTTACTTGTATATTTGATTCACTCTAATCCATGCATCAGTTATGAGTACATGTATCTTGTAGTTTTCTTCTCTCTGTTGTGCAGGATCTGTGTGTAGCTGGACCGGCAAAGGGAGCAAGGAGCTGGGAACAAGAGACAAAGAGAGAGGATAAGGATCGACAAAAGCGAAAGACATCGGTTGGTTAATCTTTTCTTCCTTCTCTCTGTACTTTCATAAAGGAAAACATTAAAGCTTTACTTTCAGTTGTTGCTAAAGACTGTCACCTTTAGAGTAGGGATAGGGTCATCCGAGTCGGATGCTTTTCCCCACAACACTCACCCAAACTCAAACGGTAAAAATGAATTGACAAAGGCCCTTTTTATAAGTTTTTTGAGTAAATAAATTGAAAATTTGTTTATGTTTCACTTTGAAAAGGTATTTTTGCAACATTTTTATCTATTTCAAAGAGGTATGAGTAATGTTTGTGTTTTTGTGCAGAATGACGGATTTTTTAGGTGAAATCTATCATTTTCGACGAAAAAACATTTAGAGTCACCTTTAAGCTCTTTTCTGACTCCTGAAACATGAAAAGATTGCCGAGTGTTTCTTTTAAACTCGTTGAAACGGAATTAAAAGACGGTCCACTTACAGCTCTTTTCCGACCGTAAAAACATGAAAAGATTACGGGATTTTTTTCGTTTCAAATTCGATATTGGTTATAAAACGACGTGTCATTGATCGCTTTTTTACTCTTTCGGGTCAAGGGCACTAATAACGAAAAGTACTCCTTGGTCGTAAAAGATCAAGCGGTTCTCTCAAGTATTATTTTATACTTTTTCGGGCTTGGGAGACACAAATTTACAAAAAAGGTCAACCCTAGAGTCTTCTTAAGTTTTTTCAGACTCTCTAAAATTGAAAAACACCGAGTTTCTCCTATACTAGACTCGTTAAAATTTCACAGTAAAGGACCTGTTCAATTACAAAGAGGAACGAACCACTCCTTCTTAGGGTTCAAATTTAAACTAAGTTGGACTCATCCGAAGGATGAGCTTATAATCAAGCAAATGTTATTCTCCTCAAGCTTGTCAAAAATAACGAGGTACTTGCCAGAAATGGTGGGGGAAAAGAGAGAAAAATGACCCTGTTTGTCATACTTTGTAACCACTCTTGAACACGACACTTTTATTCACCTGGGTTGGGAAATCCTTTGCCTAACAGTTGATCAAACCACATTGAAAGTCTTCAGCCAGTTTCTGGGTATTAACTTTGGGTCAATTGTCACCAAGCCATCTGTCGTGTCGTTATGTGTTCAAGAGGTCACTGCCAATAAGCCATTCATCTGCAAAATATCTGTCATCCATCTTGACCATCCCTGAGTCAGTCCTTGTAACTGAATTTCTTCAACTTGATCTATGATTTTGTGTTGTGGGCTTGCCCATGACGGATCGCTTTCTATCGACATCAGCTCATTATCTAGAAAGATGACCTAGAAATCGTCAGTACCTTGAGATCTACATGCCTCAATGGCAGGTTTCTCGCCTTTGACGACAGTTTACATCATTGACTTTCAATCAAAGGATTCCGTGACATGTTCAACATCAACACATTTATTCACATCTCATGGATTGTACTGGGTACTTTGAGAGCCATTGACATCACTGGTGGTTTCTCTCACACTTGTTAACAGTTTACATCATTGAATGGTAATCAAGTGGTTTCTACCATGTTCGACATCAACACATTCATTCGCATGGATAGAATCGTACTGTTTTGGGAAGTATAAATGAAGACCCTGGATCTAGTTTCCACAATCCAGGCTGCGAGGAATTTTGTATTCATTATATAATGGACTATTCATAAACAAATGGCTGCGTCCATACTGTGTCCACCTGAGTCTATACTTGTGATGTTTTACAAGATCATTCCTGTATCAGAGCAGTAGTTAGTTTTTCTAGTCAGTTTTGATCTGAGTATGGGAATGCCTACCTCAGTGATGATATGATCTCATATATATATCTTGCATTGAATGTTTTTGCAGGTTCCAACCGGGCTCTCCACAAGATGATCCTCGAAATGATAAAGTACTTCACTCTTCCTAAATGATAAGAAATCCTCATCTACTACAGACTTCGAACTTTAGGGGGCAATCTGTTACACAAAAATATCGTCACCATGATTATTTGCAGTCAGTATGGGTCTATCATCACTTGTACTGTCCTCCTAAGCAAGTCTCAGACCTCAGCTCTTCAAATCAAGCTTTGGAAATGGGAGAAAGACATTAAAAATCAATGTAACTCTGGTTCCGCACTTTCTCTCACTGTCACCTGCGGTCTCGCACCTTCTGTGTACAAAAACTGTGGACCTGCCCACTCTGTCCCTAACGGTGTAGGTGCGGACCCATGTGAAAGTCAAAAGGCGCAAGTTTTATCTTAAAAAACTCACTTTGGGTTAATTCTAGAGGTTTCTAGAAGGAATTTTGACATGGATTGTTCGCTCTGAGGTGGTTCATGCATCCCAAAAGAGAAGGAGCTAATCCCTTGATGAGAGGAGCTATCCCTTTGAAGGAGGGCTTTATCCCTTTGAAGGAGGACCTAGTAACCTCCCTCCATTGCACTATAAATACAGGCACTGGGCTGGTTGCTGGAGAGGTTAGACACTGAACATTTTTGAGGGTAAATGCTAGTGAAATCAAGACTTCCTAGTTAAGCCTACGAGGAGAGATCACATACCTTTTTGGTTTCATTGGGGAGTGAGTGAAACTTGTCAAAGTAGAGGAGACTTCTTGCTAGACCCTAGGAGGAGCTTGTACAGCATTAAGGCAAAGGTTGTAAAGTTCTTCTTCTTTTGAATTAATACAATCAAACTCATTTTTCTCAACAAGTATCTTATGTTATTTGTTTCATGGACTCCTTGACTTTCATGTTAAATATGTTTTATGCAATTGGTTTTTTAGGTGCTATTTAATTTGTTTGCCTTGTTTGTGTTTGCAGATTCGCGAAAAGGAGCTCATTTGGATCGAAGGAGCGAGGGCATCCACAAGCTTGCGTTGGACCTAAGGTAGGCCCTAAAAACACTTGTTTGCCATTGTTTATTAAAGCATATTTAGAGAAAGATAGTGTTTGGTTGGTTTGCTTGTCATTAGGTCTTCTTTAGATTCTAGGAAGGTCTATCTTGTCTGCAAGATCGACTTATTCCGTGTGACAACACCATCTCTTCCTCGATGTATCTGTGCAGGCAGCCACAGTATTTGAGTACCAGATGCAGCTCAAAATCTTTGATACCCAACTGTGTGTGAAGGGTATGAAAAATGTTTGTGAACTCCAGCACATCTTGGTCTCGTCCCTGCCGCAGTGTGGTCCATTTGATGTATTTGTCCTCGTAGCTTTTGACAGGGTAGTACTGCTCCTTGATGGCATCCCGAAAGTCATTCCAAGTGGGTGTGGCTGAAAATAGTGAGCCTGTACTTTCATCCTTCTGCTGGCAGTAGGTTTCCCACCAGTCCTTGACATGGGGGGTTGCTTTGAGAAGAGCGAAAACAATATTTTCCTGATTTGAAAATTCATGAACAGAAAAATACCCATCTAGCAGATTTAACCATTTATCTACGGCATCTGCGTCTATTTGACCCTCGAAGATGGGGATTTCAAAATTAACTTGTACCTTAAACGTTGTGGCGTTTCTAGAGTAGTTGTTGGAAGCTGATGCGTTGCCTCTGGGTAGCCGCTGAAGGATCTGCACAAAGCTATCCATCATCGCATTCCTTTGTTGCTCGAGCGCTTCTTCGAGCAAGATTTTGATAGGATCTCCTACCCCCTCGTCTTTCTTCTAATCCGCCATGGGAGGCCGTCGGGATTTGTGAGGCTGGTCTTGCAAAGGTTCGACCAGTTCAAGCCCTAACTCCTTATATCCCGATCTCGTTGGGGACATGCAAAGAAAAATAGAGAAAAAATAGACCGCTCTGATACCACTGATCCGGATCTTGGGAGGAGGCCCCCAAGATCTAAAAGATTGAAATGGATCTTGGGAGGGGAGACCCCCAAAATCGGAAAACTTGCAATGCCAGAAGAAAAAAGAGGAGAATTCCCAATAAACAAAACCACAAAGAAACTTTTATTTAAAATAGTAATGGAAATAAAGTAGCTAGGGCGATGGTAGCTTATCTCTGAGAAGAGATGTGGCGGCTACATGCCTTTGAACTGTTCTAAATTGTGTTACAATGAGGCTCAAAGGCCTATTTATTGTTGAGAAACAATGGAAAACCCTTAACATTCCAAAACCTAACCCTAGAAGATGAAACGCCAAATTGTGGGCCCCGTTTGGGTAAATTGGTACATCAATTTCCCGGGGTCGTAACTTTGGCATACGATCTCCGTTTGATGCGTACAATAGCTCATTAGAAAGATCTATCTGAGCACTACCACTTTGGGAGGGAACATTTTTCCATGGACCCATGTTGCCCCAGATTTCCCAAAAAACATCGTTTAGGGCCTCAAAATGGCTCCAGAAGTTTAGGACCCGAAAAACTGCTAAAAATAGTAAACTGTGCTACAATTTAGGAAAATGAAAAAGCTGAAAGAGATAGTTGTGGGGGTCCAAATGGGATAGGTGGGTGGCCACCAACATCCACCTGGATCACATGTTGAGCTCCTCAATGGGTATTTAATACCCTCTTTCATGATATGGTTTCCTATAGTGGCATCTTGCTTTTATGGATCTTTTTATCCATTTGCCTTGGCCTTTCATAGAAAATCTCGCCTTTTTCTCCCGCAAGTCTTTTCCTGATAAAAGATTTCCTTTCTCTCTGGCAAGGCTTTTGTGTTTTTATTAGCTAACATCTTTCTCCATCTAAGTGACTTAATGGATATTTATCTCCAATCCATCAAGCTTATCTAGAATTGGATCTAGAAGCTTTATCATGAAATAATTGTCCCTTCCCATTCATTGGAATAATCTCATTTCTTGGTGTCTCTCTTTTCGAAGTGATTAAATTATTTTATTTATCTAATAATCAAGTATTTAATTTTATTATTACACAACAGATTTAATTTTTTTTAGCATATGTTAGCAGAGTTTCACATACAATGGAGGGGCGTTACATACTGCACGACTTAAATTTACACTATCCTCATTGTATTACTGCATCTTACAATATTATTTTCTCGTTCACATGTAGTAGTCTATGAATTTACAGGCTCCCATGGCCTTGCCATCTGATGCAAATCTTTCGATATATATCGATTACAAAGGAGCACATCTCCTTCCATCGCTACATGTAACATCAATTTTGTGAGATATTTTAGATGCATAAATTCAAATTTTCTTACCACAGTTAATATCATAACTCAATACTATTATTTGAGTAACTACGGGTTATGTTTCATGTCATTAAATACGATTACTCATGTTCATTTTATTTGAAGAAATGCATGTTCTTCCCCTGCATTCTTCCAAAGCCTTTGTTCTGCATTAGTCACAACAAGTCAACTAGCATGTTTGACTATTCACATGTATAAAATATCATATTAGGTTAGCTTAAACATAACCATCAAAATCATACCCCATATGTAACCATAATAAGTAGAAATATATGTAATAAACATTCTAATACTGAAGAAAAACATAGATACCTATCCTTAGTTTCCCATGCAAATTGTTAGTTTCCACTTTTATCTTGCCTTTATACACAATTTGGATCTGTTTCCTTACCAAGAAATCTCCCAGTGTATTCATGTGCACCCGTACATAGCTATACATGTCCGATATTATCATGCAATACATGTATCCATATTGGTACCATATGTACTTCTTGTACACAATACCACCTGTACAACTTTTACACCATACCAATGTCCATACCATCACCTACACAACATATACTCCATACACGTGTTTTCAACCATGTTAGTATTATGCTAACAATTCCTTAAACTATTCATCTTACCTTTACACAAGTTCAATCAAACCATGTTTTTTTTTAGGTTGGGGAATAAGGACTTCTCCTACCAGAGTATAACTTAAAAATTTTATGTCAAAGTTTTCAAGTTCGCTTACTTAGCTAATTATTTAGATGTATCTTGTGGTTGAACGAAATTTTCAGCAAATGATAACATAGATTCCTATTACAACTTTACAAAACTAATAAATTTGAGTTTTGGGATTGAATTTTTCCTATAGATAAAGTTTTAACAACAACAAAATATAACTTCCACTTAATCATGAAGAAGACTATTCACTATGATACTTAGTCTAACATAAATATTTGAAGTCTAATAACAACCTTAACTTTGTCTTTAACAAAGAAAATGATCATTTGTTACTTTAAGTAATCATGTCATATGACTTACTTTGACTCCTTTTACACCTCTTCCAACATTTCGTTGGCCATGAATAATTCAATGTAGGTCTAAACCCATCAAACAATATGAAAATACATACATTTCCCATACATGAGTTATAAATGGAAGTTTCAATGTTTTCAATTCCACACCCTCCAAGAGCCCTATTAAGGCAATCTGCCCAACATACTTCTTCAATATTGCTTGATAGTGGTACAAAATATGCATTTCATGTTATATGATTGTCAATTTATTGGAATAAATATCTAGATACTCAGTAGCTTTGTGTACAACCATCCTCATTACCAGTACCACCTAATGATCCAATATGGTTAAAGCATCCTAATGATTCAACAACGAGATATTGCAGGGTTTGTTATTCTCTCTTTTCATTGTCTGGAACATTTTATGTGTCACACTTTACTTGATGCATGCATTATTTTACTTAGATCATCATAAGTTGTGGTAATGCAAAGCCTTTTTCTTTACCAAAAATTTATTGATTAATTCAGACCAATCATGCTTTGGATCTAGTCTATATTTCTTGTTAGTTATTCAACTGTTATGAATTCATGTACTTCTACTTCAAGTGCATATAGCACCATCGTATCTCATTTTTCGGTCATTTCATAAAGAAGGTATACTTTTTTTATATATATTAGGATCATATAGATCATTATTATCCCAACACTTCCCACAAGAAGTACATTTATAAGTTCTATAATAATTCTATTGGAAGCATCTTCTTCCTACTGCAAATTTGAAAGGTTCCTATTTGTTTGATATTAACAAAATCCCATATATATCAAAATGATATACACATCAAGGTTTTTTAGTTTGCAGTTGCACACTTTAAGTTGAAATTTTTTACACATTAGAATTTGAGCGAGCCTCAGAGAATGTGTGCTTAATCTTATTACTGTGTTTTTTCTATTAACTAAGAAGAATGAGGAGTTTCTTTGACACTCCCATTATGTATTTAGACTAGATGTACTTTTGGTGTTAGTCACATTGACCTTATTACTAGAGTCATAAGCTATTAATGTATGGTCACCCCTCCAACATGCATACCGTGAGTTGTACTGCATTTGTGGATTTGTTTCACAACTCTTACCCTAATTATATCTAGATTGGAATATAATTTGTGCTTCTTTTCTACTTTGGTTATAATTTTTGAGATATTCCTTTACTCGAAATAACTTGTGGGTTTGCAACTATGCATATGCAATTAGGTATGCATGTTTCTATTGAATGTCTAGATGATGACCTGCTAAGGTTTAGTTTCCTCCAATAGTATATATTTGGAGTATTTTACACTAAGGGTGAATTAAACAATTCAACTAGTGGCAACACCACATCCAAAAATGAGCTACACGATTAGTGCATATGCACAAAATATTAAATTTTAAGATAATTTTAAATACATATTCTCATACCACACAGAGACCTGCTTAATAATGTTTCATGGGAAGCTTCATGAATAGATACAATTTTAAAAAAGAAAACTTTCGAGTTTGTTCTAGGATGGAAATCAATTTATCCACCATCACTTCCTGCTATATAGTCTACATTTATATACTTTTACTTTTTATTTTTCCTCATGTTATCGATGATCTATGGAAAGAAAACACTTATCTATTTTCGTTTGTGAGTTACCTTATAAGAGTTCAATGTTTCCTCTTCATATTCATCCTTTTCTATGTTCGTTGTAAGTATAGACTCCGACATTAGTTTTCTTTTCTTCCTCGCATTCATATCACCTGTAATTAACTTCTAACATAAGAAAAGTAATTTTATGACAATATGGAAGGAGATATCTATTAATGATAGAATTCAAACTTTCCTTATCTACCATTACTCCCTCCAACACCACATACATTGTAATTTTTACAATTTTGTTCATTCTTCCAATTCTACTATGAATATTTAAACTATGGAAGTATAAATTTTAAATTATAGTATGGAGTCTTTGTGCCCTCACAAGAGCATTTAACAATAAGTTAAATTTTGAAAAGCTTCCACAACATATAATAAGTAGAATTTTCATATTCAGTAAGTAGACACAATAACAAGTAACCAATTGAGGGTTTACCATTTCTACTTATTAAAAATAATCAACATGTTAGTTGTTTGTTATTTCTTTGCCTTACTCTTTACTCCACCACAATTTAATATTGCAGAAATATTTGTTCTATTGTAGGCTTTCAGGGTTCCTCCTCCCCACATTGCTACTATAGCTATACAAAGACTTGATAAATTCATTCTAAATACAAGGATTAAATCAAACCTTGTTCATTTATATAGACACTTACTTAAACATTTAATTAATGAATTATAAGATAGATATAATTTAATATTTGACCTTTATTTCATCTATCAAGAATCAAATACACCACATATTTTGACTCTTTAAATATGTTGTAAATCTCCACTTTGTTTATTTCTCAAGCTCGATTATGAATATCTGGCATCTTAAACCATTTTTTAACTCATGATAATTTGTGAGAATTTGGATCCCTCCATGCATGTAAGAATACCAATGCGGCGCATTGTAACCACACAATGAGTCCTACATGTAAGCGATACATAGGCATGTAATCACATCATGAATATCCCATTCATCATAATGCAACATAGCAACTCTGAAGATAAAGTATTCATATTATTTTATTTTATGCATAAAAAAATAAATTATATAATTGTACACAATCTTTTGTGTAGTTTGTTTTCACATGCACTACCCACATGTCATTTAATAATTATCCATAATAATCTAAAACAATATCCTTATCCTCAAGGAAATTGAAATTAAGCAAACCATGGCATATATGTCAACCAGATTATACATGTTTTGGCTTTTTTCACATAACAATGTGTACAAATTAAAATATGTGTAGCGCAATCCTCCTCAATACATACAATAATTGTATAGTTGTGCACCATACCTACCAATAGGTATCTTCCAAGCCATTATTTTTTGACCTATGCACATCATTTATAATAACTATGCCCCTAATAACCTTGAATCTTGTCTCGAACAAACTTGGGGAGAGTCTCATCATAAAAAAATTACCACGCGGGTTAGAGTCAAACTAAATCATCATTCCACTTGTTGATGTAAAATTTGACGTATTAATTGCAATTGAGATTGGCCATGTTCTCACCTTAGCCAATATTTCCACTATCGCATGCAATAGTTAAAATCTAAATACACAAACGCTTATAATATAAGTATGTACATTGTAACAACACACCTACATAATTAAAAACTTATTATTTTAAAATGTGGAGTTCCGTAGGAAAACTTAGAAATTATGTAAAAATTCCCATCATCCAACTTAATAATAATAGTGACAACCGTTTCCACGATGAAGTATTGGTGAACGACAGCTCTTTCATACCGTTACGAATGAAATATCCATGGAGGCACATGCCATAATGGTTAAAGGAAGGATGTGGAAAATATTTCTAATTTATTCCTTTGTTGTCATGGAGTGGTAATTTGATCAATAACTTGGCATGAATGCCAAATCTACGATTGCTCCTTTACACTCTCTTCACAACCTTGTTTAACAATTTGGACAACTAAATACAAGTTAGTTTATTCTAATTTCATACGTTGAAGAAGAATCACAAAGCGATATAACCATATGCACAGCAAATTAATGCACAAAAATTAAACTGGCAGAAAAGGCAGAAAGCCATCATGTGGTTTCTCATGCTCATGTAATTCACATTATTCAAAAAAATTAATAATACATTTAAATACATGAGTAAGTTTTCTTAAGATAGTGAGTCTATCTTAGACTCACTTGGTTGAGACAATTTCTCAACTTACACTCTAATTTAGGAGAGCTAGTTGGAGAGAATCTCTCATCCAAACTAGATTCCTTAGTTTGAGGAATTCTCATGATTTTATTTATTTAATTTAATAATTGGATTTATTATTGATTTTTAAGAAATTGAGGCTAACATTCCTCCCCTCAATGATAAATCCAAAACGAACAAGGAACCATCTTCCAAGTTGTCAAGTATATCCTCAAAAAACATTTGCCTAAAAAAACCGCCAAAGCTGGATGTTGAAGAAACTACAATATGAAGAGACCATGAGTCAGCTACATGACTAATTCATCTCTGAATATCTCTTAACAACTCCATCATGTGACAAGCCACAAAAGGATCCAACTATCCTTTGCTTGAAGACAACATCCAGTGTCCACTGACACAATTTGATGAACGCCCACTGGCGTATTTGCTGATGATGATCGCCCACTGGCTGATGAAGATGCCCATTGGCTGATGATGATCCCCCCTTTGTCAGCTGAAAGGAGAGGCAATCTTCTCCAAATTATATCTGAACTCCCCCCTATAGGTGGAGGAGTATTTCACTGGTGTACTCCCCCATTCAACTGCACGAGAGTACCATCTTCATTTGACTGTTGGCTACAATATGTGTGAGTGAATTCAATTGTAAAACTTGAACAATCTTCTGGCTATGGATGACCATTCCTAGGGATCAATCCATGAATGATTTATCTTCAATTTGGTTGACTGTTGTTGGTTGCAACATTTCTATGATGTATGATTTGACTTGCCGAAATGACTACAAGGATGGAGATCAAAACATTGATTTTCTAGATGACTGGTTCTTTGACAAAGAGAACATTTCGGTTTGTCTGCAACTTGAGTTTGTGTGCATTTTTGTTTGTCTACAAATTTAGTTTGTGTGCATTGACATCGGTCTACAAGTCGCTGAGAACTTGCTGAGGTGATTCGTTCAAGTAATCCGGCACTGAGGAACTGAATGGCTTTTGAATAATCAGGGATATGTAAGTTGTTGTTATCTTTGACATATCCTAAGCCATGTCGATTTCGATTACTTTGAATTTCTTCCCATGGCTTGATGATGGGTTTGGAAGAGTGTTGAACTAGAACAACTTCAACACTTGAAGCTGGTTGGATGAATGAAGTTGAATGATCAACTTTCTCTCGATTGGTCAAAGACTTGGAAGTAACACACTTCTCTTGGAACTCATTTCTCTGCAGTTGTGACTCCAGTTGAAGGAACTTAATTGTTTCATGTGCATGTTAAATATGCACTTGAATATCAACAAGAGTTGTTTTTATGATGTTCACCAAGTCACCAGCTGATGATAAAATCAAATTGGTAAGAATTTGGGACAGTTGAATGTGTGTCACCATGTTAGCTTGCTCACTTTGAATTCAGGCTCGCTGGTACTGTTGCTTATTGTCGATGCTTTAAACACTTGCTAGAATTTTATAACTTGTTTTCTTGAACTCTTGATTTCACGCTCGCTTGATGATGATTACTTTGCTTAAATGCTTCACTAACACTCTGTGAATGATTCAATCAACTTCACACTACCTTGTTTGTGGTAAACGTCGTTCTTTAAACTTTCGCACTTGGTTTTGACATGCTTGCTTGCTTGGTTGTTTGGATGACATGCTCAATTGATTTTTTGTTTGAAGGACACACTTGCTTTAAACACTGGCTTGATTTGATGCTCACTTGAACTTGCTTGATTGATTGCTGACACTTGTGATTTCTTGAATGTACTCACTGAATGTGATGATTTTTAAAAAAAGGAAAGGGTGTTGAACGCTGTCGAAAATGCACCCAAGATACAAATGAAAAGTTCAATCTTGATGACTCAGTTGAATACTTACTTGACTTAACGTATTCACCTTAGCAAGTCAAATTAGGGTGTCAGTTACAACCGAGAATGCACTCGTACAATTCAGTTAAAAAATGTTTATCTGCAAGTGATACAAAAATGTTCTTGATGTCGTTAGGTTTGAAGTGCTTGATTTGTAGCATCCTTAACTTGGTGGCGTTAATTAGATGTTGTGAAATGTTGTTGCAGAATATTACTTTTATTAAGTCGATGATGTGATGCATTGTTCTTATAAATCTAATTGATTATGGGAGCTTTGATTTTAGGAAGTTGATCGATAACTTGTATATGTAAAATTTTGTTGGCTTATTAGGGCTTGACCTAGGTTCGGAAGTGTTTTAGCCAAACAAATCCCACACTACCGGCCCTTTCGGCAATAATTTGCGGAGTACGGACTGATGTCTCACCTGAGGTAGTATGGGAGGGTGCTAGAACCAGGTTTCCGCACCCTAGGGATGTCTTGATGAGGACTGGAAGAGTCGTGAACTGATCTGCGCACTCGTGCTACTCTGCACAGATTTCTGGCCTTCATGTAGCTCGGTGATGAGGCACTTCTTAGATTCTTATTATTAATGTGTTTATTATAGATCAGATCTAATTCTTAAGGTATTTAATCAAGCATTTAATAGTTATAACCAGCGCGCACAACCATAAATCTTACAAATATGCATAAACTCAGAACATAAGCATAAACATATAGATCTACAACCAAATGCACAATAATTCAGAAACACTTATCTTTAATAATCATTTGTTCAGTACAATCATTTCCACCTTGTGCACTCATCTGCAGGGGTCCGTCCACACAGCTGCAGACTCTACTAGGCCTCTGCACACACAACTGCAAAGCCTTCTCTAACTACTACCACCCACGACTTGGACTTACAGACTTAGAGTGAATATTGCATTCACGAACCCATAATACATCAGAGCTTAACCAAAATCTACCTTCTATCCTTAGAAATTTACTCTATTTATACCTTCCCATGGTCTGCGGACCATGGCCAGACCAACTCGCTTTCTATTATTTTACATTATTTTCAGGTAGACAACCCTTTGAATCGACCCATTATAGTTCACGCATCATGCACTTCACGGAACTTTTACAATATCATTACCCTAAATTGTGGGATTTAAGCCCCAAAACCGTTACGCGGGGGATCCGCTACCCAACAGGCCCCCAACACAATCGTCATGACTCATCCCAAGTCACTTGTCGGTGTGACGAGACATGCTGCCAAGGCATCACGATTCACCATCCTTACGAGTGATGCACTATGTTCTGCTGCTCCATCCTTGCCTCCTGCAAAACTCCTTCAAGCTCCTGCTCCATTGCCTCTACTAATTCGCTCAACCGATGATGCTCATTCTGCTCTACTCGGTTAACACAAAGCGGCCCCTCATAGGATTTTAGCTCTAGCTGAGGCGCCAAAGGCAGGAATTCTTTGTGCCAAAGTAGCAAGTTTCCAATCTCTGGTCCAGTATACACATTGTCCGCTAAATCTTGTGTTGCATTTTTGCAAGAGAGATGTTGTTGTTCATGAGATCCCAATCTTCAAGGTGTGTCAGAGAGAAACTGTTAACTAAATTTCCATCATTTGTCTCAAGATTCACCATCTTTCCCTTATCTTTCATGGGTCGCTTGCTAGCCTATGGTTTAGGCAGTGGCATCTAGACCAATCCTGTTTTGTGTTTGAGAATTTCCGATACATCCCCTACTGTCAGTGCTAAGCTCGGTGCGGCGTCCGCGGCCATTGACATTACACTATCCAGAAGGTCTTGCATCTCCATTGGCTATATTAAAACCCTCGGGGTTACTCCTTTAGTGTTTACGATCAATAGTTCCATATCGATTCGGAGGTACAATAGCTTACTTCTCTCGATACCACAGATTGTTCGGTGGATGCCCCCTATGATTTATAGGCGTGCTGAAATTCAAATTCAGTCATTCCCTCCTTTTCTGGTGAATTAACGTTAGATCTATGGTAGATCATTCCGGATCTAGCTCTTATTTCGTATCTTAATTACTCGTTGCCCACTCCTTTTCATTGTAACTCAGACATCTTGTCATGAACAGTGACAGAAATGGTCACCTCCGTGTTTACCCATGGAGCAACACAGCCCCTTCTATGCAACCATGACCCTTGTGACATACCGATCCTACATGAACCCTTGTTGTCATGCAGCTCCTTAACAGATTGTTTTACCATCCCACGCTCTCTTTCAACTATCAAGAGCAGCGAGACTGTGCTTCGGTCGGTTAGTTAGGTAACCGGCCCACCCATGTAGAGCTTCAAGTGACTACCATTTACTCTTCCTGGGAAGGGTTCTCCATGTTATTCTGCTATACCAATAGGTGTCATATATCATGATTGACTTGATGGGCTATGTAATATGTTCATACCTTTACTTGTTGCAAAGGTTTTCCATATTGTAAAAAAAAAAAATCAAAAAATTTAAAAAATGTAAAGAGGGTATACCCTAAAAGAAAAATCAAAGGGTGAAAAGAATAAAATGGTCAAAAAAGTGAAAGAAAATGAACGCCACCAAAAGAAAGACCAAAGAAAGTGTGCAAGTCTAAATGACACTACTTTTTACTCTTGTGTAATAAAAAATTTGTGTGCAACTCGTAATTCATGCCACAATTGATGAACAGTCAAACGACTTAAGATTGAATAGTTCATATTTTAAATTTTGTGTTTTAGAGATAGAGAATAAAATATGACCAAACTGTTTAATCTTGGCAGATAAGTAGATAGGTAGAGTGAATAAAGGGTGCTCAACAGTTTAATCTGAGCCCTTGGATGTAATAAGGTCAGACTTAGATAGATTTCTATATGTAAAAGAAAAAATGTGATAAGGGTTTGCCAGTCCAAATGCACCCTAATAAAGGAGAAAAAATGTCAGGTTAAAGTGGGTAGGGTAGATAGATGATGTTGCAGAATTACTTGTGATGGATAATGTCTCTAAATGTGTTAATTTTCACTTTTATCACAAGTGCAAGGCAGACATTACACTTGATACATTTCAAGCAAGACAAGGTCAAATAATTAACTCCCCTTCTCATTTTTCCCTAAACATTTCACTAATTCCTCCTAAAAGTACTAAGGTCTTTGAAAATTAAAGGGGCTTAGAGCATTTCCTTGACTTTTGGAGGGACCGAAGCCTCAACCCAATAATCTAAAAGCCTAAATACTTAAAATCATCATTCATTCACTCTCATAAGTCTTTTCCTAAGTAAAATCCTATTTTACTTAGGAAAAATATACAATATCGCATAAAAACCCCTTTTTCCACTTAAGCATAAGTTAAATACTCATTTTAATGTTTTACTTAGCGCTTTTTACATTTTCATGTTCAAATTAACTATTAACTTTTGTATTATATAAATCCCACACAAGTATTACCCTTTCCCATATTATTTAACTATATAAAAATCCCCGAAATTTACATATTCCGCTCCTTAGGTTAATTATAACCCTAAAAATGTTTAAAAAGGGATTAATGAATTAATTTGTAATTCATTAAGAGCCTAAATCCCCTGCTCCATTCAATAGGGATTAATTAACCCTCATGGTTAATTAAGAGCCCTCCCCAACCAATCAAAACACTCCTGATACGATTAAATATTTTTTAATTGGGTTTGGCTCGCTCACGTTAAACTCCATTGTATCGTGCCTCCCGTTAGCCGTTCGATCACACCCCCATCATCCAATCGTCCTTAACAATATCATGCATGACTTTGTGACCGTGGATTAGTGTGTGATCACAAAGTGGTTTTGGCCCAGTACCTTGCCACGTGTCACACAATCTGTGGAATCGCTGGTTCCTGGCCGAAAACTGCCCATCTCCAAAAGCGGTGCGATCACTTACCACTTGCTGCCCTCCGCATGCGACAAAACGTTCTTTCCCACTTGCGTCACCCACCCGAATAATAAAACTCCCACCACCATTTGACTTTGTTAATAAAACCAACAAAGTTTCGTTTTCTCTGTTATTCTGTACTATAACCATGATCCCATGCAAACAACATTCAAGTCAACCTTCCAAGCTTTCCAACCACCACCTTGCTGAGAAAATTGTAGCCGACATAGCAAGAACATGTTAGTCACTGTCAGCACCTGTTACTACTCTGTTCATTCCCAAAATATAGGTATTTATCTAATTTCTGCCGAAACCCTGCAAGTTTGGTTTTATAGTATAAAATCCACAGAAAAAGGAAAAATTCCTTACAAATTCAATCTTTATTTTGCCAATATAAACTCCCAGACCAGTTAATTTGCCCATTTTTCACCAAAAACCCAAAATTCCTTTCTGAATCCACAAGAACCAGAAATGGAAACCCTTATGAATCTGTCTGTTGCACCCATGAATTCCCCTCATAAAGACTTATACTATATGCCTCTTGCAGATAAAGACTTTCAAATAAGGGACTTAACCATTGATATAAACCACCTGAAAGTCTTTTGCCAAGCCAGAGACCAATACCTAAATGGCTCAAATATCTTGGGACTATGGGAATCAAATCTTCCCAGGTATTTTCTCCCCTCAGTCCATGTTTTCCCTGATTTGATTCATCAATGCCAGGCAAACTATGACCCTAATCTCAGAGCTATCATGTCCCCAAGTCAAACAATCATTTTCCCCATAACAGCTGCATCCATTAATGGAATGTTGCAATTTTCCCCTGAACAAGCTCTCACTCCGCTTTCTATGGGATATTTACTTGAGAAATCTACCCAATTCTCTTAGTCAGAAACTGACTCGCATTTGTCAGATTTTCATGGACCCTAAACATCAGCCTAAAAGCCCACCTCCCTATTTGCAGACTTTCTTCACAGACATAGAAAAACTCATTATTGATATGATAGCCTTAATCATGGGATTCAACTCCAGTGAGTATGTTGATGATGTAACCTTAGTGTTGTTGCCAATTTTTACTCCTGGACAGCCCCGCACTGTTAAATATGATTATGTCTCCTATATTGCCAATAAAATTCATGACTAATTCCTAAGACTAGGCAATGAAGTAGTCTTTAAATACACCACTTTCATTTATCATCTTATGTTGTATTATTTGTCAGACAACCTCCCTTTCCCTGTGAGGAAACTTGACAATAAAGGAAATCCAAGGTCTGTTACCTTTTGGAGTCCCATCTTCCATGCATCCCTTGAATCCCCTTACTCATACAATGAGTTCATTGATCAATTTGTTCATCCAGCAACCACCTTATTGACAGGGGCTTCCCCTCCTAGGATCAGGGGTGACATCAAGAGAATCCTACAGCTCTCCAAGCACTACAGAATAGGTGATTGGTACCTATACAAGAACCATACAGAGATCAGGATATATGGATGTGAGCTCTTCCCTTTCAAATTACCAAAATACGTTCCAATGAGACTGTTTGCATTGGAATATTTCAGACAAATGATACATACAGACTAGGTTCATTTTTGCAAATCCAAAAAGAAAGTTCAACTTAGAATAAAAAATCAGTTAGGCCCTTATGTCTGCAATGATAGGGAAGCATGGAGAGAAGCAGAGAAAATTCTAGAAGATCATCTTAAGTTGCGCAAAAGTTTTGGTTGGAGGCCATATGACCCTAATAGCTTCATTTGTGATAGAAGAATGAAAAACAGGTTCTCACCATACATTCACCATAGGATTCCAGAAATTGAACAATATGCAAATATGGATGAATGGAGGGAAGGAACCCTAGTAGAGCATGATAGTCAACAGGTCAATATTGAGAATGTTATGGGAGATCTTGAGAAAATGCTTGACCTAGATTCTTTTGGACAGGTACCATTTTAGTTATCTTAAATATCAGGAATTGGTGCCTCCAGTGTTGGAACCTCTTAGCAACCTTCAAAGGAAACAAGCACACCAGCCACAGAAACATTAAAGGGAAAGGAATTAGAGAACAACTTTCAAACCACAGAACAGTCTACAATGTCTAGGTAGCTTAAAGCTTCGAAAGAACAGGCTCAAATACATACTTCTCCCACTCAGACCAATATGGGAGAGCCTCCAGTTCTGCAAACTCATCTAAATGAGGAAAGAAACAAAAAGAGAGACAGGGAAACAACTACCCCTGCCAGTGAACCTTCAAGACAGCCTGGAACAAAAAGACAAAGACTAAATCCCCATTCAAAGGAGGAATTTGTTGAAGAAACTACAGATAGTCAGAGGGAATAAAGAGTAGAGAGCCAACAGACTTTTCCAGTAGGAGGAACATCCACTAGCTCACAGAGACAGGAGCTAGAAAGGAAGCAAAGTGCAGAGATATCTTCTTTTAGGCCACCAGGGACTAATGCCTCAGATATCAAGAAGAAATTTATAGAAATAAAGGCCAGGAATGATCCATTGAGACTTCAGGTTTATAACCAATATTTAAATATGGCTCCCACAAATCAACAGAGATTGATGCCAACCTATGACATCAAATAAGGCAAGATGATAATGATCTATTTCAAGCCAAAGGTGCAGCAGCCTAAATCAGCAGCAGATTATATCATAACAAATTTTGAAGTCATGGCAAAGGATATTCATCCTTTGGATCAGATTGAGATGCATAAACAAACTGGAGAAATGATTTACTCAACCTTGACTAGTAAGGCAATGCTGGCCTGAAGGTTGCAAAATTCTTTGGATAACACTACTACTCAACTACACTTAGAGAAGGCCTCCTCTCAGGTCAAAGATAATAGAATAAAGTCTTTGGAAGAAATAATTATTGGATTGGGTCATGATCCAAAAGATGCGAAGGCTACAGAAGCCTTGATCAAAAGGAAATATGAATATATTGTTTCCCTAAGGAAACAACGAAAACTGCCACCTTCAAGGCATCCACAGACTGATGAGGTTATACATCAAAAATCTGAAGAAGAGCTAATGGATTTTCTCTTAAAGCTTAATGAACGACTGAATGATACTAAACAGGAACTTGAAAAAGCATTGAAGGACAAGTAGGGAGAGTCAACCTCTCAGCCTCCCAATGTGATACCAGTAGTCTCAACAGCAGTCCCATCAACTCTTGGAGCAGCATTGGCATCAAATATCCCAGTAGTTACAGCAGAGGTGGTTATAGGTACTACAACAATAGGAATAACAGGAGTAGCACAGGGTAGCATTGCTAATTTGAGCACATAGGAGCTAATCAAATCAATGGAGGACCTGAAGCTACAAGTTTCAGAGCTAAATGAGGTAAAACAACAATATGCCAACTTAGAACAAAGGTATGATCTCTCAAAAATAAATGCTGCAGAAAAAACAAGAGAGATTAGAGTATTAGAAAACAAAGTGAAATCATTGGAAAAATATCTTACTTTTGACAAGCCTCTGTTAGAAATCAAGAAAATTCTTTGGGTTAGCATAACTCAATCAATAAATGATGTTTGGCCATAATTCAAATATTTTTTTTAGCAAATTGATTTAGTGAAACTAGCTCAAGAATAAATTCAAAAGACAAGGGCAGAACTAGGAAATATGCATGAGGAAGCTAACAGGCTCATACAGTTTTTGAATACCAGGAATAAGTACCAGGTTGAAGAGCTGGGCATTCAAGACAGAATAGGTACAATTTGGGAAATCAAAAGAGTCTTTACTAAAAGAACTCTAATGCAAAACTTAGAAAGAAGGTTCTATGACATGTAGGAACAATGCCTTCATGAAGAGATTTTATGTTTTGCAGAGTAACGGGTTGCCAAGTCCTTTAGTTATTCATCATAAATTAATGACTCATAAAGACTATATGGAGAAAATGAATAAATATGCAGGCAACCAAGCTGGTTGATCAACAACTGCATCAGGAACAAAAGCATTGCCTACCGGTAGAGTTCTCTATGATAGTCTAGAGAACAATATCTATGTTGAGCATGAGATAAAGCACTTGTTTCCAATTCAGCCTACCTTTTTCAGGAACACAGAAACTGATGAGACCCTGAGGAAACTTCAGAAAAACAGATTGCCAGAACCAAAATGGTGGGAAGACATATTGGAAATTTTGTAAAATTATCCATGGTAAATGTAAATTTTGGTTATTTACTGTAGTAAGTAATGGTAAAGAAGATGAACAGAGATCAAATAGGTTGAAGTGTATCAGAATAGGTAAAGAGTATCAGTCAAAATAGGGCAGCCAGCACAGAGTTACTAAAGAAGATAGCAGCAAGCCAAATCATAGGGCCTGCCTCCAACACACTCATAAGAATAAGAACAACACAACATCAGTTCACCTTTTCTCCTACCTTCGAGACCATTTGTCTCTATTTTCTTGTAACTTATTCATAGTCATCCTATACTATATCTTACTCTTTTATGAGATATTTTTTGTAAAGTTTTTGTATAAATACCCCCTCAATTGGAGTATTGAGGGTGGATTCTTAGACATTGTTGTAATGCTGATTATTTTGGAATAAAGTGTTGTTGGACAAACTTTTGTATGGCTTTCTAGATAAAGAATTGATGCAAAGGACTTTCCACATATTTCTTGAATCAAACACCGGATCGATAAGTCCTCTATACCTTATGTTTTAAAGTTTTCCTTGTTTCTTATATCATCTATGTTTCATATCTAAATGATAAACGAAAAAAAGTAATTCGGAAAATGCTTGATTGCACTCTGTTTTCAATCGTTATTATTCTCAATATTTTCTTTTGAACTAGCATAAACAATGAGATCTTAATTGCTCTTGTTTTATAGTTTTTTCACTTTGATTATTTAGTAAAGAATACTTAATTTCTCTTTATTATTAGTCATTCAAGTTCCCTTTTCAAATAGGTTGAAGGATTCTTAATTGCCCTTCACCCATTTTGAGTGCATTCCATCTATTCCAAGTCTTTATTTGTTTCTTGTTTGACCATCTGGCCCTGTGAAACCATCTTTTGTTAAGAAACCAAATCCAGTTAAGCCATCTTCTTTGACTCCATTAGCCCAGTGGCCTAAACTACTCAGTTCTACCCCTCCTCTATTGAATCTCACCACCCAAACTCAAACAAAACTCCTAAACTTCATAACTAACCTAATATCCTTCAAAACAAAGCTAAAACTTAAAGAGAAAGCCCTCTCTGGATACAAATTCGCTAGATTCTTTATCTAAAAGTTGGTTTGTGGTTACCTCGGACCCCTTTCCTCTTCTCAACAACTTCAACGAAAATCTGAGTGATAACATAGTGGTGACTCCGTTGGGGAATCTGAATACTTTGTTTGTTACTATTGTTTACTTTATAAGCTACAGATGGTGCCTGAAGTTAGCCAGGTAGCCTTTTAACTGCTCTTTCTTTGCAATTGCATAAGTAAATGAATTTTTCTTCAGTCTATCTCTGGTCTAGTTTATGGATTGAACTTCTGGTTTCAAGTACTTGATCAGTTCCTCTTGTCAAATAAATCTATGAGAAAGTTCAAATCCCATACCTAAAACCTCTTAAAGAAACTGTTGAAGTTGTATTGTCAAACCCATTTAAAGAAAAAGAAAAGATATACCTAGAAACCTCACTTCAGAAAGGACTCATTATACCAGAGGTAATCCTGATCCAAATCCACCACCTATGTTTGAAAATCCTAATTTGATCCCTAGGATTCTTAGGAGACAAGAAAGCCAAGAAAGTTCTTCTAGCTCTCGGCCTTTATACAGATCAAGATCCTATCCTGTGAAGTGGATCTACCTTGAGGACAAACACTTTGATAAGTTTTTTGAGACCTCTTTATTTGTAACCTTTTCTGACTCTGGGTTAGCTCACACGGTTCATGACCCATTATTTATTGAAGATTTACAACTTGAAGTTATCACTTCACATCTCGATAGACATTTGTAGAACTCCATTCAATCTGAGCTTACCTCTGAAGGGACACCAAACCTTTCTGTGATCACAACAGCCTCTCCAAGTTCATCATCAGTACCTCAGACATCCCAACCTCAAGCCACCCCTTCCACCCCTCCATCCACCACTCCAAGACCAACCCCAACTATTGTTTCAACCCTATCTACTGCAATGGCAAGCAAATATACTCCTTTGGTATTACCAGCCAATCCAGGGGCTATGCCCCAAGACTATCAAAGTAAAATCACTCCTTTCGATGGCTCTAGAACTTACACTACACAACAACATACCAAAAATATGACTTACTACTTTGAGATATATGAAATTGATACAGATGATGTCAAAATGAGAATATTTGTTCAAAGTCTGAATGGAGAAGTTAGAACCTGGTTTAGAGCCCTCCCTGCAAATAGTATCAATGACCTAGAAGCTCTTTATAGAACATTCTTAAACAGATTGGAAAAGAAGAAAGATCCTCTCCAAATCTTATCAGAATATGAAAACCTGAAGAGAGGAACACAAGAAACAGTGCAAGATTACTGCACTAGGTTCAATAATGTTTACATGCTATCCCTCAAAACCTTAGACCTCCTCTAGATTTGGCATTGGTCAAATTCCCTCATGGATTTGAGTTTGATATGGCATACCAACTTAGGGAAAGAGCTCCCTGGACTTTAGAAGATATGCAAAGTATAGCTGTCAGTGTTGAGGCCAACCTGATATCCAAACGAGCTAAAGCCAGAAGTGAAAGGAGGATACCATCGAAAGAAGAACCCTCAGCCTTTGAACAGAAACTAGATGCTATTATTAAAGGAATGGATAGACTAGGAGATAGAGTAGAAAAAATTGAAAGGAAATCCCCTTGGGATGGTCAACCAAGCAATACTGGGAGAAATCAGAATTTCAAGAAAAACCAAAACCAGAACACTAGAAAGACTGGCCCTCACCAAAAAATTAGGCCCCCATTCTAGGAAAATTATGCTGAAGCCTCAACCTCTAATGAACCATCAGAAGATACTCAAATAAATTTTATGGGACACAATAATGAACAACAAGTTTTCTTGACCCAAGAGGATCAAGATGCTCACATTCTTAAACAATTCAAAACTCAGTCAGGTGAATCATTTGACTTCAGGGAGGGATATGATGCAGCCATTTATGAACTCCACAAGCAATATAATCTGAGGAGTAGAAGAATTGATCTCCCTGAAACCAACAAACAGAAAGCTACAAAACAACCGAACAAAGGTAAGACCAATACCACCCCTGTACATATTCTTTCTAGATTAGATCCTAATCTTGCTAATCCAATTATTGAAGATGTATCTCACAATCAACATAATAATAGACAACTCTCCACTTCTCTTCCTCCCAAAGGAAACGTGGAAGAACCTCCAGAAGTTGATTCGAAAACAACTTCAACTCATAACCCCACTCCTAAAAAGAGGAAAAACATAGAAAATACAGAAGATAAAGAGAATCCAACTGTCCGAAATACAAGAACTCAGAATGAAAAACCCTTTAATCTGGAGACTGAAGTAGGAAAATTAAAAATAGTTGTTCCATTATCTGAATTCGCTAAACATGATGTCTACCGAAGTCAAATCAATATATCTCTCAAAATCTCTATTAATGAAGACTTAGTAAATGTTTTTGATGACCAACCTGAATTAATCTTTGGCCCTGAAGTGAATGGAAAACCAGTAGATGGAGGAATTCCTCCTTTCTATGTAAGTTTGAACATACATGATAAAAAACTTCATAATGCCATGTTTGATTCTGGGGCATCTCATAAGCTAATGCCTAAGTCTGTAATGGAGAAATTAGACCTAGATATCACCAGGCCATACAAAGACCTCTTTTCTTTTGATTCGAGTCAAGTGAGATGTTTAGGATTAATCAAAGACTTGTGTGTATCGCTAGTTCAATATCCTGCCAAAACAATCTTAATGGACACAGTAGTAGCAGATATTCCACCAAAGTATGGCATGTTATTGTCTAGATCTTGGGGTGCAAAGCTTCAAGGATCTCTACAATTGGACATGTCTTATGCTACTATTTTAGTGTTCGTTCAACCTAAGAAACTATACAGAGAAACCTTAATGAAATATGTGGCATGTAGTCAGGAGAAACCCCAAAATTTCCCTATCTACTCATTACACTCTGATATGGATTCTTTCATTCTTTACAATGTTGAAAGTGATCCCTCAAATGAATTAGAAGTTTTAGCAGTAGAACCAAAAGAAATTATAAATGGAAAGTCTAGTTTTCAAATCCGGGAAATCTCTAAGAACAATGAAACATCAGATACCCAAGAGAAACCAAAAGGAAGTAAAAAACCAGATCTCACTATTAAACAAATTCCTGAGACTCCTGATACCAGTTATGAACATGAAATTCTTTGGTACTTAGAATTTGATGGTTCAGTTAACAAATTAGGAGTAGGAGTAGGAGTTTGGGTGCACAATATTGAAAATGATCATGCTAAAGGCCATGCCTATAGATTAAACTTTAGCTGCACTAATAATATGGTAGAATATGAAGCTCTGTTGCTAGGTCTTAAACTTGTCAAAAGATTAGGGGAAATTAGGGTATCTGTCTTATGAGATTCTGATTTAATAATTCAACAGATCAAAGGGAAGTATCTAACAAATGAACCTAGATTGAGATATTATAGAGGAACAGTGATAGAGATTCTCAATACATTTCTGGAAACTAAGCTTTCTAAAATCCCAAGAAAACATAACTTGCAAGTTCATAGTCTGGCAATGTTTGCCAGCACTTGCAAATTACCATTCAAACCTAATCATCGGTTCAGAGCTGAGATTAGACACAGATCAGCCATATCTGACAATTTGAAAAACTGGCAAGTGTTTGATAGTGATAAGTAGAATTTAACAATTTCTTGACTTTAGATTAAGAATTTTCTAGCAGTAACATAGATGTAGATATAGTTAGTGAGTCTGATCAAACAAATAAGATAGAAACAAACATTTCAGCATAAAGTGCAATTCAAATGCTTCATCCAACAAAATTTACCAACAAAGAAATGTAGGAACTTAAATAAATGGATATTGGTGAGATTATTGAAGGATAATCTGAAGTTATCAATTTAAAAGACAATCATTTGCCTAAGGGATTAATTCTGCAAGATCTCTTCGATTTTAATGATATTCCAAAGAAACCTAAGTGGAACCATTAAAAGTAGATATTGAAGACTATAACCTAAGGACTGAAGAAAATCCGAAAATGGTAAAATTATCTAAATCTTTGCCCCCTGACCAAAAACTCAAATATGTTGAACTAATGAGAGAATTCTAGGATGTCTTTGCCTGGAGCTATGAAGACCTGAAATCATATGACACCTCTATAATTCAACATACAATACCTCTTAAAGAAAATTAGAAACCATTCAAGCAAAATCTTAGAAGAATTAACCCTGTACTGCTTCCCTTAATTGAAAAAGAAATCAAACGTATGTATGAAGCAGGGATAATCACTCCTATTAGGCTTTTAGAGTGGGTGTCTAATCTAGTACCTACTAGGAAGAAAACTAGAGAAATTAGATTATGTGTTGATTTAAGAAATGTAAATAAGGTTTCTTTGAAGGATAATTACCCTTTAACCAAGATGGATCATATTTTACAAAGGGTAGTAGGTGCTTCTAGGATTTCACTTTTAGATGGGTTCTCATGCTATAATCAAATTCTAGTTCATCCTGATGACCTGGAAAAGACTGCTTTTACAACACCATGGGGCACATTTAAGTACATCAAGATGCCATTTGGACTGAAGAATGTAGGAGAAACCTTCCAAAGAGCAATGTACATAGCATTTGAAAAAGAAATTCATGATTTTCTAGTTATATATTTAGATGATTTAACTATTTTTTCTAAATTAGATCAGCAACATTTGGATCATCTTAGACAAGTATTCTTAAATTGCAGAAAATATGGTGTTTCTTTGAATCCAAAGAAGCCCTTGTTTGGTCAAGAGGAAGGCAAACTCTTGGGCCATATCATTTCCAAAGATGGCAACAGAATTGATCCTGCTAGAATAGAATCTATTCTGCAAATACCCCACCCTAGAAATGTCAAAGAACTTCAAGCTTTCCTAGGAAATATTAATTTTTTGAGGAGATTCATATCTAACTTAACTGAATTAATTAGATTGCTTAATAATATATTGAAAAAGGATTCAAGTATTAAATGGACGGTTGAAGCCAAACACGCATTTGAAGAAATTAAAATGGCTTTGACCAGAACACCAGTGCTTACAAGTCCAAAGTTTGATAGAGACTTCATAATATTTTCATTTGCATCTGAACACACCATAGCAGCTATTTTATTACAAAAGGATGATCAAGGATGTGAAAAACCCATAGCCTTCTTTAGTAAAGCACTTAGGGATGCACCATTCAAATACAAAATCATGGAGAAACAAGCTTTTTCCCTTGTAAAAGCCATCAAAGACTTTAGACTCTACATATTGTACTCCCATGTGATAGCCTATGTACCAAATGTTGTTGTCAAAGACATCTTAACCCAAGATGAAATTGAGGGCAAAAGAGGTAAATGGATTGCTACTATATTAGAGTATGATATTGAAATAAAACCTAAAAAGCTTATAAAGGGATAGGGATTGGCCAAGCTCATCATTGAAACAAATTGTCAAGCCCTGGATATTAATGAACTGGATAATGAACAGGAGATGGAGACTCCACAAATCAGCCAGGCCTTCTTAGATTCACCTTGGTATACTGATGGAATTGTACTATTAAACCTACAGTCTCCTCTAGGGCTATCCAGAACAAAGAAAAGGTTTTTAAAGATGAAAGCTTCAAAGTTTTGCATTTTAGATAATGCTCTTTTTTGGAAAAATCATGAAGGTATCCTATTGAATTGTTTATTAAAAGAAGAAGTTGATAAGGCTCTCCAAGAATTTCATGCAGGAGACTGTGGTGGACACCTTCACTAGAAATCAACTACAAACAAGATCCTAAGGGCTGGATTTTATTGGCCAACCTTGTTCACTGATGTAAAGAAATTTGTAACTGCTTGCCATAAATGTCAAATTTTTGAGGGCAAGAGAAAACTATTACCTTTACCCTTGAGACCAATCTCCACTGAAAAACCTTTCCAACAATGGGGCCTAGTGATCCAGGTGGATATTGGTGGCCACCTGCCAAGTCCACCTGGAACC
Organism: Pinus tabuliformis; assembly: GCA_031772625.1. Classification (NCBI taxonomy): domain Eukaryota; kingdom Viridiplantae; phylum Streptophyta; class Pinopsida; order Pinales; family Pinaceae; genus Pinus; species Pinus tabuliformis. The sequence goes on along the minus strand of CM062814.1, from coordinate 502,167,331 downwards.
CCACCATTGTTTCTCTTAGAATTTTCAGTCTCCTTAATTGTAGCGCAACTTACTATTTTTAGCAGTTTTCAGGTCCTGAACTTCCAGAGCCGTTTTGAGGCCCTAAACGACTTTTTTTGGGAAATCTAGGGAAACATGGGTCCATGGATCGATGTTTCCTCCCAAAGTGGTAGTGCTTGGATAGATCTTTCTAACGAGCTATTGTACACGTCAAACGGAGATCGTATGCCAAAGTTACGACCCTGGGAAGTTGGTGTACCAATTTACCCAAACGGGGCCCATAGTTTGGCGTTTCATCTTCTAGGGTTAGGTTTTGGAATGTTAAGGGTTTTCCATTATTTCTCAACAATAAATAGGCCTTCGAGCCTCATTGTAACATAGTTCAGAGGCATGTAGCCACCACATCTCTTCTTAGAGATAAGCTACCATCGCCCTAGCTAGTTTACTTCCATTACTGTTTGTAAGCCTATTTCAGTATGTTACGTTAATGAAATGAAGTATTATTTTCGCTGCATATCTGTGTTTATGGTTATCTTTGTAATTTTTTGCATTCCTGTTTAAGTCTAGATTAGTGGTATTAGAGCGGTCTGTTTTTTCTCTGTTTTTCTTTGCATGTCCCCAAGAAGGTCGGGATATAAGGAGTTAGGGCTTGAACTGGTCGAACCTTTGCAAGACCAGCCTCGAAAATCACGACGGCCTCCCATGGCAGATGAGAAGAAAGATGAGGGGGAAGGAGATCCTATCAAAATCTTGCTTGAAGAAGCCCTCGAGTGACAATGGAATGCGATGATGGACAACTTTGCCTAGATCCTTCAGCGGCTACCCAGAAGTGACGCATCAGCTTCCAGCAGCTACTCTGGAAACGCCACGCCCTTTAAGGTACAAGTTAATTTTGAAATCCCCATATTCGAGGTTCAGATAGACGTAGAGGGTTATTTTTTTTGTTCATGAATTTTCGAGTCGGGAAAAGATTGTTTTCAGTCTTCTCAAAGCAGTCCCCCACGTCAAGGACTGGTGGGAAACCTACTGCGAGCAAAAGGATGAAAGTATGGGCTCACTATTTTTAGCTTCACCCACCTGGAATCCATTCCGGGATGCCATCAAGGAGCAGTACTACCCTGTCGGAAGCTATGAGGATGAATACATAAAGTGGACCACGCTGCAGCAGGGAAGGGACCAGGACGTACCGGAGTTCACCAGTCTTTTCCATACCCTTTGCACAAAGTTGGGTATCCGAGATTCCGAGCAGCATTTGATACTCAAACACCACGGCTGCCTACACAAGTACATCCATGAAGAAATACAATTCCTGAACATCTCCTCGCTCGGCACAGCATACCAATATGCCTTCAAGGTCGAGCAGAAGTTTAAATAAAAGAAGCGAGAATTTGGATCTGCGAATCCAAAGCAAGAGAAAGGTGCCCCTAAACCACAGAACAAAGTACAAAGCCAAGGCGGGGTGGCCCAAGACAACCCACCGAAGCTGCAAGCAAAGAACAGCATCGCAAAGTCGAAAAAGGACACGGAAAAATGGTGTGAGTTCCATAAGAGCTCCACTCACAACAAAAGTGAGTGTTGGGCCAAGCAATCACTGGTGGCTGAGCTAAAGGTTTCAGAATCAGATGCGTGTTCCGACTCTGATTCAGAACTAGACAAGGGGAATGACAAAGGGAAGTAGATCATTGATGTGGATCCCAACGCCACTGTTGCTACCGCCAAGATCCAGAAAAATGAACCCGAAGATCCAGACGAGGAGGAGCATCTTTTCCACTCCCAGATGTGGGTAAAGGGCTCCCCACTACAGTTCATTGTCAATAGTGGGATCCAAAAAACCTCATTTTGGTAGAGGTCGTGAAGCGGTTGGGCTTACTAACCACAACACATCCACAACCGTACACCATCGGGTGGCTTCACCAAGGACGGGATCTTCGCGTGAGCCAGCAGTGTCATCTTCCATACAACATCTAGCCCTTCACGGATGAGGTATTGTGTGACATTGCTCCCCTTGAAGTTTGTGATGTATTATTAGGGCAACCATACTTGTGGAAGCGACATGTTGTGTATGAATCAAGGCCCTGTGCTGTTATTATTACATTGGGAAATAAGTTGTACAAGATACCAGAGGTAGCATCGCCTATTGCCACCTCTTTGATTACTGCAAAAAAATGCAGTAAGCTCATTTCCAAAACTGGGAAATTTGTTTTCCTGATGATACGCCCTCAAGGAAAGAAGAATACGGTGGCCACGGCCTCCAGGCAAGGCCCCTCCACACAACAACTACAGATGGGCAAGGTCGTGGAGGAGTACGAGGACATCTTCACCTCACCCGCAAGGGTTTCTCTACACTGTCAGGTCAAGCACTCCATTGATCTGACCCTAGGTGCGCCGCTGCCCAATGGACCAATTTATCAGCTCTCCATTCTAGAAAACGATGAAATCAAGAGGCAGATTCAGGAGCTCCTGCAGAAATGTCACATCTGTCTAAGCTCATTGCCTTGTGGGAGCCCGATCGTGTTGGTATAGAAGAAGGATGGGACTTGGAGACTCTGTATTGATTATCAGGTGCTGAATAAGATCACTGTCCATAATAGGTACCGGATCCTGCGGATTGATGACCTCCTGGACCAACTAAAGGGGGAAAAATATTTCAGCAAGATCGATCTGAAGTCAAGATATCACCAGGTACCAATCGAACCCTCTGATGTGTGGAAGACTACCTTCAAAGCCAAGGAGGGCCTTTTCAAATGGTTGGTTATGCCTTTCGGATTGACGAATGCTCCTGCAACCTTCATGAGGCTAATGGATGACATCTTGTGGCCATTCACCAACTCATTTGTAGTGGTATACTTGGATGACATTCTGATCTTCAGCCAGAGTTGGGAAGAGCACCTCCACCACATCCGACAGGTTCTCCAAACACTGCGGCAACACAAGCTATGTGCCAATTTGGAGAAATGCACTTTTGGCATGACCCAGGTTCAGTATCTAGGATACATTATTGATGAACAGGGGGTGCATGTGGATCCAACCAAGATCCAAGTCATTCGGGATTGGCCATCTCCAACCACTCTGACAGAGCTCCACAGCTTTCTAGGTCTTGCCAACTTCTACCGCAGGTTCGTGTTGGGGTTTTCTCATATCACTTGGCCCTTGAGTCAAGTCACCAAGGGAGGAGCGAAAGCAAAATTATTTTGGTCTGAATCTCAACAGAAGGCATTCATAAAGTTGAAAGATCGCCTCTGCATGGCACGAGTGCTTGTGTTACCAGATTTACAACAACCATTTGAGGTCGAGACAGATGCCTCTGACTATGCTATTGGGGTAGTCCTTACTCAACACGGGCATCCAGTGGCATATCACAGTGAAACACTTTCAGACACAGTCCGAAAGTATCCCACATATGATAAAAAGATGTATTCCATTATGCAAGCCTATCGACAATGGAAGCATTACATTTTGGGGAAGGAAACGATCATCCACACAGACCACCAACCCATGCAGTTCATACAGACCCAAGGGAAGTTGCAGAATGATTGCCATCAAAATTGGTCTACATACCTACAACAGTTCCACTTGAATATCAAGTATAAGAAGGGCAGCACCAATAATGTTGCAGATTGCCTCAGTCGGCCACCAATCATGGCATTAACCACCGTGCTCAACTCTTGCAGGCGCGAGACTTCTGATTGGCCACTTCTCTACAAAAGCGACCCAGAATTCAGCCACACATACCAGACACTCTTAGAGGGTCGGCATGTTCCAGATTTTCAGCTCCAAGGTGCCTTGTTATGTCACCTGGGTCACCTTTGTGTTCCTTCAAGCGAGCGTGCCAAGATGATCTAGGAAGCACACTAGAGTCAGGTTGCTGGGCATTTCGGGGTCGAGAAAACTGTGGCAGTACTGCAAAAGTATTTCTATTGGCCGAATCTTCGACAGGATGTTGGGAAGTACATCAGATCATGTACTGCCTGTGCCATTACCAAATTGACCATCAAGAAGCAAGGCCTCTCTGCCCCGCTGCCTACCCCTAGTCGACCTTGGGAATCCATCTCCATGGATTACATGTCAAGCCTTCCTTCCACTAAGCATGGAAATGACTGTTTTTTTGTGGTCATCGACAGGTTCTCGAAGATGGCCATTATGGCGGCCCGCAAGAAGAATATCACAGCAGAAGCCACTGCTAAACTCTTCTTTGAACGAGTGTGGGTGCACTTTGGGATCCCACAGTCTATCATCTCAGATCGGGATAGTCGGTTCCTCAGTACATTTTGGTCCAGTCTCTGGTCAATGCTGGACACCAAACTCACTAAGTCCACAGTCTTCCATCCTCAAACTGATGGCTAGACAGAGGTTGTCAATAGGATGATTGTGCACATTCTGTGCATGTACAACTCAAAGCATCCACGCACATGGGACGAGAGCCTCCCCTATGTTCAGCATACCTACAACCGAGCTCTTCATAGCTCGATTGGCCACAACCCTTTTCAGGTGGGTTTGGGATTCCAACCACTATGCCCCATTGATGTGGCCATGCCACTTGCAGCTACTCACATAAATTCAGCGCATGTCCAGTCCGAAACAGATAAGGCCACCAGCTTCATTGAGCGCATCCAACATATTCGCCAGCAGGTCCATGTCATTCTGGAGAAATAAAATGCCAAGTACAAGTAGCGACATGATCAACATCGGGTGCCACACAAGTTTCAGGTGGACAACAAAGTCTAGTTGCATTTGCAAAAGGAATGCCTTACTGGAGCCTATCGGAAACTGAGACCACTCCGATATGGTCCTTACACCATTACTAAGGTTGTGGGAGATAATGCATTTGAGCTCAGCACTCCCCCATTCCTTGGCCTGCACCCAGTGTTCAATGTGGACCGCCTTCGGCCATACTTTCCACCATTACTAGACACATCCAACATTGCAGAACAGCTCAAAGCCATAGAATTAAATCCAGATTGCATTGAACAAGCTGTAACTGATCTGATCATGGACACATAGATCAAGAACACTCACCAACAGAATATCCAACTGTATCGAGTTGTCAAAGCAGGCCAACTCCTTCACCAGGGCAAGTGGCTCACCAGGGAACAAGTTCAGCAAAAGTTTCCTCATCTCATGGAGGAACTCAACACAATGGGGACCATTGCTTCCTAAGGGGGGAGGAATGATCCAGGTGGATATTAGTGGCCACCTGCCAAGTCCACCTGGACCCCCACCATTGTTTCTCTCAGCATTTTCTGTCTCCTTAATTGTAGCAAAACTTACTATTTTTAGCCATTTTTAAGGGCCTGAACTTCCGGAGCCATTTTGAGGCCCTAAACGACATTTTTTGGGAAATCTGGGGTAACATGGGTCGATGGACCGATGTTTCCTCCCAAAGTGGTAGTGCTCGGATAGATCTTTCTAACGAGCTATTGTACGCGTCAAACAGAGATCGTATGCCAAAGTTACGACCCCGGGAAGTTGGTGTACCAATTTACCCAAACGGGGCCCACAGTTTGGCGTTTCATCTTCTAGGGTTAGGTTTTGGAATGTTAAGGGTTTTCCATTGTTTCTCAACAATAAATAGGCCTTCGAGCCTCATTGTAACACAATTCAGAGGCATGTAGCCACCACATCTCTTCTCAGAGATAAGCTACCATCGCCCTAGCTAGTTTATTTCCATTACTGTTTTTAAGCCTATTTCAGTATTTTACATTAATGAAATGAAGTATTATTTTCGCCGCATATCTGTGTTTATGGTTATCTTTGTAATTTGTTGTGTTCCTGTTTAAGTCTGGATCACCTAGACTTCATTGGAGAAATTCATCCTCCCTCTTCTGGCCAACACAAATGGATTCTCACTGCCACCGACTATTTCACCAAATGGATAGAAGCCATTCCTTCTAAACAAGCCAATGACACAGTGATCATAGGATTCCTAGAAGCCAACATATTGTCTAGATTTGGCTGTCCTGATAAAATCACAACTGACAATGTTGCTGCCTTCAAATCCAAGAAGATGATAAGTTTCTGTAACAAATACCATATCACTTTAGGCCATTCCACAGCCTATTACCCTCAAGGTAATGGACTGGCTGAGTCTTCCAACAAGAGCCTCATTAATATTATTAAAAAATTATTGGAGGGGAATAAGAAAAATTGTCACAAGAAACTTACAAATGCACTATGGGCAGACAGACTCACCACCAAGAAATCTATTGGGACTACTCCTTATGAGTTAGTCAATGGAATGGAGGTTGTATTTCCTTTATATTTAGGAGTTCCTGTAATGAAATTACTTCAACAAGCTCAGGTGGAACCTAATGATATTCAAAGAAGGATAAACCAGACCATCCATTTGCAACAGGCCAGAGAAGAAGTATAACTAAGATCCCAAGTGTTGTAGGAGAAACTTAAGAAAATATTTGATAAAAGAACCAAGGCAAAAGATTTCTACCTTGGAGACAAAGTTTTAAGATGGGATTCCAGGAGAGAGGATAAGGGAAAACATGGGAAGTTTGACTTCCTATGGAAAGGACCTTTTATTATCCATGCTTTACAAGGAAACAATACTTATTATCTGAAAGACTTGGATGGCACATAAACATAAGAAGGGCCAGTTAATGGTCGGATGTTGAAACATTACTTTGATCCTACTCATTAATGTATTTTGATTTTAACATGTGCATACTATATCCTTGGTAATGTCATAGTTTGGATTGTATAGTAACTAGCTGGAGTTGAAGCCCGAAGAGAAGGGCCTAAGCTTTAGAAGTGTCATTGTCATACATAAAATAAACCAACAAGCAGAAGAATATTTCATAGTTTAGTCAAAACCATTTAGAGGCCATCTGACCTACTGTTCTTGACTTTCCACCAGGAAAAGCCATCCCCAATTGGAGCCAGTGTTATGCTCCTATACCAATAGGTGTCATATATCATGATTAACTTGATGGGCTATGTAATATGTTCATACCTTTACTTGTTGCAAAGGTTTTTCATATTGTCAAAAAAAAAAAAAAAAACAAAAAACAAAAAATTTAAAAAATGTCAAGAGGGTATACCCTAAAAGAAAAATCAAAGGGTGAAAAGAATAAAATAGTCAAAAAAGTGAAAGAAAATGAACCCCACCAAAAGAAAGACCAAAGAAAGTGTGCAAGTCTGAATGCCACTATTTTTTACTCTTGTGTAATAAAAAATTTGTGTGCAACTCGTAATTCATGCCACAATTGATGAATAGTCAAATAGCTTAAGCTTGACTAGTTCATATTTTCAATTTTGTGTTTTAGAGATAGAGAATAAAATCTGACCAAACTGTTTAATCTTGGTAGATAAGTAGATAGTTAGAGTGAATAAAAGGATCTCAATAGTTTAATCTGAGCCCTTGGATGTAATAAGGTCAGACTTAGATAGATTTCTATATGTAAAATAAAAAATGTGATAAAGGTTTGCCAGTCCAAGTGCACCCTAATAAAGGAGAAAAAATGTCAGGTTAAAGTAGGTAGGGTAGATAGATGATGTTGCAGAATTACTTGTGATGGATAATGTCTCTAAATGTGTTAATTTTCACATTTATCACAAGTTCAAGGTAGACATTACACTTGATACATTTCAAACAAGACAAGGTCAAATAATTAACTCCCCTTCTCATTTTTACCTAAACATTTCACTAATTCCCCCTAAAAGTACTAAGGTCTTTGAAAATTAAAGGGGCTCAGAGCATTTCTCTGACTTTTGGAGAGACCGGACCCTTGGCCCAATAATCTAAAAGCCAAAATACTTAAAATCATCATTCATTCACTCTCATAAATATACAATATTGCATCAAAACCCCTTTTTCCACTTAAGCCTAAGTTAAATACTCATTTTAATGTCTTACTTAGCGCTTTTTACATTTGCATGGTTATATTAACTATTAACTTTTGTATTATATAAATCTCGCACAAGTATTACCCTTTCCCATTTATTTAACTATATAAAAATCCCCGAAATTTACATATTCCGCCCCTTAGGTTAATTATAACCATAAACATGTTTTAAAAAGGATTAATGAATTAATCTGTAATTCATTAAGAGCCTAAATCCCCCGCTCCATTTAATAGGGATTAATTAACCCTCATGTTTAATTAAGATCCCTCCCCAACCAATCAAAACACTCCCGATACGATTAAATAGTTTTTAATTGGGTCGGGTCCATTCACATTAAACTCCACCGTATCGTGCCTCCCATCAGCCGTCCAATCACACCCCCATCATCAAACGTCCCTTAACAATATCGCGCACTAAATTGTGACCGTGTTAGTGCGATCACAAAGTGGTTTTGGCCCAGTACCTTGTCACACGTCGCACAACTTGTGGAATCGCTGGTTCCCGGCCGAAAACATCCCATCTCCAAAAGCAGTGCGATCACTTACCACGTACCGCCCTCTGCATGTGACAAAACATCCTTTCCTTCTTGCGTCACCTGCCTGAGTAATAAAACTCCCGCCACCTTTTGACTTTGTTAATAAAACCAACAAAGTGTCGTTTTCTCTGTTATTCTTTACTGGCACTGTGCTCCCATACAAACAACGTTCAATTCAACCTTCCAAGCTTTCCAACCGCCACCTTTCTGAGAAAAGTGTAGCTGACATAACCAAAACCTGTTAGTCACTGTCAACACCTGTTATTACTCTGTTCATTCCCAAAATACAGGTATTTATCCAATTTCCACCGAAAACCTTGCAAGTTTGGTTTTACAGTATAAAATCCACATAAAAAGGCAAAATTCCTTGCAAATTTAGTCTTTATTTTGCCAATATAAATTCCCAGGCCAGTTAATTTGCCCATTTTTCACCAAAAACCCAAAATTCATTTCTAAATCCACAAGAACTAGAAATGGAAACCCCTGTGGCTCTGTCTGTTGCACCCATGAATGCCCCTCATAAAGACTTAGACTATCTGCCTCTTGCAGATAAAGACTTTCAAATAAGGGACTTAACCACTGACATAAACCACCTGGGAGTCTTTTTCCAAGCCAGAGACCAATACCTAAATGGCTTAGATATCTTGGGATTATCGGAATCAAACCTTCCCAGGTATTTTCTCCCCTGAGTCCATGTTTTCTCTGATATGATTCATCAATGCCAGGCAAACTATGACCCTAATCTCAAAGCTGTCATGTCCCCAAGTCAAATAGTCATTTTCCCTATAACAGCTGCATCCATTAATGAAATGTTGCAATTTTCCCCTGAACAAGCTCTCACTCCCCTTTCTATGGGATATCTAGTTGAGAAATCTACCCAGTTATCTCAGTCAGAACTAACTCACATCTGTCAGATTTTCATGGACCCTAAACATCAGCTTAAAGGCCCACCTCCCTATCTGCAAACTTTCTTCATAGACATAGGAAGACTCATTGTTGATATGATAGCCTTAATCATGGGATTCAACTCCGGTGAGTATGTTGATGATGTAAACTTTGTGTTGTTATAAATTTTTACACCTGGACAACCCCCTGCTGTTAAATATGATCATGCCTCCTATATTGGCAATAAAATTCATGACCAATTCCTAAGACTAGACAATGAAGGAGTCTTTAAATACACCACTTTCATTTATCATCTTATGTTGTATTATCAGTCAGAGAACTTCCCTTTCCCTATGAGGAAACTTGACAATAAAGGCAATCCAAAGTCTGTTACCTTTTGGAGTCCCATCTTCCATGCATCCCTTGAATCCCCTTACTCATACAATGAGTTCATTGATCAATTTGTTCATCCAACAACCACCTTATTGACAGGGGTTTCCCCTCCTAGGATCAGTGGTGACATCAAGAGAATCCTACAGCTCTCCAAGTAGTACAGAATAGGCGACTGGTACCTATACAAGAACCATACAAAGATACATACAGACCAAAATACCTTGAGCTCTTCCCTTTCAAATTACCAAAATACGTTCCAATGAGACTATTTGCATTGGAATATTTCAAAAAAATGATAACTCAGAATAAAAAATCAGTTAGGCCCTTATGTCTGCAATGATAGGGAAGCATAGAGAGAAGCAGAGAAAAATCTAGAAGATCATCTTAAGTTGCGCAAAATTTTTGGTGGGAAGCCATATGACCCTAATAGCTTCATTTGTGATAGAAGAATGAAAAACATGTTGTCACCATACATTCACCATAGGATTCCAGAAATTGAAAAATATGCAAATATGGATGAATGGAGGGAAGGAACCTTAGTAGAGCATGATAGTCAACATGTCAATATTGAGAATGTTATGAGAGATCTTGAGAAAATGCTTGACCCGGATTCTTTTGGATAGGTACCATTTGAGTTATCTCAAAGATCAGGAATTGGTGCCTCTAGTGCTGGAACCTCTCAGCAACCTTCAAAGGAAACTAGCACACTAGCCATAGGAACATTAAAGGGCAAGGAATTAGAGACCAGCTTTCAAACAATATAATAGTGTACAATGTCTAGGCATCTTGAAACTGCCAAAGAACAGGCTCAAATACATACTTCTCCTACTCAGACCAATATGGGAGAGCCTCCAGTTCTGCAAACTCCTCTAAATGGGGAAGGAAACAAAAAGAGAGATAGGGAAATAACTACCCTTGCCAGTGAACCTTCAAGACAGCCTGGAACAAAAAGACAAAGACTAAATCCCCTTTTAGAGGAGGAATTTGCTGAAGAAACTAAGGATAGTTAGAGGGAAGTAAGAGTAGAGAGGCAATAGACTTTTCCAATAGGAGGAACATCCACTAGCTCACAGAGACAAGAGGTAGAAAGGCAGCAAAGTGTAGAGATATCTTCTTTTAGGCCACCAGGGACTGATGCCTCAGATATCAAGAAGAAATTTACAGAAATAAAGGCAAGGAATGATCCATTGAGACTTCAGGTTTATAACCAATATTTAAAGATGGCTCCCACAAATCAACAGAGATTGATGTCAGCCTATGACATCAAAGAAGGCAAGATGATAATGAGCTATTTCAAGCCAAAGGTGCAGCAACCTAAATCAATAGCATATTATATCAGAACAAATTTTGAAGTAATGGCAAAGAATATTCATCCTTTGGATCAAATTGAGTAGCATAAACAAACTCAAGAAATGAATTACTCAACCTTGATTGGTAAGGCAATGATGGCCCAAAGGTTGCAAAATTCTTTGGATAACACTATTGCTCAACTACACTTAGAGAAAGCCTCCTCTCATGCCAAAGATAATAGAATAAAGTCTTTGTAAGAAATAATTATTGGATTGGGTCATGATCCCAAAGATGCGAAAGCTATAGAAGCCTTGATCAAAAATAAAGATGAAGATATTATTGCCATAAGGAAACAACTAAAAATGCCACCTTCAAGGCATCCATAGAATGATGACGTTATAAAGAAAAAATCTGAAGAATAGCTATGGGTTTGCTCTTAAAACTTAATGAACAATTGAATGATACTGAACAGGAAATTGAAAAATCATTGAAGGACAAGCACGGAGAGTCGACCTCTCAGCCTCCCAATGTGATACCAGTAGTCTCAACAGCAGTCCCATCAACTCTTGGAGCAGCATTGGCACCAAATATCCCAGCAGTTATAGTAGAGGTGGTTACAAGTACTACAACAACAGGAACAACAGGAGCAGCACAGGGCAACATTCCTAACTTAAGCACAGAGGAGCTAATCAAATCAATGGAGGACCTGAAACTACAAGTTTTAGAGCTAAATGAGGTACAAGAGCAATATGAAAACTTAGAACAAAGGTATGATCTCTCAAAAATAAATGTTGTAGAAAAGACAAGAGAGATTAAATTATTAGAAAACAAAGTGAAATCATTGGAAAAAGATCTTACTTTCGACAAGCCTCTGTCAGAAATCAAGAAAATTCTTTGGGCCAACATCACTCAATCAATAAATGATGCTTCGCCATCAATTCAAATAATTTTTGAGCAAATTGATTTAGTGAAACTAGCTCAAGAAGAAATTCAAAAGACAAGGGCAAAACTAGGAAATATGCCTAAGGAAGTTAACAGGCTCATACAGTTTTTTAATACCAGGAATAAGTACCAGCTTGAAGAGCTAGGCATTCAAGACATAACAGGTACAATTTTGGAAATCAAAAGGATCTTTACTAAAAGAACTCTGATGCAAAACTTAGAAAGAAGGTGCTATGACATGCAGGAAGAAATCAATGCCTTCATGAAGAGATTTAATGTTTTGCAGAGTAAAGGGTTGCCAAGTCCTTTAGCTATTCATGATAAATTAATGACTCATAAATACTGTATGGAGAAAATGAATAAATATGCAGGCAACCAAGATGGTTGATCAACAAGTGCATCTGGAACAAAAGTAATGCCTAACGGTAGAGTTCTCTATGATAGTCTGGAGAACTTGTTCTATGTCGAGCATGAGATAAAGCACTTGTTTCCAATTCTGCCTACCTTTTTTAGGTACACAGAAAGTGATGAGACCCTGAGGAAACTTCAGAAAAACAGATTGCCAAAACCAAAATGGTGGGAAGATCTATTGGAAATTTTGTAAAATTGTCCTTGGTAAATGTAAATTTTGGTTATTTACTGTAGTAAGTAATGGTAAAGAAGATGAACAGAGATCGAACAGGTCGAACTGTATTAGAATAGGTAAAGAGTATCAGTCAAAAAGGGCAGCCAACACAGAGTTACTAAAGCAGACAGTAGCAAGCAAAATCATAGGGCCTGCCTCCATCACGCTCATAAGAATAGGAACAACACAACATCAGTTCACCTTTTCTCCTATCTTCGAGACCATTTGCCTCTATTTTCTTGTAACTTATTCATAGTCATCCTATAATATATCTTACTTTGTTATGAGATATTTTTTGTAATGTTTTTGTATAAATACCCCCTCAATTGGAGTATTGAGGGTGGATTCTTAGGCATTGTTGTAATGTTGATTATTTTGGAATAAAGTGCTATTGGACCAACTTTTCTATGGCTTGCTGGATAAAGAATTTTTGTAAAGGACTTTCCACAGATTTCTTGAATCAAACACCGGATCGATAAGTCCTCTATACCTTATGTTTTAAAATTTTTCTTGTTTCTTATATCATCTATGTTTCATATCTGAATGATAAACGAAAAAGAGTAATTCGGAAAATGTTTGATTGCACTCTGTTTTCAGTCATTATTATTCTCAATATTTTCTTTTGAACTAGCATAAAGAGTGAAATCTTAATTTCTCCTATTTTATAGTTTTTTCACTTTGATTATTTAGTAAAGAATACTCATCTGCTCTTTATTATTAATCATTCAAGTTTCCTTTTCAAATATGTCGAAGGATTCTTAATTGCCCTTCATCCATTTTGAATCATTTCCATCTATTCCAAGTCTTTACTTGTTTCCTGTTTGACCATCTGGGCTTGTGAAACCATACTTTGTTAATAAACCAAATCCGGTTAAGCCATATTCTTTGACTCCATTATCCCAATGGCCTAAACTACTCAGTTCCACCCCTCTGCTATTGAATCTCACCACCAAAACTGAAACAAAACTCCTAAGCTTCATAACTAGCCTAATATCCTTCAAATCAAAGCTAAAACTTAAAGAGAGATCCCTCTCTGGATACAGATTGGCTAGATTCTATATCTAAAAGTTGGTTTGTGGTTACCTCAGACCCCTTTCCTCTTCTCAACAACTTCAAGGAAAATCTGAGTGATAACACTCCATTAAGCTTCCTAAGCTAGACTGCGCCTCCCTGTGTGACTTCTTTGACTACATATGGTCCCGACCAATGCATTCAGAGCTTTCCAAAGAATTTCTCGAACTTGCTGCCGTATAGTAATACTAGATCATTTTATTTGAACTTGCACAACTTGATATGGTGATCATGCCAAGCTTTTTCCCGCTGCTTTTGTACCTACTGATGGAATCCCAACAGAAACCGTTCCTCCTCAAGTTCTTCCAGTTGCGTGAGCCTCTCTTCCAAGGCCCCGTAGTTTTCCATGCCTATCATCACTACTATTCGCAAAATAGGTACAATGTATTCCATTGGAATGACAGCTTCCGTGTCGTAGGGTAACCGGAAAGGTGTCTAACCCGTCAACTTCTTGCATGTGGTTCGATATTCCTGTAGCACAACAGGAATGTGTAAATCCCAATCATTTTTTTGTGCATTACATACTTTGGTCAACATAGTCTCGAAAATCTTGTTGAAAGCTTCGATGGTCCCATTCGCTTACAAATGGTACGACATACTTTGCTGATGATATATCTGCAATTCCTTAGTGAGTGTGCTGATAGTTTCATTTAGGAAGTTCATTTTGCACTCACCCATTAGAATTTTCGGGCATCCAAACCGTGTCAACACATGATCAAACAAAAATCTCGTAGTTGTAGCGGTCGTGCAGTCCTTAACCAGTTGTGCTTCCACCCATCGAGTCAAGTATTTTGTCGTGGTGATGGTATAGCATGCACCCATATTTCCTTGAGGTGTGATAGGCCCTACAAAGTCGATCACCCATTTTTCGAATGGTTGTAATGTCTTCTACGGATTGAGCGGAATTTCATCCTGCCGCGATGGTTTCCTAGTCCATTGACATACGTCACAGGCCTGATAGTATGCTTTCAAGTCTTGATGTAAGGTTAGCCACCATAGTCCAGCACGAACAATCTTCTACGTTGTTCTGCGTCCCACATAATGTCCTTCGGCATCCCCCCCATGTGCTTATGCAAGGATCTATCCTCGCTCAAATTTAGGTACATATCTTTGTAATATTTCATTGTTTAACATTTTGTATAGGTGCCCTGTGATAACAGTAAAATTCGCTATGTGTATTACCAGTTCTTTCCTCTGTTGAACTGAATATCCCTGCGGGATGGTCCCTGTGGTTAAGAAGTGGATTATATCCTCAAAGTGGCCATTCGTGACACGTATGGCATAGAGTTGTGCATTGGGTAGTCCTTCCTCCAAATTTTTTGGCTCCTCACCATTCTCAATTTGCGATAGGTGATCTAGACCCGCGTTTAGGCATCCTAGCTTCACGATGACCTCGAAGTCATATTCTTGAAACAGTAACAACCATCTACAAATGCACCCCCCCAAAATAGGCTTATTCACTAAGTATTACAACGTGGAATGATCAGTATACATCTTAAAGTGCCTGCCCACCAAATAGTGGTGGTATTTCTGGAGTGTGTATACCATCGCCAATCCTTCACACTCGGTGGTGGAATATTTCTTTTCTACTTTGGACAACTGTTGACTTGCGCATGCAATGGGGTGATCAATGCCTTCTGTGCCTTCCTGCATGAGTACATCACCCAGCGTGATACACGATGCATCGACATGTACATGAAATTCGATGTCCCATTTTGGAAAAACCAAAATTGAAGTGAATGCCATTTTTTCCTTGAGAATCTCCATACTTTTCTTACAATCATCATTCCAACATTATGTAGCATCTTCTTTCAAAACCTGTTGCATTGGTGCCATGATTTGTGCATGGCCCTTAATAAACTTGCGATATTATCCAGTCTATCCCAATGTGGTGCGGAGTTGTTTGACATTGCATGGTGCTTGTAGATTGAGTATGACAACAATCTTCATAGGGTCCACCATCAGGCCTTGTTTCAGACCACATGGCCAAGCAAGTTTTTGAAGGGGATGAGGAAAGTGCACTTCTTAAGATTCAATGAAATCTAGTGTCATCGGCAAGTATCCAGCATCAACCATAAGCTCATGATATGTTTCTTGACTAGCCCAACTATAGTCCAATCGTCAAAATAAACTTCCAAAAACATATGGATGAACTCATTGAACACAACCACTACTACACATGAGAATATCACTGGGGCGTTCTTTAACCCAAAGGGCATAATAGTGTACTGAAAGCATCCCCATTCGGTTGCGAAGGTGGTCTTGCTTCTATCCTCTGGCGCGATATTGATCTAATGGTACCCTGAGAACCCATCCGTAAATGAGTACACTTCCTATCCACCAACATTCTCCAGAACTTCATCTGTAAACAATGTTGCGAATGGGTCATGAACACAGGTGTCGTTCAGTTTTCGGAGGTCCACACAGATTCGGATTTCGCCCTTCTCTTTTTTCTTGTGCACTATCATAAGACTCACCCAATTCTTCCACAGGTTCAATAATTCCCGCTGCAAGCATTTTCTCCAATTCCTCGCGGACCTTGTCCTTATACATCAGATTCAAATGGTAATGACACTACTTAACTGGCTTCACATCCAGTTTCAAAGTTATCTTCATCATCCCTAGGTCATCGAGGATCCCTTTTAACTCGGTTGTTTTGGTCAGGAATAAGTCTTGATATTCGCGAAGTAATTCGATGACCTTATTCACCGTGGTGTCGTCCCAATAGTCCACAAGCATTGCATACTTTGGCTCTACATCCGTACCAATCTTCACTTGTTTTGTTTTCAGTGGCACGGTGATGTCGGGGTCCTCAATCAATGGTCCACGAATGTCATGACTCCCCTCTGTTTCAAGAATATTGATGTTTCTGGGGTCGTCATCATCATCCTCTACTTGCACATTATAACATTCTAGGGCCCAGCTTAACTAATGTGACCATACTAGTTGCACTATTTCTTCTGGTTCCTGTGGTATTTTGAAAATGGCGGCCTTCACAACTTGTAGTGCATCGCCAACAGTATCCATCCATTGGTCATCAAATAAGAATGTTAATAAAAATCCTTCACATAAGATATCGCATTTTCCTGTATCATGTCAGAGTTCTGCCTTAGTATACCAGTTCCTTGGGATGACATCCAGGGTATGATAAAATAAGTGTACCCACTTTGGCTGGGGTTCTTCTCCATAGGCTTTGGTCCATTTTGAAAGGTGCATGCATGGGTCATCACATCCATCGTATTTCTCAGTTATTTGTAGTTCCGGCTTCCCAAAACTTATCTGCATCATCCTCCTACAGCCGCACAAGTCTTCAAAGGTTCCTTCATGGGTTCCCCACCAATGCACAAGCGTCACACGCAGTTCCCATTTTAATGCATCGAACCTCTGGTGCTTAGGTACTTGCTCTAAATCTTGTTCAAGAATTCATCCACCACTGTCAACCCATCATATGTCGATAGTTCTCGATCCTAGGCTGTTGCTCAACACAGCGACCTAGTCATCATGTTGCAGTTTAACATTGTTACTTCATTCAGCCGATTATGCCAGCATTTGTCTTCTTCATCTGAATCCGAGGTGCAGGAATCTATGCACTCCCACGACATTCGCCCCTCCACAGTCGGATTTACCCAATCCTAATCTCGCGCAGATATTTTGTATATATAATCCAAGTCATCATCACTTCCATCGTCACGTATGAGTTCAGTGTAGCGCACTCCTTCGGCTGGATCTAGTGGAATCACTACGCATAGGGACATTTTCTCAAATATCATCTTCTACTTCTTTAATTTGATGACTCCATTCATATCTATGGACTAGTTTATTCCTAGCAATGCAGGGTAAGAGTTGCTATCATCCACAATTTCTATTACCTCAAAGTCTGTTTGTCTGCTCGCGCCTTCTATGTCCATTGTTACTCCTTGCAATCTCCCCATGGGTAGGATCTTTTTTTGGTTCACCATCCGTAATTGAATAGAAGACCACTGTAATGCGGGCCTGCCCATGTGTTTTCATGTCTGTTTAGGTAGTCCATTCGCATCCAAACCCAAGTCCAAGATGACCTGATCCATTTCAAAGTTGCCAATCTGCGTCGTCAATTGCATTTCCTGCCCGGTGCGTAAAGCATGCCTTCCGAGTTTGCATACCACGCACAATTCACCTGACCCTACACACCTAGTTATCAGCTCTTGTAATCCCTTAACTGGCTTATTGTTGCGTAGCAGCTTTATGCATGTGTCTAAAATGGTAGTTAGCATAGAGGGATCCATTTCCGGCTCGAGTTGATCCAAATCGAACTCAGGTTGCTTTGTAGGAGCCTTGTGAACCCATGTAGTTTCTTCAGGTTGTTTCCCTTTATCATCCCCTGTGACTGCGCCACTTCTGAGCATCATGTTCACGTTGGGGTCTTCTTCACGCAATTCAAACCTCATTATTTGGACATTCTGCATTGCCATAGGTTTTGCTACCCTTTTCTCGCGTATCTATGCTATCAGCATGGGACAATCTATCATTTCGTGATCGAACTACTCATAGTATGAACACGATATCCGATTTGGGTTGGTACAGTCACGCGTGTACTGACCAGGTCCTCCACAACTGTAGCAGATTAATTGTCCATAGCCTCATCCAGGTCCCATTCCTCCTCGTCCTCGTCCTCGCCCCTAGAACCAACTGTGCACTATTGCTGTGGCTGGATCCTAACGTTGCACCTCGGTCTACATCTTGTAGGCAGGTGTTCGATCCATCAACAATTCATAACTTCAATAGTCTCATTCATCGTGGCCCACTGATCTACAAAAATTGCAAAATAACTGCTGGGGGGTCTGTGTAAACTTCTGTAATAGATGACAATTGTATGTCATGTGCTTTCCTATTATGAAACCAGCTCAAGAAAAGATAGAAAAGATAGATCAACGCCTTAGAATTCAGCCTCTTCGAGGGGGAAACCTCCTTTACATTACATAAATGAACAATTCTTTGATGATTCAAATGACAAAACCTCCTTTCTATATATAGGAGTCTAAGGAGTCACAATATAATCCAGCCGAACTAACAATAATAATATAAAGCCACAAAAATAACAATAGAGGGATTCTATGGGGCACAATAATAACAATATGGGGGCAATAGGGGCACAACAATATTAATAAGGGGTATAACTACAATAGTAATGGGGTAATCACTAGTATTATAGGGACCCAACATGCCCCTCTCCTTCAAAAAAGTGTTGTCCTCAACGCTTGAGTAGTTCTGGATACTTCTGCATAAAATTCTCATCCTCCCATGTGGAATCTTCAGTGGATAAGTTCTTCCACTTGATAAGATACTCTGAAATTGATCGATTTCGTAGCTGTCGAGTTCTTGTTTCTGTGACTACTTCTGGTTCCAATATAATTTTTCCTTCCTCATCAAGTTCTGGCAATATTGTTTGAACTGGGAGCTTGTCGCCTATAACCTTCTTCAAACATGAAACATGGAAAACTGGGTGCAATCGAGAAGCTGCAGGAAGCTCCAATTTGTATGCCATAATACCAATCTTTTGCAACACCTTGTATGGACCATAATACTTTGGTGATAATTTGTTATCCTTCTTAGCTTGCTGGAGGGACATTTGCTTATATGGTTGTAGCCGTAGGAATACCCAATCACCTACATCAAAACTTCTTTCACTGTGATGTTGATCTACGTGTTGTTTCATTCTATTTTGTGCCAACACAAGGTTATCCTTTAAGAGTTGGAGGACTTGTTGTTGATGTTCGATGTGATGTTCCACTGCCTGAACCTTAGAATTTTCTCTTAAATATGATGTGATGGATGGTGGTTGATACCCATAAAGTGCCATAAATGGGGTCATTTTTGTTGCTATATGGAAGGAAGTGTTATACCACCATTCAGCCAGAGGCAACCATTTGACCCATTGTGTCTATTTATCAGATACAAAGCAACGAAGATATCCTTCCAAACATTTGTTTACTATCTCAGTTTCCCCATCAGATTGAGGATGATAAGATGAGCAATGAGCTAACTGAGTACCAAGACAAGAAAATAATTCTGTCCAAAAATTTCCAGTGAAAATGGTATCTCTGTCACTTACAATAATCTTCAGGTTTCCATGTAGCTTTTGAATTGTTTCCATAAATGCAGTAGAAACTGTACTGGCTTTAAATGGATGTGATAATGCACAAAAGTGTGCATACTTGGTAAGTCTATCAACTACCACCATGATGACACTCTTTCCCTCAGACTTGGGTAAACCTGTGATAAAATCCATTGAAACCTCCTCCCAACATTGGCTTGGAATGGATAAAGGTTGTAATAGACCCGGTGTCTTAATTGTTTCAACTTTATTTTGTTGGCAAACCAAACATTCCGCCACAAACTTTTCAATATCTGATTTAAGGCCATCCCAAAAAAAATCATTCTTAACCTTGTGGTAAGTTTTTAAAAATCCTGAGTGCCCTCCTAAGGGAGAAGTGTGCAATTCCATAAGAATCTTTTGTTTTAGCTGGGAATTCCTACAGAGGTATAAGCGATCTTTGTACCATAATGAATCATTTTTCCAGCTAAATGTATCAGACGTACTGGAATCTTGTTGTAACTTTCGAATAATTTCCCACACTTCTTCGTCATTCTTCCATTCCTCCCTTGCTTCGTTTATCCAATCTGGTTGGATAATAGAAATGGCGCACAACAATGCTTCCACATCCTCATCCTTTCTTGAGAGTGCATCTACCACCACATTTTGCTTCCCTTTTTTGTAGATGATTTCAAAGTCATAACCCAACATCTTTGTGACCCACTCTTGTTGGTGTTCAGAGGATAATCTTTGTTCTAAAAAGTATTTAAGGCTATCATGATCTGTTTTTACCTTGAAGTGTCTTCCCATTAGGTAGGGTCGCCATTTCTTAAGTGCATGTAGTATTGCCAACATTTCCTTCTCATAAATAGCTTTGCTTAAAAACTTTCCCTTGATTGGACGACTTTCAAAAGCAATGGGTCTTTCATCTTGCATTAGAACAACACCAATTCCATTTCATGAAGCATCACATTCCACAATAAAGGTTTTTGTGAAGTTCAGTGTAGCTAAGACCGGTGCTTGGCACATTGCCTCTTTAAGATGTTCAAAGGCCTTTGTTGCTTCCGGAGTCCATGAAAATGCATCTTTCTTCAATAATGTTGTTAGAGGTGCTGCCATTCTCCCATAATTCTTAACAAACTTTTGATAATACCCTGTCAACCCGAGAAATCCTCCCAGATGCTTTATGGATGTGGGGATTTTCCATTCCTTAATGGCTTTAATTTTTCTAGGGTCTACCTTAACTCCTTCATGAGATACAATATGACCCAGATATTCCACCTCCTGGACTCCAAAGAAACATTTGGATCTTTTTGCATATAATTGTTTCTCCTCCAATAGTTGTAACACCCTGTCAACATGTTCAACATGATCCTTCCAAGACTTGTTGTAGATTAGTATATCATCAAAAAATACTAACACAAATTTTCTAAGGAATGGTTTGAAAATTGAATTCATCAAACCTTGAAATGTTGAAGGTGCATTGGTAAGGCCAAAAGGCATGACCAAAAATTCATAATGACCCTCATGAGTTCTAAATGCTGTTTTCGGAATGTCTTCAATCTTCATTCTGATTTGATGATATCCTGAACGAAGATCCAACTTGGTGAAGTAAATTGATTCATGCAATTCATCCAGTAATTCATCAATGACAGGAATGAGGAACTTATCTTTAATAGTGAGCTTGTTGAACTCCCTATAATCTGGACACATGCGCCATGATCCATCCTTCTTGTGCAACAATACTACTGGAGTAGAGAAAGAACTTTGACTCGGTTGAATTATACCAGCCTCTAGCATTTCTGCAACCATACGTTCAATTTCACTCTTTTGGACATAGGGATATCTGTACGGCCTGATGTTTGGAGGAACACTTCTTGGAATCAGATGAATAGCATGATCATGATCATGCATAGGTGGGAGACCTTTGGGAGTCTCAAATACCTTGGAATGATTGTCCAGAACTTTTTCGAGATATGGAGAAATAGATGATTTCGATGTGGAAACATCTAGCGAACATAATCGTGCAATTACACCTCTTTTCTCCTTTTTTAGAAGCTTTGTCATACCATTAGAGCTGATTATCTTTCCTGGTTTCCCTGAAATACCCCTTAATTCAACTTCCTTTCCTTCTGTAGAAAATTTGATGAAAAGTTCTTGAAAATTAAAAGCTATTGTACCCAAGGATTGTAGCCATTGGACTCCTAGTACAACAACAACACCTCCCATTGGAATGGAAAGCATTGGGCTAGTCAATACATATTCTCCCATGGATATCTTGATATTATGGCACTTTCCAGAGCAATTTATTGTTCCTCCATTTGCAATCATCACTTGACACTCTGGTGTTGGATATAGGAAGCAATTCAATTCTTTTGCTACCTTAAAATGAATAAAATTGTGGGTGCTTCCTGAATCAATCAACACTATTACCTTTTTCTTCTTTATTTGTCCTTCTATCTTGATGGTTTGAGGAGTGGTAATTCTTGCCAATGCATTACAAGATATGGTCGGATTTATTTGTTCTTCATCTAGGCTTTGTTCCTGGAGTATATCCTCTTCTTTTGATCGTTCTTGCTCCTTTTCTTCTTCCTCTTCACAATCTATGTAGATTAATTTCTTCTCAGCACACTTATGACCTTTAGTGTATTTGCTATCACAACTGTAACAAAGCCCTTTTGCTCTTTTTTCTTCCAATTGTTGTGGTGTCAACCTTATAGGTTGTGGAAGACTAGGGGCAACAACACTTCCATCTCTATAGTTGTGAGTGGTATGCTTCCTGGTTGCCATAATTTTGCTTTCCATTTTTCTTGCTAACCTGAATGCCTTCTCTAATGAATCAGGTTCCCAAAGGCAAACATCATGTTGGATATTATCCTTTAAAGACCCTATGAACACATCAATCATATGCTCCTCTGGAATATCTTTTACCCTCATGTTCAATTTTTGGAACTCCTCAATGTGCTCCATTATTGAACCCTTTTGTTTGAGACTTATCAATTGGCTAAAAAAAGTGTTGCTTTTTGTATCCTCATAATGTGCTATCAATTCTTCCGTAAAAATTGCCCAAGTGATAATTTTTTTACGAGATCGAAGCCATTGATACCATACAAACTAAATTGGTTCCAAATATAAAGTTGCCATACGTACCTTTTGTGTGTTTTGCACATTATTGAGATCGAAGAATTGCTCCATCTGTAATATCCATGTCACGGGATCCTTGCCATAAAACTTCCTCATATCGATTTTTGGAACATGGTGAGTCTTCGATCCAACATTAGAGTCTATGGAATCATGATTAACATTTCTTTTGTTCTCATCATGAGTTTCCTTTAGTACCCTTTCACCCTTAGTGACCATTTCTTATAGAAACTTATTCATATTTATCTTCAATTCTTCCATCTTATCATCCATGCCATCAATTTTAGCGTCCATGCCATTCACCTTAGCTTCCATGCCATCCATCTTAGCTTTTACTCCTCTCTTTAAACCATCCATCTTAGCTTCTACATCTTTCCTTAAACCATCCATCTTAGATTCTGTTTCTTTTTGTGCAAGTGACACTTGTTGCACTTGTTCTTGTAATTTTGATATATCATATAGCATTTCTTCTTCTTCTTCATGAGTCATGCTAGAGCTTTTAGGTTCCTTACTAGGTGTTTGCATTTTCTTTCCTTGGGGCATTAGTTACCAATAATAATGCTCTATTATTCCCTTTTAATTCCTTCAAAATAAATTTTCAAACCAAGCTTAAGCAAAAATTTAAGAAAATCTACACACCTTTTTTCACTTTGTAGGAGCTTGATATTTCCTCTGATGTATCTCTGTACTTTTCAATCATCTAGTTCCAAATTTGTGACTTGTAGTAGCCCTCTGTGTCCTATTTCCAATGCCACAAGTCTGACCCAAATTGGATTCTCCAAGGAAGAGTTATGCGAAATCTCCCACAGTGACTTGATTATAGACTAGTTCAGTAGAGCGAACTTGTACGATGTTCCACGAGTCACTGTTTCGACCTTTGGATCTGAAAAATATATACAAGAAACTACAGTCTGTTCTCTTTCTGTACCTTCTTATGAAATTTCAATCTGATCCCTAGAGAGATAGTTATGACTATTTTCCCCAGGTCACCTGTTTGGAATGTAATTCAGGAGTCTGCAAAAAGACCAACTTCCTCAGATCATATCTCCGCAAATATAGTGCGAAAAGATCTAAAATTTGGACCCGAGGTTCAACACGGTTTCTTCTCAAATGGGTTTTTTTTGAAGCTTTTGAAACATCACAGAAAAAAAGTTATAGCGAAAATTCCACGATGACCTGTTTGGAGCAGCGAAACCCTAGAATCCAAAGCTCTAATACCAAATGTTATCAAACCAGCTCAAGAAAAGATAGAAAAGATAGATCAACGCCTTAGAATTGAGCCTCTTTGAGGGGGCAACCTCCTTTACATTACATAAATGAACAATTCTTTGATGATTCAAATGTCAAAACCTCCTTTCTATATATAGGAGTCTAAGGAGTCACAATATAATCCAGCCGACCTAACAATAATAATATAAAGCCATAAAAATAACAAATGAGGGATTCTATGGGGCACAGTAATAACAATATGGGGGCAATAGGTGCACAACAATATTAATAAGGGGTATAACTACAATAGTAATGGGGTAATCGCTAGTATTATAGGGACCCAACATTTCCTCCCACCTGACAGATTGTGCACCAGAGTGCGGGAACCATTCTTGGTCCTATCTACACCTCTGGTCTCAATGGCATTGGCCCCCCCCCACCAAATAGTTCACGAATACTGGAAAATGATCCTTATCATGGCCCTAGCTTCTACATTTTATGCACCACACTTCTTCCCGTGCTTCTGGCCGGTGTGCCCTATCCTATTTCAAACTCTGCATCTCCAAGCATAGATTTTGTATTTGCACATGAATTTGTTGAACTCCCAACCTAGGATCTTGTATTGGATTTTCATGCAACCTCATCGCTATCTCTAATGCTTTAGCCTGGGTTGAGATCTTTTTCTGTTACAGTGCCATCCTCAGAAGTGGTGTCAGAGACGCCACAAACCATGCATGGTGCTGCACATCCGTCAACGTCATGTTAGCTTCATGGATCATGCTCTTCAATCTCTGATCCAAATCCCAGGGGCCTTCACCTGGAAGCATCGCGATCTCCTTGAATCTGATGATCCACTGCATCTCTGATTTTGGCTAGCTAAATACTCTGTTTAGTGAAATCTATATTTCCGCTATCTTGGCATTCAGATGATCATTTGAGTGCTTGATATACCAAGTCAGCGCGTGATCCTGCAGCGCACTTACCAGGGTGGCCTTCTCAGTGTTATCATCCGTAACTCTGTTCTCTTCCCATACTTCTCTTACTATGAACCAAAACTGATTTGGATCTTCACTTCCTACTCCTCTCAATATAGGAAACTTGATCGCGCTCACCATGTTAAACTTCTGGGTTAGTGGAGGTGGTGTGGGCGAAGATGGGGGTGAAGGAGGTGACACGAGTGGTGGTGTTAACGGAGATGATAGTTGTGGAATGTGTTGCATTATCAAATTGACCGCACTCCTTGGAGAAGCCCAGGTGTCCTCTTCCTCATCCTCTCGTGGAGGAAAAATTAATGGACTATTTTCTAACCCCTCGATACCCTTGTAGGCCCTCCCACTGCACATCATTCTACTCATTAATGGATTCACATGACCTATTTTTCACATAATAACATCTTAATCTAGGTATTCAAGGATTGATGTACCTACCTCGCATTCCCTTGATAGAACACCTCTCTACTTCACTTTAGCTTATGGTTGTGTCTATCGCGAACTTAGTGATAAACCCTCCTATTATCCAATCCAGCCAATGATCAAATGCCCATGCAATTTTATCTTCCAATGCCTCTATTCTACGCATCAACTCTAGCATCCACACTATGGGTTGATCAAGCTTCTACCTTCCCTGGTTGTCTGCTAGCCACGCAATCCACTCATACAGTTCTAATGAGAAAGACATGAAGAAGATCTCGTTGATTTCCGTGTATATGTAGCGATCTAGCCACCTCTTCTCAGATATCTGCAGAGTTTTGTTTTCCTGCACCATGAGCTCGTGAAGCCTTTCATCCAACCAATCTTCAATCTCTTTCCTCATAGGGTTCCAGTGTTCCGACATTAGACACCCCCTAGGAAGATCGTAGTCCTGGCAATGAAACCATTTGTTGGCTTATTGGGGCCTGACCCGGGTTCGGATGTGTTTTAGCCAAACAATCCCGCACTACCGGCCCTTTCGGCAACAATCCATGGAGCGCGGACTAAAGTCTCACCCGAGGTAGTATGGGAGGGTGCTGGAACTAGGTTTCTGCACCCTAGGGATGTCTTCATGAGGACTAGAAGAGTTGCAAACCGATCTGTGTACTCGCGCTACTCTACACAGCTGCCTGGCTTTCGCATAGCTTGGTGATGAGGCACTTCTTAGATTCTTATTATTAATGTGTTTATTATAGATCATATCTAATTCTTAATGTCTTTAATCAAGCATTCAACAGTTATAACTAGCATGCACAACCATAAATATTACGGATATGCATAAAATCAGAACATAAGCATAAATGTATAGATCTGCAACCAAATGCACAATAATTCAGAAACACTTATCTTTATTAATCTCCTATTCAGTACAATCAGTTCCACCCTGCGCACTCAGTTACAGGGGTCCACGCACACAACTACGGACTCTACCAGGCCTCTGCGCACACAACTGCAGAGCCTTCTCTAACTATTACCACCCACGACTCAGACTTACAAACTCAGAGCAAATATTGCATTCACAAACCCATAATACATCAGATCTTAACCAAAAGCTACCTTTTAGCCTTAGAACTTTGGGCAGAATGACTCAATTGCTATTATTTTACATTATTTTTGGGCAGACAACCCTTTGACTCGACCCATTATATTTCGCGCTCCACACACTTCACAAAACTTTTACAATGTCGTTACCCTAAATTATGGGCTTTAAGCCCCAAAACCGTTACGCGGGGGATCCGCTACCCAACATCTTTCTTATGTGCATGTAGTTGTTTTGTTTAAGCATAATACATAGAGAGCATTATGAGAATCTGAATACAAGTCATGCACACACATTCATTGCACACAGTGTGCCTAAGATCCCCTTATTCAATTTTGGGTGGATCTAGGACATAAGCACCACAAAAAAGATTTGTGTTTATTTAAGTATTGAATTACATCAACCTTCACCTTCACAACATTGTGAATGAAATTGTTCAAACAATGACAATGCCAAACTCGTAACCCTTTGAAGCAACTTGTCTTCAAAAACTAACTCAACCTTCTAGAAATAAAAAATATTCACTTATCTCTCCAAATAAAAAATACTTATAACTCCAAAATGAAAAAATATACTCCTTATTTCTCCATTACAAATAAATGATTTTATCCACCCGTTATTTCTCCTAAATGTACAAAAAAATCAGTTTTTACTTCTCACTCCAAAACAAACTTATCACACCAAAAACAAAAAATTCACTTATGACTTCATTATTATAAGTGAAACTTTCCATTATGTTTCCACTAAAGCCACACCCCTCACAATTTGTATAAAATTTATGCAGGTCACTTTAAAAAGTGAGTGGTCATGACTTGTTGAAAAGTCACTTCCATTAAAAGAATGTTTATGAACGCACTTAAAAGAAATGAATTGAAGTTTCAATTTTAAAACTTTATTCATAAAATTACAAGAAATGCCTTTGTAGTAATTTTGGTACTGATATTGGATGCCGTTTTTGGGACAAGTGCCATTTTTCCCACAGTGAAAAGGAGCTTGGGAAGGTAAATGCACTGGAACACAATCTGAAACATGATCTGGCAACATGACCTTTTTGCAGTAGGTTCCTAGTTGGTGGCTTAGATGGAAAGCTTGGAGGTCATCCTAGCTATCGTGAGGCTACTCATCCTAGTATGGCAGCCGCAGCTACATTTGGTGCTGCGGCAACTACAAAAATAAGTGTCGATGCTGCACTTGCTAGTGCTATAATTGGGAAAGGTGGTGTAAAATCTAAGCAAATTTTTCATTCAATTGTTGCAAAATTGGCTATAAGAGATCATGAGTCCGATACTTACCTGAAGAATATTGAGTTGGAAGATAGTTTTGACAAGATAAAGGAAGCTAGTGCCTTGGTTCATCAGTTGATCAAGCACACGAGTGCTTATGCTTTACCACCACATCCATTCAACAATAATCTGTATATTTGCAACTACCCAATCTTTGTTCAATCTCTTGTTTACACATACTTGCTAATTTATTTCTTTATCATCACGAATTGACTATGATCTTAGAACAACCTGATTCCACGATGATTCCAAGTCATGAACTTCCCAACAGAAATGGTAAATACATGTCTCCACGCTACTAGATGCAAATTCCATATAACAAATTGGCGACTCCGTTGGGGAACGAATTTCGTTCCTGGTAGTTTATCCTCATCATATCACATCCTAGTAGACATTGCTTGACTTCATTGATCTTATTCAATCTTTTTGAAGTGTTTTTGGTCAAAAAGTGTGCTTGAATGTCTCTTGATTTGACTCTCTGGCACCTGCGCAATGTTGGTCTTAACACAGTGCACTACAGAGCAACCCTAGATTAGAGATAGTGTACTGCAGCGCACTGTCTCCCACTTTGGCCTGCGCTGATTCCTCTTAGGCTAAGAAATGCACCTTTGGCTTCATTTTTCCAAGGTTGCTTCTATTTTTGTTTGCTGAAAGATCAATGTTTCTTATGGTTTTGAAATCAATTTGTATTTCTCCTCCTAGCCCTACTTTGGCCTTGATTGTTTAGTGTTTCCTAAATGATTTCTTTATCATTATGAATCCATTTTCAAAGTTAGCTTATGATCGATTAATATTTTATATAAAGGAAGTGTCATAAAGTCTTCATTTCTTTGAAAAAGGAACTGTCGTAAAGTCTTCATTTCTTCCGAAAAGTATTGATTGATTGTATGTGAATTTAGTTTCCTTTTGTTGATCTAAACATTAAGGGAAATGAAAAGAATAACTTGCATTATGCATTTAGAGTTTTGTGTGTGCTTGTTGGAATAGTATAGGGAAAGTTGCATTAGATGTGCTCTATGCTCTTTGATTAAAGATTTTGATTTCTCTATCCCTTGTAGTTAAGGTTTTCATTGTTCAAATCAAATGAAAAGAATGTTTCTCATCATAATTACATTCTAGGAATTCCAAAGACATCACGCAGTGAGCCTAAAAGACAAACTCCTAAACAAGATCAACTTAAAAGTTATCTCAATTAACCTAATGAAGCATTGTAACTTAATGCATAACATTTAAAGGTTCTAGGCTAAAGATGTGTTCCGGCATCATAAAACATAGCAACTGTCATTAATTGTTTGAGATACATTCCGAGTGTGATACCTCATTCCACATACATAAGTGTATCTTAGCTCATCCACATACATTTGGGTATATAGGGCGGTGTTATAGTATGAAAAGTATAAAGGAATGCTCTCACTATGCAGTTTTGCATTAGATAGCACTAACACAGATTGGGCCTCAATGTACTTTTGGTTATATATGGGAGGAATACATTAGGTTGATATCCATCCTCAGGTAACCGAGGTCAGCCCCCTTGTACACTCTGATACACCGAACACAAAAGTCGGGGAGATTGCCTGCACAGATGTTAAGTCCTTGGTTTAATTAGGCAGTATATTTTAGTTCACAATTGCTTGGTAATCCTTTTGCCTATATTACCCTCTTTTTGTTTATTTCCTTTTGTAATAAAGTTAATCAACAATTGTGGAGGAACATCAACCTTTACCCCATCGTTCGTAGACGACAACAAGTAAACCACCTTTACCCCCTGAAGCTACACCTAGTCAAAAAAGGAAGTCTCGTTTAACTGAATCTAGTACATCACAAACTTCTAGTTCTTCATCTGAATCACCAGAGTCACCTATACTGGTAAGTACTATGACCCCAGTTACTCCTACAATTACTAGTATATCTGTTACTGAAGTGGAACCTTTACAATTACCTAAGGACACTAAAAGTGAACTTAGTGAAACGGTAACCCAAGTTGTCCAACAAGAAGTTGATTCTCAACCCAAAGTTGTTCAACAAGAAATTACTTTTGAACTTGAATCTGTTCAACCAGAAGTTGATCCTGAACCTATCACAGTTCAACAAGAAGTTGTTCAAGAAGCTCAACCTAAACCTGTTGTTCTTTTACTAGAACACTTGGATCTTGAAGTTGAACAATCAAAATTTGTTCCCATATCGGAAGACGATCGACCGATTTATCCTCAAACATTTGTAACTATTGAGACTTCCCCTTTACCATAGAGTCAAACAATGGAAATCTATTACAAACCTGATAATGAAATCCTTCCACCTAGTTTGATTTCTATTGAAGAGGAAATTGAAGAAGAAACACCTAGAACTCCAACTTATTTTGGACTCGAGCTTTATCTTTAGCCTCATACTCCTCATTTTACTGCTCCTTTTGATCCTATTTACTTTCAAACTCCCGTTGATTCATTATGACATATACTGGGTCATTTGACTGTGTCCGAATCAACATCCAAGACTATGCCATCTATTACAACTGCAGCAGAATCTATTGTCGCTACTTCTTTGATGTTTACTACAACACCTGAGTCACATTTGTATGGTGTTCCATCCATCCCACTAGGTTACAAATCTTTATCTGGAACTCACTCAGGTGTTGCTTCTATTCTATGGTCTTCACCCATGTCGTCTATAAGAATTTTACCTGGTTCTTCACTTACATATACTGAACAGTTTGATCCATCAAGTCAATATCAAGTTGGTCCATCTGGTTACCATCGCAGTATACCATCGTCTTTAGGTTAGCCTGGAATGACCGTTTGTCAGTGGAAGCCTACCCATTCAACCAAGGCTTGTGTATCAATCACAATAAATACAATTTTTTTCATCGATACCTACTATGCCTGTCATTACGACTTTACCACAATTGCAAGCTCAATTAATTGTATCTCAACATTTGCAAGCTACTCCTTCAACCTCTAACCCTCAAGATTCAGGTTTACAGACTCAGTCTTCTCATGTCGTTTTACAACAACCATTTGTGCCTGGAATCCAACAACCTTAGGCCAGTTTACCATTTACTGGAATGAGTCAGACTTATACTAGTTTAATTTATTCACAACCTAGTCAAACTTACATTGGTGGGAAACAACTGTTACATCAACAACCATGCCAACCACAATATCAACAACAAAAATTCCAACAATACCAAACTTATACTGGACTTTGTCGATAAGGCTATGTTGGTTTTGGTCAATAGCAAGTTTACCCAGGTCCTAGTCAACAAGGCTATGTTGGGTTTGGTCAACAACGAATTTATCCTGGTGCCCAACAACCACCTTATACCAGATTTTCTCAACAAACTTACCCCTATCAAGGTTACCAGTTGTAGATTCCTATGCTGGTATGAAAAGGCCTATTTCCTAGGCAATTCCATCTTACCTTGGTTATGGTCAACCTAACCTAAACCAATAGTTTCCTTTTGTCAAAACACTTGAATTACCATATTTAAATCGACTTACCAATGATCCAATTCTTTATGCACCTTGGTCGCTAGTGATTCCTCATAAATTTCCATATGATATTCCTAAATTCAATGGAAACCCTAGAGAAGATCCATCTAATAATGTTATGAATTTCACTTATGGTGTTCATCCAACTCCCTGAATGTTGATTCAGTTAGACTATGTCTTTTCCAGCGAATGCTTACTAGTTCAGATGCAAAGTGGTATATTGAATTACCACAAGCTTCATTTGATAACTTTACATCCTTAGCCACCACATTTTTAACCCACTTCCAGTTACCCATCAGATATGAAACTCGAATGGAACTATTGACCAACTTTAAATAGACTACTGCTACTCACATTTCTGATCATATTGATGAGTGTGTCGTCATTATCGAATGGTAAAAACTTATGTTCCTGATCAGCGTTTGGCTGAGTGGTTTATCAAATCCTTGTTTCCATCTATCACCGAGGATGTGGCTAAGGGAGGAGTTGCTACTAAAGAGCAAGTAATTCCTCATGCCCAATACTTATACTTGATTTACACCCAGTCTTGCATGCTCTACGATAAAATTCCAAATGCACCCAGACCATCTTTTACTGTTCCACCACCTTCATCTAGTAAGGACTCTTATGCCGTTGATGGTGTGATTGGTTCTTCAAGAACACAAACAACAGGTAGGCCATCTGGTCAAACACTTGCTATATCCAATCAAACTTCTAATGCATATGATAATACTCCTACTTCCGAAATAAATGTCGTGTCATCTAACGAAGGTAAAAATGAAAAGAAACCTGGAAGCAGGAAGAAGAGGAAATATAAAAAGAAACAAAATCCTCCCCCTCAAGAGAAATCATCTGATTCCTCTTCTCTGGCTAGGAAACCTCTTTATCCATGTTTAATTTGTAATGAGGAGCTTTTTATGCGAGACTATCCTCTCCGCTTTGAAGTCTCAAAACTTCTCAAGACTTTTAGTGCATCTGTTGTGTTAACAGACCCTTTTCCAAATCCAGAGACTCATTTGGTTGCTATATATCATGCCTCCACTTCACAAGTGCTTATGCTATCTGCCACTAAGCCTAAAATTGATGTTTTTTTACTACACGAAGTAAATATTATGGTAATCTATCATCGTCATCAAATAACCAAGCTTCAGATCAACCAAATACTTTGGCTTCGACTTTGTATGATCCTATTCCACCACATATTTCACCAGAGTTAACAATAAAACCGCCTAAAGGAGTTGCACATAAATCTACATTCAACCCTCGAGCTCGAGCAATGCAAAATTTTCACATAGTAGAATATTTGGCTCAATCACCTTCTGTTATGTCAATGCTTGAGGTACCTCAAAACTATCCCTCCCAAAAGAAGTCTTTATTGTCAGAAATTGGTGGAATTGATCCAACGGATTCTAATCTTGTGGTTTTTAACCATGCATGTTATACACCTCAATTACCAGCTCAATTATCATTCTTGATCCAAGTAAAGGCTTTGAATAAACTTGTTCACCAAACCATTGTTAATGAGGGTGCATCTACTTGTATCATGTCCATGAATTGTTGGAAAAAACTTGGCTCATCACCTTTGTCACGATCACCTACAATGCTAAAAGCTTTTAAGAGTGGCACTTATACACCTTGTGAAATTTTAAGTAACCCGCAGATAGAACTAGGGGTCAAAACTACAACTCTTGAAGTTGAGGTTGTTGACGGACCCCTTGACTACAACATTTTACTAGGAAGACCATGGGTTAATGCTATGGCTGTTGTGGTTTCGACATACTTTTGTATTATTGATTTCCTTCATAAAGGTGGAATCACAGTAATTGATCAACTCAGCTTTTTCTCCTCTAGTTCATAGGCTACTAGAAGCATTTTGTTAGTTCACGGACCCGCAATATCTCTTGAGAATGTTGGAGTAGGTCTCTTCAAATAATCTTCCCTAATGGGTACCTTTTTCATACCGTCAGCATCACAAATGGCGGAAGTTGCAAAAGTTGAGACTTGTTTCATGATAACTTCCACTTCATCTGATTCATGGAAGATTTCCAATAATTCTAGAGATGATATTTGTAATGAAACAATGCCTCTAAGGCCCATTGAGTTTGCATATTAATCAATGTTTTTGGCTTGTGCAGCAAATCCAAATCCATTATCACCAATTGTATGGGTCGATCGTTCGTTAGAATATGGTACTTCCTCTTATCCTTTTTCATGTACATTTTCTACTGATGAAGCAATCATCCAATCAATGATGACAGAAGAAGAACCATGGGTAGATTATCATCATGAGTCCCATCTTCCAGATCACATAGAAAATGTTTCAAATGAACTAAATCACCCTTCAATTGTTGATTTCCTTTCTAATTTTGTATTTATAGACACAGTCGATTCCGAACGAAACTTATAAAATATTGAAGAAACCATTTATATCAATATTTCGACCAAACCTGGAATTGTAGAAAACATCGATGTTGGAAAATCTTGTTCTCCATTTGGAACTTGAAATTTACCATGCTCTTTTTCATGAATTCCACGATATATTTGACTGGTCATATGAGGAAATTCCAGGTATCGTTTCTAGTATAGTTGAACATAAGATTAAAATGTATCCTGATGTTAAACTGGTATGAAAACGCCTTCGTCCAGTTCATATGAAGAAGGCTGCTCCCATAAAAGAATAAGTTTAAAAACTTTTCCATGCTGGTTTCATATACCCCATTCCTCTTACCGATTGGGTTTCCAATCTTGTTCTTGTCATGAAGAAACAAGGAACAATACAAGTGTGTGTGGATTATAGGGATGTTAATAATGCTTGTCCAAAAGACAACTATACCACTCCCTTTATCGACCAGATAATTGATGATTGTGTCGTATGTGAAATATTCTCATTTATGGACGGCTTCTGAGGCTATAATCAGATCAATATCCACCCAAAAGACTAATATAGAACAGCTTTTATTTGTCCATGGGGCACATTCACATATAGGAAAATCCCTTTTGGTTTGAAGAACATTGGGCAACTTTTCATAGGGCAATGAATTATGCCTTCCACGACATCAAACACATTGTTCAACTTTATCTAGATGATTTACCTGCTCATTCACGGAAATGGGTTGATCACCCGCAACATCTGAAAGCCATATTTTTACGGTGCTGACACTACAAAATTCGACTCAATCAACATAAATGTGTGTTTTGTGTTGGTTTTGGTTGTTTGCTTGGTTTTGTAGTGTCTAAAGAAGGAATTCGACTTGACCCTTTGAAGGGAAGGGAAGGCTAACTTTCTAAGGAGGTTCATTCCCAACTATGTCGAAATGGATAAAGGATTTACTCATATTTTGAAAAATGGGACTCCCTTCCAATGGGAGCAGGTCACGCAAGCTTCCTTTGATGCTCTCACAGATACCCTGATTCAAAAATCCTTAATGTATGTCCCTAATTATCAAAACGACTATTTCTTGTATCTCACCACTGTAAGTACAACCATTGCTATGGTTTTAGTCCAAGAAGAAGATGGGACTGAACATCCAATCTATTATTTGAGTTGTAATCTCAATGATACGGAAGTTAAGTACTCTTATGTTGAAAAGCTAGCTTTGGTTGTTGTTCAAGTTGTACATAGATTTTGCCACTATATCCTATTCCAAAAGACCACTATCATTTCAGATTGCAACCCTATGACATACATCTTGTCATGTCAATTGCAAGAGGGAAAATATTCAAAATGGATCGTCATTTTGCAAGAATTTGATTTGGAATTAGTTAAATCTAAGTCAAAGAAATCTCTAGTTTTTGTCAGGCTTCTTTGTGACCTTCTCTCTACTAATATTGATTCAACAATGGAACCATCAATTCCAGATGAGTCTCTATTTCTGGTTTTTTTCATCTGACCCTTGGTATGGGGATATACTGATCTATCTCCAAACCCAAACTTTCTAGTCCGATACCTCTCGTTTGTAACAGTGACATATTCGATGTCAAGCCAAATATTATTTGATCATTGGTGACACCCTTTACCATCGTGGTATTGATACGATTTAATGGAGGTCCCTCACTCATGAGGAATCCGAGAAAGTTTTGAATGATTGTCATTCCGATGCTTGTGGTGGACATTTATCTGGTTATGCTACCACACAAAAGATTCTCTGTGTTGGTTACTTCTGGCCAACCATATTTAACAATTGCATTATTGTTCTCAGAAGTTGTCATGCATGCCAGATTTTTTACTGTAAGACTCGATTCCAACCTACACCACTACATCCTATCATCGTTGTTGGACCATTTGCAAAATGGGGCATCAATTTCATGACATGTAACCCTACCTTGGCTGGGGGGCGAGGGTATATTATTGTCATCGTGGACTATTTTATTGAATGGGCTAAGGCCATGCCTACATTAAACAATAGTGGTGAGATGACTTCTCCCTTTTTCGTCAACCATGTGGTTGCACAGTTTGGTATACCACAAGCTATAGTTACAGATCATGGTTCAAAATTTTGCAACCATATGATGACTGAATTGACTGCCAAGTTGGGACTTTCACATGATAGTTCTACTCCTTATTATCGGCAAGCTAATGGACAAGTTGAAGCTATCAACAAAACCCTTAAGTGAATGCTTCAACGAATGATAGGAGTTCATAAACGAAACTAGCATTTAATCCTCTACTCAGATTTGTGGGCTTACCCAACCTCGGTGATAAATGAAACTAGATTCACACCTTTTCAATTGGTGTATGATCTAGATGCAATCTTGCTCATACAATGTGAAATTTCATCATTAAAACTCGCAATTTACCTGTTACCCAACACTTCTGAGGAAGAAGCACAATTCTTCGAACTCATCCATTTCGATGAAACATGTAGTGAAGCTGCATTGGCTAATGAAGCACATAATAAGTGAATAAAGGCGCAATATGACTGAAATGTGAAGCCTCGCATTTTATCAGAAGGAGAACTGGTCTTGCATTATAATTAGGAAGCTGATAAACTAGGAGCAGGGAAATTTGAACCATTAAGGATGGGCCCCTATATTTTCAAGCGTGTTTTGGAAAAAGGAGGTTATGAGTTAGTTGATTATGATGGAATTCCATTATCACAGCCCCGAAACAGGTTTTATTTGAAACATTACTATGCTTGATTTTGCATAGTAATAAACATTGTATATAAGCTTTGATTGTGTGTGTGTGTGTTACATTGTGACTTCTTGAGTTTTATGTGGTTAAGTAATCTGCTTTGCATTTGTTGCATATGTCAGAATCTTTGGAACCATCTGTTGGTTATGTCAATGGTGCTAGTCATAGTATGCAGAACCTATCTTCTGCAGCATGGGCCATATTCGCTACAAGTGGTGAGTTAGTGAGTTTTCAAGGAATTTGTATCAGTCATTCTACAAACAATATCACTGAATATAGCACATTGTTCAAACTCCTCTTCAATGCCATTATGCTTGGAATTCACCGAATCATCACTAGGTTGGATTCACAACATGTCGTACTACAACTTACAAATTTGTATACCATCTGAAATCCAACTATTTATCTTATGTTCCTTAGAGTTCGTCTCTTGGAAAGACATTTTGATTACATGAAATATCAACACATTTCAAGGAACTTTAACACATTGACTGATTCATTAGCAAACTATGTGTTAAACAGACATTTATGACACATGTAAAGGTAAATTTTCAATTGATATCAATAGCTGAATAGGATTGAACATAACCATATAAAAACGCTGAAAGTAAAATAGATAGATGTTTAAAGTTTTTACAAAATTTGTGTCCAAGACATGTTGGTCATCTGACCTCAAAACTCAGAATGCATATAGAGAAACAACATAAGTAGATCTAATGATGCTCATCATAACAGGTCATAGCCTGTGCTATCATGTGCAATAGCCTCATCCAGTGGCTAGGTACATGCAATCTCATTAGTAACTCCTCGATCCAGACATCCGGAATACCAAGGGTTAACCCCTCTATATGATCCTATAACTTTGCTAGTGTCTCGATCAAATCCAAATCTTGGAGAACTTCTCTTCTGACATTTCTCCGCACTGGTTCGCACGCCTCATGTTGATGACCCATTAGTCGAATAGTGCCAACATATGCATGCATGAGAACATTTTTAGTTTAGTCTTGGAAACATCAAAAACAAAAAAACATGTAGAAACTTAAAAAATTAAAAACACTTAGTCAAAACAATTTAGCTACAGCACCAGATTGAGCACCCACTGGTAACCTCAAACCTGGATCTCCACGAAAATCCATCCCTGCATATGGATGCTCCTCGATGACAATGTGTTGTCGACTGAGCCAACTAAAAAATGCAAGAGGAAATGAGATTGATGATTAACCAATATCTCGAGCCATCAACTCAACCCATCTCTGCATCCGTGGATCTCTAGGACATGTCGAACTCAGTGACACATGTTGAGGTTGCATCAATGGAATTCTCTATAACGTAAAGGAGATCAAGATCGAACCATAGTTAAAATTCTTCGTCTTACTGCTCTTTACTTTTGTCATCTGCTCTTTCAACGAAGAGAGAACTGCCTCACACAAGTTGAGTATAGCTAGATCAAGGCACTTAGGCGCAAACTGCATATATGATCTGTTCGCCAGATGAAGTATTGCACTACCCACCAACTTTGTGATAGTGAAAATGATTGTTTGCAAGGGAAAATCACAAACATCCTTGATGTTTATCTTCCCATATTTGCTAGCCTGTGTGCCTAGCCAACAAAACTGATGAATGTAGTCCCTCGCTGATTCAACCCCATGGGCAGAAACTTAAAGAGATATTGGGGCACCACATCTCGACAATCCTGTAAGGAAGTAAGCATCATCAATCAATATAGGGAGCACTTTGCCCCCTATGTGAAAATCCTTATCTGCTGGTTCCCATGAATGCACTAAGAACTCCAATAGTTCTAATTGTTGCCTCATCCCAGACAACCTAAAGTATTTGAGTAACCCACTGTCTCTCATGGCCTCAATAGTGCCTGGATCATTTAGGGCAACCATATCCTGTTCTTCATGTTATCTTTCATGCCATGTAATAGGCATTCTGAACCACTCAAAGCCTAAAATCAAACCATAAGGTTAGTTAGGATCCATTTCATGTAAAAAACTGGAGGATATTTGGGTAAAACATGAGAAACAAATGTCTCGATTGTCCCCAGTGCAACCCAGGCCTTGAGACAATGCATTAAAGAGTAGGTACCCTTTTTCTTGGGTGCATTGCAGTGCATTTTTTGATGTGTTAGGATGCGTTGATCCTAGGGAGAGGTATATTTTCCCTAGGTACCCCAAAACCCTAAAAACGTTGCCTGAAACTACAAAAGAATGAACTTAAATGGAAGATAAAATGTATATCTCCTACCTAGTCTTGATGGTGTGATAAATGATTTGTAGAATCTCTCAAAAATAGCTACTAAAATTTGACGTAAAAACTAGTTCAGAGCACAAAACTGAATGGTAAATATAAAATGGTGAAAATGACTTGGTAAATTCTTGTTTTATGGTTATTTCATGTTCATTTAATGAATAAAGTATAGTTTTTACCTATTTTTACCAATGAAATAGGTATGTTTAATCTGTTTGGTGTTTCTTTGAATAGATTTATAGCTGATACAATGAATTTGACGTGCACGATCATGAATTGTACTTTTGACCACAGAGCACACTTTTATCTCTTTTTTGAGCTCTCTTAAACATCGAAAAAAGAACCCCCCCAGAGTCCTCTTTAAGATATTTTTAGACTCGAAATTTGAAAATATTGCCGAGTAATTGTCCTTTTCAGCTCGTTAATTGATTGGAAACAGCATCTACTCAATATAAGTTTAACCCTTTTTTGGACTGAGATTGATTATTTACGAAAAATAAATACGTTGATCGAACATGGTCAATAGGTTCTCTATTGGATTATTTTATGTTTTTTCGGACTTGAGAGACAAATTTACGAACAAGAACTTGTGGAGTTTTTTTTTGTCCCTTTTTAAACTCTCTAAACATGAAAAGGACTGAGTTCTCATTATCGTTAAACTTGTTAGAGAATCAAATAACGACAAACTTGTCCATCATGACAAGACTAAGTTTCACCTTCTCTAGGCTCGTTAAAACATCACATAGCAACGGATTCACACGAAGGGTGGAATTATACTACAAGAATATGTTATCGTCCTCAAGCATGTTAAAAAATAAAAAGGTACTAGTCAACAATGACTGGGGAAAATGGGAAAAGGGATAAATAAGTTTATGGTAGCAAGTCGATCTTGAACATGACACTTTCACTTCATCTCTGTGACTATTTGGGTTTGGTTAACTGCTTGATGGTTATCATACCTATGGTCTATCACACCACCCATCACTTTGGTTTTGGGTCAATGCTTCCGATTCATTTAGTGTCGCTGACATGTTCAAGAGAAGTCACATGGTAAACTTCATCCTTTGCAATACTCATAAACCTTGATTTTCATGACCACCATTCCTGAACCTTGTGTCGTTAGTCACATTCTGTCTTCAAAATCATTACACTCATTTTGTGTTGTTGATGGGGGAAACATCAAGACTATCATGCGATGAGTCACTTCTTGTCGACATCAGCACATTATCCAAGAAGTCGACTTCGAAACACCCTTCCAGTACCTTGAGGCTTGCATACATCAATGGAAAGTTTCTAGATTCCAGCAACAGGTTGACATGACTGGCCTTAAAACGTAAGACTTTTTACGGTGTTTGACATCAAAAAATGTATTCACACCATGCATAATGTACTATAGTATCTTGAGAATCATTATCATTATCGGTGATCTCTCTTGCATATGTTAATGGCTTACATCATTGGATGGTATTATATGGTGTCTTCCCATGTTCAACTTCAGATCACATACTCACATGGTTAGACTTGTACTTGAGTGAACAATTGGACGAGATAAAGACCCTGGATCTAGTTTCATCCATCCGGGTTGTGATTTCAGGAGAGTACTAAATCATCTGTACGATGGCTATACACAAATGGTCATCCTATCATGGGTCTATATCTGTAGACGACTATTTGATTTATGTACAAGTAATGAAATTTTATATGTTGAGCATGGGTATGCCTTCCCTCAATACTACCATGAAAAAGTTCAAAAAAACATGATGTTGTGTATTGTAATCGATGCAGGTCATCATCTTCTTTAGATCCTCCCCATCACATCGTAAAGAATATCACTCGACATTATAATTTTCGACTTCATGCTTTAGAGAGCAACTGTTACAGGTCTATTTGGGCACATCACTCCTGACATTCAAATCAATACAATTAGGGCTCATCAAACCCCAATTCAGTGGTTACATGCCCTACACAAGTCATCTCATTGAAATTTTCTTCCATCCATGAAAGTTTCCTAGCCTGAAGCCTTTTTGAAATTCCTCCTTGAGACACCAGCACATCCTTGGTCAAGGGTAACTGCACTACAGAGTAGCCGGCCCATTCAGGCCTACACTGCAGCACACTTAGGCCTTCTTTGACCGTGTTGGGTGAGATTGAGTGAAATTTGCATAAGCTTCTGGGAATATTCCTTGACTCTAGATCATTCTATAAGGATCCCATCTCTTATCTCCTCCTATGAGCTCGAAATTGGATAGGCTAAGGATCAATTAACCTCCTATCCTCTCAACCCTTGATCCATGGAAACTAACTCCAAGTTTGGAAGGCCAGTCAATACCCTCATTTATGACAAAACCACCTCCATTCCTTATAAATTGAGCACTCGTCATAGTGATCAAGGGGCTAGAATCTAAATATTGTAAGGAAATACTGGTTTTTTGAGATTTGAGTTCATGTCAAGCAATGAAATGCTGCTAGATTGGTGTGCTTTTGATGTGGAGAGAGTTGGACTGAAGCTGGATGAGTGGCACAGGATCGAACTGTATTGGGTGAAACTCTTCCTTCTACATTAATAAAGTGTTTATCCATTTCACATATTCTTGTTCATATCTATGATGATTATGTGTTTCAATGTCTTCGATTCCATTAGTTTATAGTAGATAGATCATGTATGATTTGATTGTTGTTGTTTCCTTTTCTGTTGACAAACGAACCAATTGAGTAGATTTAGTTCAAGTCAGAGCGACGAGAGCAATTCAAAGGGGATTAATGAAGCGAAGCACTACAAGTAAGTTCTTTCATCTCATCTATCTACTATATGAAAAGGCTAAACTACTTTCTTTCTATTGTTCTAGGTGTAGCTACCCACCTAGGGAAAATGTATTTATTCATAGATCAAAATTCCATATAAAAATGTTGAGAAAAAGAAAATTGATTTAGCTTAGGAAGCTGAAGAGGTCATCAACATGGAATATTATCTATTTCAGTTGGATTTCAAGGAGGATAGTAGCATGAGGATATATTGCAGGAAAATAAAACAAAAATGGGACTTTTAGCTTTTATTTTTTTATTGGTTTCTATTGGCTTGTTCGGACTCTTAGTTCTTGGATTTATACCATTGGTTTTCCTCCTACACAATTTTCAGAGAGAACGATGGACTGTTGTATGAGTTAGGAAGGTGTCTAGTTTTTGTACGAGGCATTGTTGTGTAACAACATAGGAAATTCAAGGGCTTAGAGGGAATTGTTTTATAATATGATTTATTTTCTGCAACAACACATTTTTAATTAATAAAAATATATCTGGGTCCCTTCGTGTGTTCTCATGAGAAGACTCAAATTACTCTTTGTTTGTGCTTTATTATTTATTCCTAAATTAATTAATTTAATAGACAAACTCCAATGGCCTAGGTTCTGTGCCTTGTAACCACAATCCAGATTTTGTAGGTGTTGTGAAAGCTATAGAACCTAGACTGCATCAAGTGGTAACAGGGTAGGATTTGGTTTTGGATTTACACCCTAAATTGTTTCGTGTGTCAATGTACTAGGAAACCTTGTCAGTGGTTCCACAATACGAGTGTTGAAGGTACAAGTTGGGTCACAAAACCTGGGTTGAGGTCTATGGATGTTGGTAATACATTTATAATTTGTAAATATGCCACCAACAAAAATAGGAGTGGGACAAGGAGGTGCAAGAAATTGAGAGCTAGAAGAATTAAGACTAAGAATAGAAGAGCTAGAGTATAGAAGAAATGGAGATGTAGAAGTAGATTTCAAGCCTAAAGAAGAAATAGATGAAGAATAGGAGGCTGAGGAGATAGATCCAATAGTGAGGTTGATTTCATACTTAATAAATAGGGGAAAGAAGAAGTTTAATTTTCCTGTTATGATGGAAATCTGAGAGTTGATGTGCTTTTCGATTGGATTGGAGAACCCAAAATATAAATTGACTATGAAAATGTTGAGGATCCAAATCAACTGAAATTTTCCATGAAGTTGAAAGTTCATGTTGCATTATGGTGAGATATGCTATAGAAAAACAAAGTAAATAATTAGATAGAAAATATCAAGACTTGGAAGAATATGGTTACGATGATAAAGGAGAAATTTATGCGTGTTGATTACTAACAAAAATTGTATAAGCAAGTCTAGAATCTAAGACAAAAGGAGACCTTTGTTCGTGAGTACACTAAGGTGTTTTTTAGAAAGTCACTTCAATCAGGTATAAAAGAACCATAATTTCAAAGAGTCACAAGGTATGTGAATGGACTGGAATACTTGATACAAGATGAAATCAGTACACATTATTTCCAAACTATTGATGAAGCATATCACATTATCCAAATGGGGGAGGAAAACTTCAATAATAAAACACAACAAAACGACAAAGGAAGAGGGAAGGTAGGGATTGCTATAGGCAGTGAAAAGGAAGAAGAATCCACTAGTGGTAAAGGTGGTAGAGGTGGAAATAGTCTTGTAAGAGGTAGAGGAAGTATTGAAGAGTAAAGGGAAAGTATGTAATTATGTTTTATCACTATGGATTTGAAGGAGATAAGAAATGTGAGTGCTTGGAAGGACAAAATTTAGGGAGAACAAGTGAAGTTAGGAAACAAGTTACACAAGTTAATGAAGCTTTTGTTGCTATAGAAAATGTGATTGTGCCTTAACAAGAATTGGGAAAAAATCTTATGTTTCATAGAGTACTGCTCAAGTCCCATAACAACATAGTGGAAGAACTGGAGAAAAGAAGGAAAGTTTTCAAAACTAAATGTAAAGTCTAAGAAACGTGTTGTAACTTGGTGATGTATGGGTCAAGTACAAAGAGTTTACTATCCACTGAATTCATGAAAGAGTTCAAACTCAAGAGTTTAATCCATCCAAACCCTTACAAAGTCTCATGGTTACAAAATGGATAGTAGGTGGCTATTACTGAACAATGCCTCTTGAATTTTCAAATAAGAAACGTTCAGAAGAAAGTATTGTGTGACGTTTTTGACACAAATGTATGCCACATACTTTTCAGAAGGTTTTGGTTATTTGACAGGAAAGTTCACCATGATGGTCTAGTAGATACATATGAGTTTAGGAAGGGTGCTTAGTCATATAAGCTCACCCCAATGCTTGAAAATACAGTTGTAAAAACTGGAAGTTGTGGAAGTACCAAAACATGTAATAATAGGATCATGTTGTGTTCATTGAGGGAGTTTGTACATGAGAAATGAAAGGTGAAATTTGTTTAGCAGTGATTCCAAAGGTTATGCTAGAGGAAGTGAATTTAGGAACCATACTGATAGAAATCAAATGATTGATAGATGAATTCAAGGAGCTTTTTGTTGATGAATTTCCAAAAGGACTACCACCTATGAGAAGTATTTCTCATTCAATTGACTTGATTCTGGGATCAAGGTTACCAAAAAGGGAACCTTACAGGATGACTATAGCAGATAATGAGGAAGAAACTAGGTAGGTATAAGAGTTTCTTGTTAGATTATTCATAAGAGAAAGTTTGATTCCATGTGTTGTACCCTCCATATTGACTCCAAAGAAGATAGATCAATGGAGGATGTGTATGAATTCTAGATCCATTAATATAATAAGCATAAAGTACATATTTTCGTTTTCAAGGATGGAGGATATTATGTGTTACTTGAGTGGATATGCATATTTCACCATGATCGATTTGAAGAGTGGTTATAATCAAATCTAGATCTGGGAAGGTGATGAGTGGAAGATTGCCTTCAAGATGAAGG
Organism: Pinus tabuliformis; assembly: GCA_031772625.1. Lineage (NCBI taxonomy): Eukaryota > Viridiplantae > Streptophyta > Pinopsida > Pinales > Pinaceae > Pinus > Pinus tabuliformis. The sequence goes on along the minus strand of CM062814.1, from coordinate 502,122,910 downwards.
ACAGATTGCTTGAATTGTTGGTTATGCCATTTGGGTTGACTAATTCCCCTAGCACATACATGAGGCTCATAACTGAGGTCTTAAACCATTCCTAGGAAAACAAATGTGTAGTGTATGTGGATAGCATTTTAATTTTCAGAAAAAACAATGATGAGAACTTTTAGTATGTAAGGCAAGTGTTGTTGTGGTTGAAGCAAGAGAAGTTGTTGAACAACATGAAGGAATGCACATTCATGCAAGATGAATTAGTGTACTTGGGATTTGTGATTTCGAAGGAATTTTTGAAGATGTATTCTGAAAAGGTGAAGGATATTTTAGATTGGACAATACCTTAGTATACTTTTAAGGTTGGGATATTTCATGGATTGGTAAGGTTCTACCAAAAACTCATTAGGAATTTTAGCCATATTTGTGCACCTCTTACTAAGTGCATGAAGTAAGGGAATTTTAAGTGGATAGTATTATCAGGGAAAGAATTTGTAGAAGTGAAAAGGAAGGTGATCGAGAAACTTGTTTTGGTGCTTCCAAAATTTAATAAAGTATTCCAAGTTTACATTGATGCAAGTGGGATAGCAATTCGAGAATTTTTAGGTCACAATGGTAGACCAATAACATTCCTGAGTGATAATTTTAATGATTACAATAAGAAGTATTTCACATATTATTAGGAATTTTATTCTATTGTGTAGGCCTTGAAGAAGTATAAACACTACTTACTACACAAAGAATTTGTCTTGTTTACTAATCACAAGGCATTAGAATATATCAACAGTCAAGGTAAGTTGAATCAAAGGCATTCTGAATGGGTTAAATTCTTGCAAGGTCATACATTTTTTTTGAATCATAGGTATGGAAAGTCAAACAAAGTTGCAAATGACATGCATAGGAGAGCGTTGTTACTCAACATTTTGATAGTAGAAGTGGTAGGTTTGGAAAGCATGAAGGAACTGTATACAATAGATGTCAATTTTGGAGAAGCTTGGACAACTTGCAAAGCACCTTGGAGTGTGGAAAAAACCATTTTCTTTGACTAGCATATCCAAGAAGGGTGTTTATTTAAAAATCAACAATTGTGCATTTATCAAGGGTTGATGAGGTTGAATCTTATTAAGGAGCTACATGATGAAGGCCTAGGTGGACATATTGGCATGGATAGGAAAACAATGTTGGTTAATGAGAGGTATTTTTTTTCCTAGTATCAACAAGGATCTTAGCAAGTTTGTTGGATGTTGTAGAGTTTGCCAACTAACCAAAGGTAGAAGTCAAAATAGAAGGATGTATACTCCATTGTCGATACCAGAAAGGCTTCGAGAAGATGTGAGAATGGAATTTGTATTGAGACTACCAATGATGTAGAGGAAGCATAATTCAGTGATGGTTATTATAGATAGGTTTTCAAAGATGGAACATTTCATAGCATGCCAGAGGACAAGTGTGTAACCACCCCTCCCACATTTACCCAAATTCATGGTATTTCAGGGTAAACATGACACAATGAGTTACTATGATATGAACCAACCTCTTAGCTCTATTTAATGATGTGAAGCTAAGAACTAGCCACAAACTAACAAATCTCATCGTCCCTCAATAATGCATGACACTCAGGGGTCAAAGAGCCACCCTAGGTAACCAAACCCTAAGTTGGGGCTCCTTTTCATACACTTTACGACCAACTGCATGCATGACAAGGCCTTCAAGTGGTTATAGGCCTCCAATCGCATGCACAAGCCTGCCTCAGTGTGCTTTTGACCAATATTCTCTAGTTTAGAGGGTGCGGTCCCAAGATCTAAGCCTACATTACGGGTCAGCATCCAGACCACTACACCAAACTTCCTGAGACTTCTCAAAATCCTTATTGATAGGAAAACAATGCTAAACATACAAACTTGAAGGAAAAAATTGACCTAGACTACCTAATATATGACAAACATTTCGTCAAAGACATGGAAAACATGTAAGATACATGTCATGAATGCGTATATGATCATAAACTGATAGTGTTAACCTGCAAATCATTGAGAAGGCTCTAAACCCTCTCTAGCCAGCTATAATAGCCCTTGTTCATCCATGAATTTATCAACCATAGCTATAATAAAACTTGTTAGTCCATGAATTCATCAACCATTCATATATTAATAAAACATGTTAAGAGCCATAGAAAATACACATCATATAACTAGAATATAACTAGAAAATAAACAACATATAAATCAGAAAATAACCTTCATATAAACCATGGAAACTCAACCATAATATATCCAACATAATTGCTACAAATATACATGAATCACAATAGAATAATAACTCTTATTAACATATGAAAATACCAACCGAGAGGGAATTCCACATATCACCCGACCATAGATTGGGTTGAAACAAATCTCTCTTTCATCCAGTCACCCCCATGCTATATTTGAAGCATGAATGTGGAATCTCATGGACTAAGCCAAAAAAAACCAAACCAACGCTTCGAGAGGCCAAACCACCTCAACCCTCAACCAATGATTCCACCTCACAGTCGAACATCACTAACACCAACCAGATCAATCTCTACCCAAGTTTTGCAACTCTCCAGGATCTAGTAACTCAACCCACAACCTTTCAGGGCTCCAAAGTATTTTTTCAACCTGGCTCTAGGGACTAGTAACTCAACCCAAGAAGGGCTCTATAACATTTGTCCCATCCTAGGATTTAGGACTAGTAACTCAACCTAAGTGTTTCAAGGGCTTCTAGAGCATTTGCTCCAACCCATGGCCATAAGGAATTATGAGCACCAACTAGAAAAAAGTTAGGTGGAAAAACTGACAACACCATGGCTATCTAGGAAATTCCAAGGCATGGCTACAACCATTGCCAATCTAAGAAATCCTCCATGCCAATGATATCACATAACCAAATAATCACATGCATACATCATGCATCAAGGAAATCATGCATCCCACCTATAACCTGCAAATAAATCTAGTTGTAGTTGTTGATCCACTTGTTCCCTTACGCTTTCCCACTTTCCTTTTCCTTCTTTCTCTAAATCCAATGTATGTCATGGTGCTGCAAGAATACACTAAGTGCACAAGAGTATGGGGGAATCAAAGAATAGAAGAGAGCTCCACCAAAAAACTGTCAAAATTCCATGAAGTGATCCTCATAAGCCTTTTTATCATTCAGGCCTCTATTTTCTTCATTTATCCTCTAATTCCCTTAACATGCAATTATGTGTCTCTTCACCTTCATTTTCTTCTATTTTCCTTTATTTTATAAATAAAATGCCAATTAATGCCTCTTTACCTTTGCCAAATCCTTTTTCAATTCCCATAGCCATAAATAAACAAAAAGTGATACCCACTAGGATGTGTTTCCCACCATTCGGCTTGGAATACGTGTCTCATGACCTTGTTCTAATATTTTTTACATGGAAAATCAACACTAGTTTGTTACAAACCCATACCCGTTTGGGGAATACCTTCCTCAGTGTTTTGTGACACCTATGACCAGGAAACTACTGAAAACAAAACATAATGCCTATGGAGCTTTATAACCCAGCTCGTTGCAATATTTACACTGACCACTCCTGAAACAATGACAACTGTACTGTTTACTAGAGCTTTATAACACCAATCATCACATTAGTTATAATGATAACCACATACATACTCATACACATTTTTCTCCAACCAAAAAATAATCATATTGTTTATGGATCTTTATAACCATGGTACGATACAATATTTGTAATAATATAGACATATATATATGGACATTTTCTCTAACCAACAAATAAAAGGATACGATGCCCACATCAGTCATCAAGGGAATCTAGAGTTTCACACCTCCACCCTCAAAGTAGTACGAGAATTCACCTCCTTCTTTAGAATTCCAAAATCCACTACCAAAATCAAACTTGCATCCAATTTCAAGTGCTACTTCCTCTCTTAGTGAATAGTTATCGGCTCATTGTTCCTGAGCACATTGCCAATGTGTTTTTGATTCCATATCGCAATGCTAATGACCAAAAACAAATGTATTCCCTTACCTTCCCTTCTATATTACATGGTCCCTTTGGAAATTCGGTCACCCCCTTCTCTGTAGTCAAACACCTTCCAAGTTACGCCCGCATCCCCTTCTTTTCTATCGAGTGCTCCGGGAAATCCATCCCTTGGTAAGGTTTAATTGCATCAAGAGTTATAAAAACCAAGGCATATCTCTACCTCAAAACCATCATGCCATCCATAAAATGCTCATGAAAATCAATGGACAAATTCCAATAATGGCCTTACTCTTGATTGCTTTACCATCATATTGGGTCATGTTACGATTCCTTTTGTTGTTGCTGCTAATTCTTGTTGTTAGCTTCAACCACCAAAACTAGGAATTTCGATGTTTTGTTATACCAAGCACATAACTTCCATTAGATTTAAAATAAATTCAAATTATGGCTCATTGGTGGCCTGTTAATAAGGTACACTTGTCATTTTGTTTACTTCCTATCACAATAAGTCAAACTAGCTCTTTGACCAAATCATCATGTATAAACATATCACATCTTCTTAGCTCAAAATGAAGCCATCATAAATCAGAGTCACATATCACATGTAACCATCATAAATCAAAATCATGAATCACATTTAATCATCATAAACTAGAATCATAAATTACATGCATAAGTAAAAATGAAATAAAATATAGATACTTATCTTTCAATTAGCCCTTTTCTTTTACCTTTGTTATTTGTCCTTTTTGTACACACACTAGATTGGTTTCCACACCCAAAGAACACCTAGTTCCTTCTCTTATCTTAATCGCGTACACATACACACAATGTACATCACATTCATATACCCACAGACAGCGTACAACAACACAAAATACATGCACCTACACTCGATATACAACACAAAACATACATCTACACCCAGTGAACAACACGATACATACACCTACACTTGGTGTACAACACAATACATGCACGTACACAAAGTACAACACAACAAATACACATGTGACGGTATAATGACTACACAATACACATAACATAGTACCACATGTGCACAACACAACATATACGACGTGTACAGAATACCACATGTACATAGCACCACCTGTGCAACATGTTTACAACACCACATGTACATATCACCACATGCACAACATGTACATAACACCACATGTACATAGAACCATATGCACAACATCTACACAAAACCACATATACACAACACCACCTACCCAATGTGTACACAACACCACGTGCACAACATGTACATAAGACCACAGATACATAGCACTGACTGCACAACATGTACACAAACACCACATGCACACAACACCACATGTACAAAATGCACATAGCACCATATGTAAGAAACACCACATATGCAATATGCATAACACCATATGTGCATAACACCACATATACAACATGTTCACAACATCATATACACAGTGCCACATATACAACATGAATACTAGACATCGAGAGATCGCATTGAATCTACCAATCAACCTTTCCTCTAGTGTCTTTCTACTATTCATGCTTGACCAAGCATGCCACTGATTTCATTGCTTTCATTTCATTGATGTATCCCTCGGCATTACCTATCCATAACATAAACATAGGCATAGTATAAGAACATAATATCAAATCATATCCACATGAAACTAACCTCATATATCTTTCAAAGCTTCTCTACCCACTTGGTTTCTAATAAACCCAGAACCTCTTCATGTCGTTCACCCACATAAGCAATCATTCATCCACAAATATGATCCCTTCCAATCTTATTAGACAATGATATGCATACATACATATATAAATATAAACATTAGCATAAAGAAATCATGATCCTTGATGACTCTATCAGAAAAATGTGGCATACATACATATATATGCACGTATAGACATCAACAACATCATAATCACAACACCATTACTACATATCAAAAGGTTAGGGTTAAGATAACTCCCTTCATTCATGCATAGCATGCACAACATTGAGAACAATAGTTCCCAACATAGCCAAGGCATCTAATGCCTCAAATACATTCACCTTACCTTTCATGATTACCTTTCTCATGACTATCCTGACACCATCCATTTATCCCAACAGACCTAACCAATCCAATAAAATGCAATATTCTTGCCTTTAGTTGCCCTTTACTCATGCACTAGGCTTCATTTAAGTCTTTACATTACCTATTTAGTTTCATTCATCTATTGCCGAGCTTTATTAACTTCCTCTTTCCCCAACCAATTCTCAAGTCCCTCAAAACATAAAAGGAAAGACTAAGAAGAAATAAGAATATAAACATGAACAAAGTGGCATGGCCATGTGCCAGACACAAACACAATTGCAAGTCAAGCACAAACAAATGACAAAATACTAAAAGAAAAAAACTATCAACAAACACCATGACTCAACCCTATGTGTTCCTAATGCTTCCAAATGAGGGCTCAACCTGGGACTTCTTTAGGATTTATGGCAGTCTCTTTTATCATTGAATCCCCTACATCATACTGCCATAAACATACAATTGTGTGCATAAATAAACATAACAATATATCGGTTACCTTACCTTACTGTGCCAAGCACACTACCTTCTAGCTGAACATGACATATATCATATCTCAAGGGACTCCAATTCTCTTCACAAATCTAGCTATTACGTCCCTATACTACTGGTGTATCCCCATATTGTTATTTTTAGTGTAGCCCCCTTACTGTTAATTTTTTTCCCATGTAGTAGACTTGACATTGTTATTATTGAGCCCCATAGAAGCCCACTGTTTTTATTGTTGTGCACTTACATTATTATTGTTATGTAGGCTCTGATTATATTGTGACCCCTTAGACTCCTATATATAGAAAGGAGGCCTTGTCAATTGTATCATCCAACAATTGTTCATTTATGTAATGTAAAGGAGGTTTTCCCCTTAAAGAGGCTAAGTTTTAAGTTGTTGATCTCTCTTTTCTTCTATTTTGTGAGCTAGTTGCATAACATTTGGTATCAGAGCTTTGGATTCTAGGGTTTCACTGCTACAAATAGATCATCCTCACATTCTGACTATAATGGTTTTTATATAAAGTTTCATAAGCTAAAAATTTTACCACAAGGATCCGAATGGTAGATGTACTTTTAGTAAATATTTTAGATCTTGGTTCACTATATTTTCGGAGATATGGTCCAAAGAAGTAATGGTTTTTGCATGCTCCAAAATTTCATCTCAAATAGGTGACCTTGGGAAAATTTTCATATCTTCCTCTATGGGTATTAGATTTGAATTTCATACCAATTGTCGAAAACTACATGGAATTTAGTATCTTTTATATCATTTTCAGGGTTGAAGGTCGAAACAGGGACATGTGTCACTCTGTACAAGTTCTCTCTACTAAACCAGTCCATAATCACGTCATCATTGGATATTAGACATAAATGTACCTTGAAGAATCCAAATTTGGTCTGACTTATGGCATTGGATAGAAGACTCACCGGGTTACCACATGACCTAATTTCACACCTTGGAGATCTGAATTTATATAGATACAACGTATTCAATATCGTCCTCCTATAAAGTAAGAAAAAGGTGTGTATTTTTTTACATTTGCATAAGTTATGTTTGAAAAATAAGTTTGAAGTGATTTGAGGGGCATAGCGAAGCATACATATCATTGTTTGAGTCCAAAATGACTTGAATCAAGAAAATGGAAACATCTAGTAAGCGACCAAAAAGCTCTACTATGATTCATGAAGAAGATGAAGAAATGCAACATCATATATCAAAATTAAGATACCAAGTGCAACAAATTTCGCTCTTGCAAAGAGTAACCAAAAATGAAATGGAAGCTAGGATGGTTTGAATAATGGTTTAAAATCATAAATGGAAGTTTTTAAGGATGGATTAAAAGCAGGCATGGAAGGTTTGAACGATGGTTTAAAAGGAGACATGGAAGGTTTGAAGGAAGGTTTGACAAAGTTGCTACAATAAATGCTTCCTAATGGCAAAAGGATATTAGACGAAACTCAAAATGATAAAAAAACAAATCTTAATAATTATTTCATAGAGTCTAATGTTTGATTGAATACCACCATATTCCAAATATCGATATGAGCAAGTGTCATGGCAAGGATATAGTAACATGGATACTATAGATGGAGCTATTTTGATCTCAATATTGTGCAACACAGACAAAAGGTAAGCATTGCAACTTTATATTTAGAAACCAAGCATTTTTTATGCTATAAATGGACTTGTTCTCATAAACCACTTGTCACTTGTTCAATATTTACGGAGGAAATGATAGCACATTATGAGGATACAAAGGTAAACACGTTCTTTAGCCAATTGATAAATCTCAAACAAAAGGATTCAATGGTGGAGCACATTGAGGACTTCCAAAAGTTGAATATAAGGGTAAATAATATTCCATAGGAACATAGTATTCATGTCTTCATAGGAACTTTAAAGTATATCATCCAACATGAGGTTCTCCTTTGGGAACATGATCCATTGGAGAAGGAATTCAAGGTGGCAAGAAAAGTTAAAAGAAAAATTATGGCAACAAGGAAGTCTACCACTCACAACTATAAGATGGAATTGTTGTTGCTCCTAACCTTCCACAACCTACAATGCTGACACCAAAACAATTGTAAGAAAACAAAGAAAAAGGGATTTGTTACATTTGTGATAGAAAATACACTAAAGGTCATAAGAGTGTAGAGAAGAAATTATTTTACATAGATTGTGAAGAGGAGGAAGAAAAGGATCAAGAAACGTCAAAAGAAGAGGATATACACCAGGGACCAACCCTAGAGAAAGAGGAAATGAATCTTATCATATCTTGTAATGCATTGGTAGGAATTAACACTCCTAAAACTCTCAAGATAGAAGGACATATCAAGAAGAAAAAGATAATAGTAATGATTGATTTGGGTAGTACTCATAATTTTATTCATTGTAAGATAGCCAAGGAATTGAATTTCTTCCTATATCCAGCACCATAGTTTAAAGTGATGGTTACAAATGGAGGAACTATAAATTTCTCTAGAAATTTCCATAATATTAAACTAACCATGGGGTAATATGGATCGAATATTTTAATTCTTTCCATTCCAATGGGTGGCAGTGATGTTGTACTAAGAGTAAAATGGTTAGAATGTTTGGGTATCATATATTTTAATTTTCGAGAACGTTTCTTGAATTTTTTTTTTGGAAGGAAATAAAGTTGAGTTAAGGGGTATTCCAGGGAAATCGGGAAAGATAATCATCTCTAATGGCATGACACATATTCTAAATAAAGAACAATGAGGCATAATTTCACAATTATGCTCACTAGATATTCAAGCATCAAAATCATTTATTTCTCCATATCTCAAAAAATACATGGACAATCATTCCAAGGTATTCGAGACTCACAATGGCCTCCCACCTATTCGTGATCATGACCATTCTATTCATTTGATTCTAGGAAGTGTTCCTCCAAACATCATGCCTTATAGATATCCTTATTCCCAAAAGAGTGAAATCGAACATATGGTTGCAGAAATGCTAGAGGTCAGCATAATTCAACCTAGTCAAATTTATTTCTTCGCTCTAATAGTATTGGCATATAAGAAGGATGGATCATGGTGCATCTGTCCAGATTATATGGAGCTCAACAAGCTCACTATTAAAGATAAATTTCCCATTCTTGTCATTGATGAACTGTTGGATGAATTACATTAGCAATTTACCTCACCAAGTTGGATCTTCATTTAGGATATCATCAAATTAGAACGAAGAGTGAAGACATTCTGAAAACATCATTTAGAACTCATGAGGGTCATTATGATTTTTTTTTCATGCCTTTTTGCCTTACCAAAAGAACCTTCTACATTTGAAGGTTTTATGAATTCCATTTTCAAACCCTTTCTTGGAAAATTTGTGTTAGTATTTTTTGATGATATACTAAGCTATAGTAAATCTTGGAAGGATCATGTTCAACGTGTTGACAACGTACTCAAACTATTAGAGGAGAAACAATTATATGCAAAAGCCTCCAAATGTTTCTATGGAGTACATGAAGTGGAATATCTAGGTCATATTCTATCTCATGAGGGTGTTAAGCTTGACCCTAAAAAAATTAAATACATTCAGGAATGGAAAAGCCCCACAACCATAAAGCATCTTTGAGGGTCTCTCGGGTTGACAAGGTATTATGGAAATTTTGTTAAGAATTATGGGATAATAGCAACACCTCTAACAACGTTACTCAAGAAAGATGCATTTTCTTTGACTCCAGAAGAAACTAAAGCCTTTGAACATTTTAAAGAGGCAATGTACCAAGCATGGGCCTTAGCTACACCAGACTTTCCAAAAGCATTTATTGTGGAATATGATGCCTTGGGAAATGGAATTGGTGTTTTTTAATGTGAGGAGGAAGGCACATTTCTTTTTGAATTCGTCCAATCAAAGGAAATTATTTACACAAACCTATTTATCATAATGAAATTTTGGCAATACTACATGCACTGAAGAAATGGTGACCTTACCTAATGGGAAGACACTTCAAAGTAAAAACAGATCATGATAGTCTTAAAGAATTTTTGGACCAAATATTATCTTCATAAGAGAAGAAAAATTGGGTCACAAAGATGTTTGGTTAGGACTTTCAAATCATCTACAAAAAAGGGACGAAAAATGTTGTTGCACATGCACTCTGAAGAAATGATGAGGATGTGGAAGGATTTATTTATGCCATTACTATTATCCAACTAGATTGTATAATTGAAGCAAGGGATGAATGGAAGAATGATGAAGAAGTTTGGATGCCCATTCAAAATTTGTAGCAAGATCCAAGTACATTTGATACATTTAGCTTCAAAAATGATTCATTATGGTAAACATATCACTTACATATTTGAAAGAATTCCCAACTCAAACACAAGATTCTTTTGGAATTGCACACCTCTCCCTTAGGAGGGAACTCGGTATTTCTAAAACCTTACCATAGGGTCAATAAGGAATTTTTTTGGGAGGGCCTTAAATCTGACATGCAAACATTTGTGGTAGAATGTTTAGTTTTCCAACAAAATAAAGTTGAGACAATTAAGACCCCGGGTCTGTTACAAACCTTATCCATTCCAAGTCAATGTTGGGAGCAAGCTTCAATGGATTTTATCACAGATTTACCCAAGTTCGAAAGGAAAGAGTGTCATCATCGTGGTAGTTGATAGACTTACCATGTATGCACATTTTTGTGCATTATCTTATCCATTTAAATCCATTACAATTGCTAATGCATTTATGGAAACAATTCAAAAGCTACCTTGAAACCCAAAGATTATTGTAACTGACAAACATCGCATTTTCACTAGAAATTTTCTAACAATTTTTATTTATTGTGTGGGTACTTAATGAGCTCATAGCTCATATTAGCATCCTAAATCTGATGGGAAAACTAATATAGTGAATAAATTGTTGGAAATAATACTGAGACGCGGGGGGGTGAATCAATATTAGCAAGTCAATAATTTTTCGTTTCCATAATCAGATTCATATACGCTACTTCAATTAATGGAACTTGCGTGTATACGCAACTCTGTTTAAGGCAACTAGCGTATATCCTGCAAACTTATGATTCAATTAATTCATCATATGTTGATCTTTAATTAGTGTATCAGAACCATATAAACAGTAACCAGGTGCAGTAAAAACAAAACAGACAATCACACATATGAACAAAAGATATAAGGTGGAAACCCAATTTGAGTGAAAACCACCTGCTGCAATCATATCTATCTTCTTTTTAATAAGAAACTTCTTTTTACAATTTTTGTACTGGTGCAGTCTTATACCAGTACGGAGGCTTCTACCTATAGAAGGCTACAACCTTCTCTCGTTCTCCAGCTTCTCCTGGAAGGGAGCTATAACCCCCTAGCTCTTGTGCTAGCCGAGATATTTACTAGTACGTAGATGCAGGCCTAAATAAGGCTGCAACCTTCTCTTTTCTTCCAGGGACCATGTTTCATAAATTTTCAGATTGGATCCATCAATAACATCCTTCAATCATCGAATATATCTACATCAACCAATCTCCTTTGCACCAACCACAACTGAATTAATTAATCAGTTTGACAACCCTTCAATTTGATGTTTCAAAATACTGTAACCAGAATATAGTAACCAAAACCCAAGCCAGAACCCAGAACACTGCAACAACAAATAGAAGCAGCTAAAACATATTTTATGAGGTATACGCTACTTCCATGTGTCAAACCTATGTGCATACGGGCTTTTCTCAAGGTGAACATGCATACAAATCTGCAAATCAAATTTAAGATGTATACACTATTTTTATATGCAAAACTAGTGTGTATATGCACCTTTTCTAAAGTGAACCTGCGTACAGATCTGTAAATGATGATTTAAACATTACAACAATTCCAGACTTCAGTTATACCCAGATCATCATATTTACAGACTACAACATACACCAGTTATTTAGATAAATGATCAAACCACATAAATATTCTTCACTTCAATCCTTAAGATCTTGACCCATCATTAGATCTTATCCTTCATCAAGCACTAGGGTTCATCCTTGGTTCAGATCCAACTATGCACCATAACCCAATAACCTTTATACTAGATCTTGTTCTTCATCAGATATTCAATACTTGAGTGCTTTTGCCTAATGATCTTCTCCTCCTTTTATAGTCTTAGGCCTTACTCAACACCATGGACCGAAACCACTTAGAACCAATACCTTGGACCAAATACCTCGCAGCAAATATCTTCGACCAATACCATGGATCAAAATACCATGGACCAAAATACCGTGGACCAAATACCTTGGACCAAAACTTAGTTTTCCAAGATATACGCGCCTTTCATTATGTGAAAGTGCATTTGTATGTATACGCTTCTTTTGGTCTGTTAACTCGCGTGTATACGCAACTTTTTCAAGGTGAACCTGCATATGCCTCTCTTTCCTCATTCTATGAAGTCTGATCTGTAACTCTGTGCTGTTAACCTGCTGAACTATGCTCTATCATTTGAGTGAGCTGCCATCAAGTACAACACCTGTGTCATAATGCCAACAATCTTGCCCTTTGGACTTGATGGCAACCACAAGTCACTCTCCCCCTTTGTCATCAAGGGCAAAGGGTTATGCTCCCCCTAAATAAATGATGAATTTTCTAATATGCTAAAGTGTGCTGATTGAGATTCATGATTGAGCCCATGCTCCTCCTGAATATAAGCAAGGTCTGCAAAAATACGTTCTAAAAGAAGAACATGACTCTATACATACATCATAAATTACCTTCCTATCACCAATGGCTCATACATACATCCATCTCCCAATCAAGTGGGGATATACCAAGTTTGACTCATCCATCCAACCAAGTGGGGATATACCAATTGTTTATACATGTCAAAACAAGAACATTACATCATCTATCCCATGCATAGTGGGGTAACAAAATAGGTCGTTTCATGACCTTTACATTAAAAGATATACATGACATATATAATAGAGACCAAATATCTGAAACAAGACCATGACAGTCATCAGCAACTATCATCAGTAGCATCTGTCAATCAACATCCAAACCAGTAACCATGTTCCCCCCCTGAACAACTGTGTGAATCTATACCAAGATCTTCTAAGATAATGCCAACAATGCATTATTAGAAGTATATGCTCCCCCTGAACCTATGCCAGATGATCACTATCATATCTGATCATTTCATATAGCAGAAGAGTTATCAAGGCATCATCATCAATCAGATATACATCAAGTTATCAACAACTTATGAGAGCCAACATATTTCCACATGTCATCCACAGACTATAACCATCATCAAGCAAAGAATATAATTCACTTAACCATATTAGACCCCTTTCATCCTGAGTCTGGGCCATCGCTTTTCCTCAAACCAACATATACGCGACTGTGTCCACAAAAACCAGCGTATATATGCAACTACGCTTCATGAAAATTGAGTATAACCACCTTTCTCTGAAAGAGATAAGTTTTAACAGCAGGATAATGCATCAAATACTCCCAGCTTCTGTCTAAGATATTCAAATGTCTCTCTAGGCAGTGGTTTGGTGAATATATCAGCAACCTATTCTTTAGAGGGAACATACTCCAATCTGACCCTCTGTTCAACCACCTGTTCACGTAGAAAATGATATTTGATGGGTATGTGCTTGGTCTTGGAATGCATGAATGGATTCTTTGAAATACTGATGGCACTTGTATTATCACATAGAATGGAGATGGGTGGAGTACATGTGATATGAATTTCTTGCAATTTTTGCATCATCCAAAGGATTTGTGTGTAGCAAGATGTAGCAGCCACATATTCTACTTCAGCTGTAGATAATGCAATTGAACTTTGTTTCTTGCTGAACCAAGAAACTAATCTAGAACCCATATAGAATGCACCACCACTAGTGCTTTTTCTGTCATCAATGCATTTTGCCCAATCTGCATCTATATATGCATGAAGTGTAAGATCTATATCTCTAGGATACCATAAACCAAAATTTTGTGTTCCTTGAAGATATTTCAAAACATTTTTGACTGCCTGAAGTTGTGATTATTTTGGATTTTCTTGGAATCTTCCGACTATTCCTACTGCATGCATGATGTCTAGTCGGTAACTGTTAGATAAAGCAGACTACCAATCATGGATTTCTAAGTTGGTTGATGTACTACTGTTGATTCATCATTTGAGCTAAGACTGCATACCATTACCATTGGGGTACATACTAGTTTAGAATCTTCCATGCCGTATTTTTTCAAGATCTGTTTGAGATATCTGGTTTGTGATAGAAAAATACCATTTTTATTTTGTTGAACTTGTAGACCAAGAAAATATGTAAGCTCACCAAGCAGGGACATTTCAAATTCTTGCTGCATTACCGAAGCAAAATTCTAACTCATGGCTTCTTCATTGCTACCAAAAATGATATCATCAACATACACAACAAGTATTAGCAATTTATTATTGTCAATTTTTGTATATAGATTGCGATCAGCTGATCCTTTTGAAAAACCTTTTTGATGGAGATATTTGTCAAGACGGTAATACCAGGCCCTTGTATCTTGTTTTAGACCATAGAGAGACTTTATGAGCATACATACAAGTTTTACATAATTTCCAAGAATGAATCCGTCTGGTTGCTCAATATAGACTTCTTCTTCTATGTCTCCATTAAGAAAGGCAGATTTTACATCCATTTGGTATACTTTGAATTTCTGAAAATTAGAAAGAGCAAGAAACATTCTTATGGCTTCAAGTCTAGAAACAGGTGCAAAAGTTTCTTCAAAATCTATACCTTCTTGTTCAGCATATCCTTTAAAAACATGTCTGGCCTTGTTTCTAATAACTTCTCCATTTTCGTTTAGCTTGTTTTTGAATACCCATTTAGTTCCTATGGTATTCTTATCATGAGGTCTAGGAATTAATTCCCAAGTATTATTCTTTTCAATTTGCTCAAGTTCTTCATTCATGGCCTTGAGCCAACATTCATCTTTGCATGCTTCATTTACATTTTGAGGTTCGGTGGAGGATAACAATGCTAGATAGCTTGAAGCTTCTGTCATAGTTCTTCTTGTCTGCACACCTACCTCTTTTTGTCCCAAAATTTGAGTCTCTGGATGATTTTTCTGAACATACCTGGACAGAGTCTTTTCTTCTACCGTTATCTCTTCTTATGGTGCTTCATTGGTTTCTTCTTCAGAATTAGTCTGATTTGATGTGGAAGGACAATCCTCATCTTCTTCATAATCTTCGATTTTTATTTGCTTTGGTTTTTTGCATGCTTCATCAACCACAACATCAAAACTTTCAATAATTTTCCCAAGTATTTTATTATAACATTTATATCCTTTTCTTCGGGAAGAGTAACCAAGGAGAATACCTTCATCTACTCTAGGTTCAAACTTGCCAAGTTTTTCATTAGTCCTTTTGATGTAACATTTGCTTCCAAAAACTTTGAAGTATTTTACAGTAGGAGTCTTACCATACCAAAGTTCATATGGAGTTTGAGCACTGTTTACCCGAACATTTTCTTGGTTGAGAATAGTGATGGCATAAAATGTAGCTTCACGCCAGAAGGTTGCAGGAGTTCCAGACTCATCTAGCATAGCACGAGCCATTTGTTGAACAGTTATGTTCATCCTTTCTACCACTCCATTTTGCTGAGTCCTTGCAGTGGAGAATTTCCTTTTTATTCCATGTTCTTCACAAATTCCCCTCCTCGATTAGATCTAAGGCATTTGATTTTGTGATCTGATTCATTTTCAACCAAAGCTTTGAAGGCTTTGAATTTTTCAAATGCTTCAGCCCTATCCAACACATTCTAGAAAAATCATCAATGAACAATATAAAGTATTCTTCTCCACGAGGTGACTTTTTCCTTGATGGTCCACATAAATCAGTATGAACAAGTTTGAGAGGCTTAATAGATGACCCTTCCTTTTTATGGAAGTGTGATTTGGTTTTCTTAACAAATCGACATGATTTGCATACTTTATTTTCTGGAATGCTGATATCAAGAAGATCACGAACAGCTTGGAATCTGCATGCTTTTCTCATTTGAGAGAAGCTTAGATGCCCCAATCTTCTGTGTCGTAGCCAGCGTTCATCATTTTTGCTTAGATAGCACTATTTTTGTCCTCCCTTGAGTATGTATAACTTGTTTGGAGTTCTTATACCTTTGATCACGGTTTCTCCTGAATCAAGCTCACAAATAACACATCCATTTGATCAAAATACTACTTGATTTCCTTGATCACACATTTGACTGACACTCAACAGGTTATGCTTTAGACCATCAACATACAAGTCATTCCTAGATTTAACCTTTTCTTTTAAGAGAATAGAGCCTTTACCTTTTATGACAACAGGAGTGTCATTTCGAAATGAGACCTTCCTTTCCTTTTCTAAGGCATTATATGAACGAAATTTTTCTTTGTCACCTGTCATGTGTTTTTAGCATCCACTGTTGATGTACCACTAATTTTCTTGTCCTTCTACATACAAGGCTATACCACATATTTCTATTTTTGATTCTTTCTTTCTCCATATTTTGGATTTAATGGAGTTTTCTCCTTCTGAGATGTTTGCCGAACTTTACGCCTACATTCAGATTCTTCATGACCAAAGTTGTTGCAGACAGAACATTCTATTTCTTTTTCAAGAAGAGAAAAGTTATTGTAGGTTTGTTTCATGATCCCTATCACATTCCTCTAATTTCGTGCTTCTCTAGTCAAGATGGTCTTGTAAGCAACACATTAAGAAGCTTTGTGTCCAAAGTTATGACATGAAAAACATTGGCCATTAAAGAAGTTCCTGCGATTATCGAATCTACTGACCTGGTGATTGTAGTTTCTATTGATATTCATTCTTGAACTAGATTGGGTATGATTTACCTGACGTTGGTTGTAGCTTTTGTTCATCCTTGAAGTAAATTGACCCTGATTTACCTGGTGATCTACTTTATGCCTTTGTTGATGAGTGTCAAACTACTCACTGCTCTTTGCTGCATCAAGATAGCTTTTAGTGGAGGTTGACAACTTTTGTGCTTGAGATGCTTCTTTAGTATTTCCAAGACCTGTATTTATCAAAGGAGAACACTGCACTTTGATAATTTCATTTAAGGTTTCCAATCCTTTAGAAAATCTAAGATTGAGAGCTTTTTCGTTCTCAATATCCTTTCTTAGACCCACAATTTCACATTCTAGTTTTTCATTGTGTTTTTCTCTTTCAGCAAGTTGGAATGTCAAAGTATCTATAACCACATTCTTTTCTTCTAAATAGATTTTGAGTTTAGAGATTTCTTCATAAAGGTCATCTTCATCTAAAGCTTCCAAGAAATCATCATCTTCAAAAACCATCAGAAGTCTATAGTCATTACTATTTTCATCTTCATCACTAATTGATAAACAATCGCTATCTTCATGCGTATAGTAACTCTTCTTACTTACACTTTGTTTTCTATTCCATTTTTCTGATTCCTTACCTTTATCAAGCTTATCTTTATGAGGACATTTGGCAGCATAATGACCAACTCTTCCACAAGCAAAACATTTGAAAGATAGTTTACCTCTGAATCTTCCAAAACCCCATTGAAGGTTCTTGACAAAGGTTGCTTCTTCCTCTCCTTCTGAAATATGTCCTGATTCATTGAGTTCTTCTCTTCCTAAAGCTTTAAATGCAGCTTCTCTCATATCTGATGGACCTCCTTTTCTCATCTCAAAAGAATTTAAGATTCTGTGCAGCTGTGTCATAGTAATAGTTTGAAGATCCTTCTTTTCTTCTATGGCAGATACTTTTGATTCAAACTTAGTAGACAAGGATATTAAAACCTTTTCAACTAAAGTAACTTCTTTTATCTCTTCACCCAAATTCTTCATACAATTAACAATCTCATCTATACGTAAGAAGTAACTAGCTATACCTTCATCATTGCGCATTTTGAGAATTTCATATTGAATTGTGAGAGTTTGCAGTTTTGCACATTTTACATGAGAGTCTCCTTCATAGCTTAGAATGATTTTGTCCCATATTTCTTTAACGGATTTGAGTTTCATAACTTTGACGAATTCTAATTGTGACATACTTCCCAATAATTTTTTCATAGCCTTGGCATTAGTTTCATATTGCTTTTTACCTGCTGCATCTGTAGCAATTGCTGATGGAAATGTATATCCTCCATCCACGATTTCCCAGAAATCTATTCCAAGAGATTGAAGATAGGTTGTGGTTCTTACCTTCCAATAAACAAAGTTGCTTCTATCAAAGATTGGTGGTTTGATGGATCCCTCTCTTTCTTGATTACAAATGATGATGGATCTTCCTTCAAGTGATCAAGCTTCTTCTGAAGGACCTGCTCTGATACCAATTGTTGGAAATAATACTGAGAGGGGGGGTGAATCAGTATTAGAAATTCAATAATTTTTAATTTCCATAATCAGATTCATATACACTACTTCAGTTAATGGAACTTGCGTGTATACGCAACTCTGTTTAAGGCAACTAGCGTATATCCTGCAAACTTATGATTCAGTTAATTCATCATATGTTGATCTTTAATCAATGCATCAAAACCATATAAACAGTAACCAAGTGCAGGAAAACTAGAACAGACAATCACACATATGAACACAAGATATAAGGTGGAAACCCAATGTGGGTGAAAACCACCTGCTGCAATCATCTCTATCTTCTTTTTAATAAGAAACTTCTTTTTACAATTTTTGTACTGGTGCAATCTTATACCAGTATGCAGGCTTCTACCTGCAGAAGGCTACAACCTTATCTCATTCTCCAGCTTCTACCTGTAGAAGGCTACAACCTTATCTCATTCTCCAGCTTCTCCTGGAAGGGAGTTACAACCCCATAGCTCTTGTACTAGCTGATATGTTTACTAGTATGTAGGTGCCGGCCTACAGAAGGCTACAACCTTCTCTTTTCTTCCAGGGACCATGTTTCATAAATTTTCAGACTGGATCCATCAATAACATCATTCAATCATCAAATATATCTACATCAACCAATCTCCTTTGCACCAACCACAACTGAATCAATCAATCAGTTTGACAACCCTTCAATTTGATCTTTCAAAATGATGTAACAATAATATAGTAACCAGGATACAGTAACCAGAACCCAAGCGAGAACCCAAAACACTGCAACAGCAAACAGAAGCAGAAAAAACATATTTTACGAGGTATACGTTACTTCCATGTGTCAAACCTGCGTGCATACGTGCTTTTCTCAAGGCGAACTTATGTACAGATCTTCAAATCAAATTTAAGATGTATACGTTGTTTTGATATGCAGAACCAGCATGTATACACGCCTTTTATAAAGTGAACCTATGTACAGATCTGTAAATTATGATTTAAAAATTACAACAATTCCAGACTTCAATTATACCAGATCATCATATTTATATACTACAACATACGCCGGATTACTCAGATAAATGATAAAACCACATAAAGATACTTCACTTCAAGCCTTAAGATATTAACCCATAATTAGATCTTATCCTTCATCAAGCACTAAGTTTCATCCTTGGTTCAGATCGAATTATGCACCATAACCCAATAACTTGTATACTAGATCTTGTTCTTCACCAGATATTCAATACTTGAGTGCTTTTGCCTAATGATCTTCTCCTCCTTTTATAGTCTTAGGCATTACTCAATACCATGGACCAAAACCACTTAGAACCAATACGTTGGACCAAATACCTCAAACCATATATCTTGGACCAAAATACCATTGACCAAAATACCATGGACCAAATACCTTGGACCAAAACTTAGTTTTCCAGGATATACATGCCTTTCATTCTGTGAATGTGCATGTGTACGTATATGCTTCTTTTGGTCTATTAACCCACGTGTATATGCAACTTTGTTAAGGTGAACCTGCATATACCTCTCTTTCCTCATTCTGTGAAGTCTGATCTGTAACTCTATGTTGTTAACCTGTTGAAGTGTGCTTTGTCATCTGAGTGAGTTGCTATCAAGGACAACACCTGTGTCATAATGCCAACATAAATTTTGGAAGGATATCTTCATTGCTTTATATCGGATAAGAGAACACAATGGGTCAAGATGTTACCTCGGGTTGAATGGCGGTATAATTCTTCCTTCCATATTGCACCGAAAATTACCCCATCTATGGCACTTTACGGATATCATCCACTGTGCATCATATCATCTTTAAGAGAAAATTCTAAGGTTCAAGCAGTGGAAGATCACATCGAGCATCAGCAACAATTTGTCCAACTCTTAAACGATAACCTCACTTTGGCACAGAACCAAATGAAATAATAGAAACACCAGCATCACGGCGAAAGAAGTTTTGATGGAGGTGATTATGTATTTTTACATCTACAACCATACAAACAAATTTCCCTCAAGCAAGTTAAGAAGCATAAAAAATTATCAGAAAAATACTATGGTCCTTACAGGGTGTGGCAGAAGATTGGTACTATGGAATACAAATTGGAGCTTCCTACATCTTCTCGAGTGCACCCAATTTTCCATGTTTCATACTGAAAGAAGGTTATAGGTGACAAGATCCAAGTAAAAACTATATTTCCAGAACTTGACGAGGAAGGAAAAGACATAATGGAACTTGAAGCAGTCAAGGAAACAAGAACTCAACAGCTACGAAATCGATTAATTTCAGAGTATCTCATCATGTGGAAGAACTTACCCACTGAACATTCCACATGGGAGCATGATAATTTTACACAAAAGCATCCATAACTACTCAGGCATTGAGGACAACACTCTTTTGAAGGAGAGAGGCATGTTAAGTCCCTATACTACTAGTGTAGCCCCTATTTTTATTTTTAGTGTAGACCCTTATTGTTATTTTTATGCCCATGTATTCCCCGTATTGTCATTATTGTGCCCCATAGAAGCTTGCTATTATTATTTTTGTGCCCTTACATTATTATTTTTATGTCACATCTGATTATATTATGACCCCTTAGACTCTTATATATATATAAAGGAGGTCTTTTCATTTGTTTCATCCAAGAATTGTTTATTTGTGTACTATAAAGGAGTTTTCCCCCTTAAAGAGGCTAATTTTTAAGTCGGTGATCTCTCTTTTCTTCTATTTTGTGAGTTGGTTGCATAACACAAGTTATCACTAAAAATGAGTTGTTATACCTATCAAATACATGTTCATGAATATAACACATAATGTCAGCCAAAATTAAGGTTAAGAAGGTTTCTTGTATTCATGCAAATCACTCATTTGTTTGGAATTGTGATTTCCAAACATAGCCAAGGAATTCTCACCCAATTCCTTTCTTTTAACTTTTTCTCCTTGTTTCGATTAAGTCTTACTATGTGCTATCACATCACCTAGTTTTTAGTTATATAAACAAATCATTTGTTACCTTTCCAGGCTAATACCAGGCATGTTTCCCTCCAACTATTGAAAACATGTCAGTCACATGTTCTAAAGATCAAGACATTGTGTCTATTAATTTGAAATCAACCTTTACCAAGAATAACATCCATGTCATAATCAATAGTCAAATCACAACCATTAAACATAATACTACAACTATCACCCTCTTGCACTGAAGTGCATATCTGTTGTCTCAATGCATATTGTGTTAGTACAAAAATATTATAACAAGATATTTCCTTCATACAATATTATAGACACATAATCATTTCATGCAATTAACCAAACATTTAAACAACTTGTAAACATACCATGTTTGATTATCAAATAGAAGACATAATAAAACTCATACCTCAATGCATCTCAAGGGAGGCTATCACATCTACACAAGTTAGTCTAGACTAGTATGAAAAAATATCAAAATCACATCGACCCATACCTGAATAATCATGATCATTTCCACAGGCCAATCCATATCAACATGCTACATATAACATCGATATCTTAGCTACAATGACTATAACAATGATGCATATGACCATAATGCCTATAACAACAAGTTAATATCATTCATGACTATCTCATGCACGTGTATATGACTGGAGTGATCAACTAGCATCTATGTTAGCACAACAACAATAGAATGATAGTTATGTACATAACCATAATTCTTATAACAAAAATTAACAAAAAATCCTGCATGCCCAACATACAAAATTGTATTATAATCTTCTCTTACACAAAGGCATAGTACTGCAACTCAGTCTAATAATTTGCATCTCCTCCTCCATCTCAGCCAACAGGACAGCCTCATAACATACCAACAATGTCATGAAAACATAAAACCACAAAAATGACCTTCGCCATGAATGCATAATGATACATAGACAACTAACATGCATAGATGACAAACACGTTATGTCCATCCAGTTTAGGTGCTTGATCCTGGAAGCTATGATACCACCTTGTAACCACCCCTCCCACATTTACCCAATTTAATCAGCCTTCGAAGTTAAACCAGAGGATGAAGAGTTACTATGACATGACCTAACCAGTTAGCTTTAGTTAAGGAATCGAGTATGAGAATTGAACACAAACTTACAACTCACCTCATCCTTCACGGCTACTGGACACTCAGGGGCCAACAAACCACCTCAGATGACCAAATTCTTAGTTGGGGCTCCCTCTCACACACTTTAACCCCTAACTACATGCATGACAAGGCCTCCATGTGGTTATAGGCCTCCAAATGCATGCACAAGCTTGCTTGGGTGCGATTGTGACCCATATTTTCTAGTTCATAGGGTGTGGTCTGAAGATATAAGCGTAAATTCTAGGTTAGCCTCTAGACCACTACCTAGAAATTCCTGATACTTCTCAGAATACTAAATGACATGAAAATAAGGTTAAACATACTAAATTTAAGGAGTAAATTGACCTAGACTACCTAGAACATGACAAACATTTTGTCAAACACATGGAAAACCTATAAGCAATAGGTCATGAATGCATATCTGATCATAAAATGATATTCTTCATCCAAGAGTCACTAAGATAGCTTTAAATCCTCTCTATCCATCTATAATAGCACTTGTTAGTCAATGCATTCATCAACCATTCATATATTCATAAAACATGTCAAGAGCCATAGAAAATACACATCATATAACCATCATATAACCAGAAAATAACGAACATATAAACCATGGAAAATAAACCATAATATTTCCAACATAATCGCTACAAATATACATGAATCACAATATAATAATAGTTTTTATCACCATATGAAAATACCAACGAAGTCACGGACTTCCATGTACCACCTGACCATATATTGGGATTAAATAAATCTCTCTTTCACCTAATCACCCCCACACCATATTCTAAGCATGAATGTGGGATCTCATGGAATAAACCAAACAAAAGCAAACTAGGGCTTTCAGAGGCCAAACAACCTCAATCGTTAATTAGTGATTCCACCTCATGATTGGAAGTCACTAACACCAACCAAATTAGTCTCTAGCCAAGTTGTCCAGGACTCCATGAACTAGTCACTCAACCAATATCCTTCCAGGGCTGCAGAGCATATATTCGACCTAGCTCCAAGGACTAGTAACTCGACCTACACTCCGAGGACTAGAGCGTTTGTCCCAACCTAGGCTCTGGGACTAGTAACTCGACCCAAGTTGTTCTAGAGCATGCAGAGCATTTCTTCCAACCCAGAGCCATAAAGAAATATGAGCACCAACCAAAAAAAATAAAGTGGAAAAATCTACAATGCCATGGAATTCGAGGAAATGGAAAGGAAGTTCTAAGAGCACTATCGATCCAAGTAATCATCCATGCCAGTGACAACAAATAACTAGATACTCAGATGCATACATCATGTGTTAAGGAAATCATAGATGCAACCTATTACCTGCAAATAAATCCAGTCATAGTTGGTTATCCACCTATTCCCTTGTGCTTTCCCAGTTTCCCTTTCCTTATTTCTCCGAATCCAATGTATGCCAAAGTTATCCAAGAATACTCTATGTGTGCAAGAGTATGAGAGAATGAGAGAATAGAAGAGAGCTCAGCCAAAAAAAATGTCAAAATGCCATAAACTGATCCTCGCTAGCCTTTTATCATTGAGGAATATATTTTCTTCATTTTACTACATTTTTCCTCTAATTTCCTTAGCATGAAAATTTGTGTCTCTTCCCCTTCCTTCTCTCTTATTTTCCATTATTTTATAAACAAAATACCAATTAATGCCTCTTTGCCTTCACCAATGCCGTTGCCAATTTCCATCGCCATAAATAAACCAAAAGTGACACCCACTAGGATCTTTTTCCCGCCATTTAGCTTGGAATACATGTCACATGACCTTGGTCTTATATTTTTTATAGACAAAAATCAACCAAGGGCTGTCACAAAGTGATTCTAATGAAGTGGTTATTTTAACCTTCAAAAAAGTAGTGACACTTCATGGTTTGCAAGAACCATTACTTTAGACAAAGATGTAATATTTTTGGGTCACTTTTTGAGGATGTTGTGGAAAATTAAGAGATCTAAATTTTATATAGTTCATCCTATAATCTACAGATAGATGGGCCGAGTGAAGTAGTGAACATGAGTCTTGGGAATTTCCTAAGAAGTTTGAGCAGTGAAAATGCCAACCAGTGGGATATGGTCTTGGTGTAAGAATAGTTTGCATACAATGACTCAGTTAATAGACCACTCGTAAGAGTCCATTTAAGGTTGTTTATGGGTGGTCACTGAATGGTATTTTGGACCTGACATTGTTTCCAAATTTAGGGGAAAGTAAGAGTGTTGATGTAATTGATTTTGCAAACAGCGTGTAGTTGATACATGAATAGGTGAAGAAATGATTGCAACAAATTAATGACATGTATAAGGAATAACAATATTCAAAAATAAGAGAAAAGGTTTTCACTAAAGGAGAACTGGTAATGGATAATATGTGGAAAGAGAGATTTCGCAGGGGTGCCTACAGCAAGTTGAAATAAAAGAAAATAGGCCCATGCAGAATTTGCGAAAATTTGCTAAAAATGCCTACAAGCTATAGCAACCAAGAGGCTTGGATATCTCTCGGATATTCAATGTATTTGATATATATGAGTTTCATCAAGGAGAAACCAATGAAGAGATAGGTATGTTCGTTGAGAGGAAGAAATAGTTACCTGTCAAACCTGTAAAATATTAATTTTTGTTTTTTGTATTTTTTATTTAGTTAATACAAATTATTTGTTTCATTTTATTTTTTACATAATATATTTAATTTAATATCATTTTATTCCACTTTGGATATATATATATATATATATATATATATATATATATATATATATATATATATATATATATAGCGAGAGAGAGAGAGCATTCATTAGCTTACTGTATTCTCATTCCATTTAAGAAATTGTTTCTAATAATGTATTTTTATTTTATATAGATATATTCATTTTTATAAATATTTATATTTATTCTTATTTTGTTTTTTATTATTTTTATTATTTTTTATGTTTTTACATATTTAAATAAATTATTGTTTTATTAGTTTTTTGGCTCATTGAAGTTGACTTTCTAACGTTTCTCTTTGATTTTTCCGTTGAGTTCTCTAAAGCATCTCCATATCATTTATTTCTTGTTAGATCAAGTCCTCCATCTATGCCTTGATGATGAACCACAATTGAGGGTTAGTCGACCCCAAAAATATTGTTGTGATTAATCCGTAAGAGTCATTCTCTTAATTGGAAGAAGTTATAGCCACTAGGGTTGGAAAGAAGACTTGCGATAGGAAATGTCTAGAGTATTTGGTCAAATGGAGAAATAGGGGATCTGAAGATGCATCATGGATGGCTGAGCAAGAGCTAACACATCTACAAGGGTCTTCAATCTATGAAGTAAATACCACATGTTTTGGTAGCACATATTTTATTACCAAGGGTGTCTGACACAAGAGCATCCTTGACCTTGTGCAGTTCTCATCAACCAAAAAATTGGTTATGTTGAGTTTGTAATAAGTCTTGTTACTCCCATGTGTTTTAAGTTGTTAATACACTTATTATGTTAGTTGTTGATACACCCAGTTGGTACTTGTTTCTACTTCTATAGCTACATTTTATTAAAGAGATGACTTCTCTCAAGTTGTTGAAACTACTTCGACTGAGTGTTGATAGTCCTGCTACATGGAGTTGCTAACACATCCAAAATTGGTAGTTGCTTAGTTGTTCTGCTATAGGAAAAACCATGCTAAATGAGCTGCTATAGTAAGACATAAGTTCCAAATTATGTCTATCCACAAGCTAAGATGAATTGAATTGATTCATCTTAGGGAAGTGAATAGGGCATCAACATGGAATACAATTATTTTTAGTTAGAATGCAAGGAGGTCAATAGCATGAGGATAAAGTGCAGGAGCACAACATAAAAGGTGGATTTTTGGATTTTCTTTTGTTGTTATTAATTTCAATTGGTTTGTGTGGGGTCTTGGTTCTTCGACTGTTGGTGTTAGTTTTTTTTCTACACAATTTTCAGAGAGTGCGACTAACTATTGTATGAGCTAGGAAGGTCTCTAGTTGTTGTGCGAGGTGTCGTTGTCTAATAGCATAAAATATTCAAGTGCTCTTAGGGAATTATTCTATAATATGAGTTCTTGTATGTAACAACGTGTTTTGAATTAATAAAAATATATTTGAAACACTTCGTGTGTTCTCGCGACAATACATATATTACTTTATCTTTGTGCTCTGTGATTTAGTCCTAAATTAATTAATTTAATAGCCAAAATCCAATGGCCTAGTTTGTGCACTCTATAACAACAATTCAAATTATGTAGGTGTTGTGAAAGCTATAGAACTTGGACTATGTCATGCCTCATTTAAGGAATTTTTTTTTTGTTATGGATTATTTCCCTTCAAGCATTGAAAATGTGGTATACAAGCTCATGGTTTTGTATTTTAAATTTAATTAACTACATAAGAGGGATTTTCCCCCTTCCTTATGCTACATTAGGGTATTTTAGTCTAGAAAAATAATATTTTAATGTAAAGGAAGTTTAGCAGCACCTCTATAAATCTAGTTTCACTTCCTCTCATTTTATGATGGTTGGATTGGGGGAGAAATCCCTTTGCAATTATGATATTTTATTGATTTTATCTTTTTAATAATTTATTTATGGATGGATGAGTTGAGAAACCTCTTGAAGAGGTAATGTTGATGTGGATTTGGATTTTTTTTATGGGATGATTATTAGTGAAGCTTCCCATAGCAAGTTTAAAATTTTATTTATTTTATATTTTTATGATTTGTTTATGGATGGATGGGTTGAGAACCCCTTGGAGAGGTGTTGCTAATGTGGATTTCGTTCCTTTTTTATGGGATGAATATTAGTGAAGTTTGGATGAATGCATGATAGTATAAGTGGTAATTATTTGTCCTTTTTATATTTATGGAGGATGGTGTTTAAGAATTAATAAAGTGGGATTATTATTTTATTTTCATTATCTCTCTTAACAAACCCTTCTCCAAGTATTTAAGGAAGGATGTAGGTGGGCTCTTTCCCTTATATTTTCCTTGAGACTAAAAACTAGAGGGATAGTGAGTGCACTTATACTAGACTAGTGAAAATAAATATACTCCAATCCTCTTTAAATGTGTTCATCCTTGATCTCATAATCCTCAAAAAACTATTGACAAGCTTAGGCACCAATCTTCCCTACTCCCATCATTTTTATTATTTTCAAAAAGCCTTCAAATTGTTTTCTTAAATTTTACTCTATGAAAATTCCTTGTAGTTCATTGATTATGTATGTTTGGAGATCTTCCCTTTGCAATGAAATCTATAATTTTCCCTAAATAACTTGTTCATATCGGTGAATGACTTGGAAACAGTCGAGGGTTTTTCTTTGGTATAAGGTCCGAATTACATGGCACACCATTTGGGATAAGATACCAATCAGGATTGTGGTTTAGTAACCATTATTGATTTTCAAGAATGTTACGAGATGTGGATAATTGTCACAGCATGGAGAGGTAGATTCAACTAAAATTATCTAATGCATGAAGATGGAAAAGTTGAGGCTAGATAGCACTGAATATAGAGAAGTACGAAGCGATGAGATAATAACTGCATAGTTGCACAATCAATAAAATAGTTCATTGTAATCCAATGAAACAATGAATGTTAGAGTTACTAGAAAAACTCTAGAATACTAAATATAATAAGTTCTCATAGAATGGAAGCTATAAAACTAAAATAGTAAGAATGTGAGAAAACAATTTAGATCATAAAATAGTCTATAACCTACCATTATACGTCACAAAAAGTACATACATGCATCAATTGTTTAAAAGTATTCCAAAACAAGGAAAAGATGCATGAAATAATATAGTTGTAGCAATGGCCTTCAAGACTTCTTAAAATTAGAGAAGTTAATATGGAAGTACAAGCCTCCTAGCTATGGTGTACAAGCATATCAACAAAACACAAAATTGCACCCACAAAACAATCACAAAATGGAAATCCCTTTTCATTGAGGATTTTACAATATTTCACTACAACAAAACCAGCGATTAGCGTCCCTTTTTACTTCTTTTTTTGCATCTAGAGCCCATTTTTGGTGCTATTTGCATCCATTTATAAAATATGGTTCAAAACTTGACACAAAATTTGCATCAAGTTTTGCACCAAATCTTACACCAAGTTTAGCACCAGGTATTGCAATAGGTTTTGCACCACGTTTTGCACCAAATTTTATGCCAAGTTTTGTGTCATCCTTTGCACCAGGTTTTGTTCTAGGTTTTGCATCAATTTTGGCATCTATTTTTGTTTGACATACTTTTGCAACCTCATTTGCATCCACTTTTTGCACCTACACTTGCATCAACTTTTGCATCGACTTTTGCATCCTTTTTTAAATCATTTTTTGCATCCATTTTTTCATCCATTTGTGCATCACTTTTGCGCCACGTTTTACATCGAGTTTTGTGTCTAGTTTTGCATATAATTTTGCATCTACTTTTGTTGCATCCACTTTTCCATCTTGTTTGGCATCCATATTTACATCCTCTTTTGCATCTATTATTGTACCCACTATTGCATCTAATACTTTTGTGCCACAATTGGCGCCTAGTTTGGCACCTCCTTTTGCACCCACTTTTGATTATAATTTTGCATCCACGTTTGCATCCTCATTTGCATCTAGGTTTTCATCAACTACTACATCTATTTTTGCATCCCTTTTTGTATCCAATTTTGGACCAGGATTTGCATCGGGTTTTGTGTCTCGTTTTGCATCTACTTTTGCATCGACTTCTATTGCATCCACTTTTGCATACAATTTTGCATCCACTGTTACACCCATTTTAAATTTCACTTTTTGTATCCCTTTTTACCTCTTCATTTGCATCATACTTTGATTCTTTTTTTTCATCTATCATTACATCCACTTTTGTTATGCCATAATTTGCACCATGTTTTGCACTCACTATTGTATCCACGTTTGCTTCCAATTTTGCATCCATGTTCACATCCTCTTTTGCATCAAATATTGCATCTACTTTTGCATCCACTTTTGTGTCAGGTTTATGCATTCGGTTTTGCATCTCGTTTTGTATCTACTTTTGCATCTACTTCCATTGTATCCATTTTTTTCATCCAATTTTGTTTTGCCTGTTGCATCAATGTTTGCTTCCACTTTTACATCCATTTTTGCATCTTATTTTGCATATTTTTTTTCTATTGTTACATCCACTTTTGTTGCACCATATCTTGCGCCTACCATTGCAACCACATTTGCTTCCACGTTTGCATCCACATTTGCATCCTCTTTTGTGTTCAAGTTTGCATCAGATATTGTGTATGTTTTTGCATCCCCTATTGTATCCACTTTTGTTTCATCCGTTTTTGCATCTACTTTTGTGTCCGTTGTTGCATCCACATTTGTTTCACCACAGTTTGTGCCAAGTTTTACACCTACCATTGGACCCATGTTTGCTTCCACTTTTGCCTTCATGTTTGCATCAAAGTTTGCATTGACAACTGCATCTACTTTTGCATCCACTTTTGTGTTAGGTTTTTCATGTTGTTGTGCATCTACTTATGTTGTATCCACTTTTCATCCAATTTTACTTCTATTGTTGCCCCCATTTCTGTGTTCACTTTTGCATCCCTTTTCCAACACTCATCATATTTTCTGCATTGATGATATTCCTTATGGCATTGACAATTATGAACAATTGATGACAATGTCAATAATATTGACAATTATGAAAATGAAGATGATGGCGATGACATGAATTGTGATTATGATGATAAAGACGATAGCGGTTACAATGACATTAATGATGATGATGGCAATGATTATGATGATGACGACGCTAATGACCTTGGCGAATCTTCCCAATTTTAGATGTTGTCATTGTCATAATCATAAGCATTATCTTTGGTGTCATCATCATCATTTTCATCTAGGTCATCATCAAAAACAATAATGGCATGAATGATGATGATGATTACAACAATGTTGATAGAAATTACATTAATGATGATGATGGGGATGATAAAAATGACAATGACGATGATAATGGTGGTGATGATGATGATGATCGATCATCTCTCAAAAATAGAGTTGTTATTTCTCTTACGTATATCAATGTGTCCTAAACAACCCTTTTCTAGCACTGATCACATTTTTTGGGTTGATGATATTTCTTACAACGTCTATAATTATAAACAATTGCAAACAATGTCCATAATGATGATGATGATGGAGCTGATGAAGATGGCATGAATGGTGATTATGATGATAATGTAATGATGGCAATAACGATGACAAGGATGATGGTGATGATGATGACAATGATTATGATAATGAGAATGAACAATTACTAGTTTCACTACCATCTTCTGGATACATATTACTATCATACTTTTTAAATTTTCTGTCTCTCTTGAGGTATCTTACTATAATGGTGTTGTCAACACTAGAAAGATATCTTGTTGTAATGGTGGTTCTAATGTTAGCACTAGCAAAGTTTTTGTTAAATTTTGGTTAAAAAAAATCGATTTATGCAATTATTTTCACAATCTATGTAAAAAAGTAAATAACATCCAATTATTTTGACTTTAGTCCCATTGATTATCATGAATTCACCAGTCTAAAGACCATCTTCTACATACATATTATTATTAAACTTTTTGCATTATATCCCTCTTATATCTTGTTGTAATGGCAGTATTAGCACTAAAAAAATATCTTGTTGTAATGGTGATGTTAGTATTAGCACTAAAAAAATCACTAAATTTTGGTAAAAGAAAGTTTATCATTTATTTATTTTTAATTTGGGAAATTTTTGTTTTTATTTTTTTTGTTTTTAATTCTATTTTTATGCAGTAATATTTTTTTTGGTTGAATTTTGGTAGTAACTAGTGTTTGATCGAATCATATGTATTAACCATGTTCTTTATGCTACAAGTCTAATTGTTGGGACAAAATTGCTCTTTCAAATAAGTTGCAAAAGCTATTTTACATCCATTGTTGCACCCATGTTTACACCCACTTTTACATCCCTTTTTGCATCCTATTTTTCATCTTCATTTGCTTCTTTTTTTGCATCTATCATTACATCTACTTTTGTTGTGAAAAAATTTGTTCCATGTTTTGCACATACTGTTGTACCCACGTTTGCTTCCAATTTTGCATCCATCTTCACATCCTCTTTTGCATAAAATATTTCATCTATTTTCGCATCCACTTTTGTGTTGGGTTTTGCATCTCATTTTGTATCTTCTTTTGCATGTACTTCCATTTCAACCATATTTTGCATCCAATTTTGTTTCTCATGTTGCACCCATGTTTGCATCCACTTTTACATCCCTTATAGCATCTTGTCTTGCATCTAAGTTTGCATATTTTTTTGTGTCTATTATTACATCCACCTTTTTTGTGCTATTATTTGTGCCATATCTTATGCCTATCATTGCAACCCACATTTTCTTCCACTATTGCATCCATATTTGCATCCTCTTTCATGTCCAAGTTTGCATCAAATATTGTTTATGTTTTTTGCATCCCATTTCGAATTTACTTTTACATCCACTTTTGATTTGTCTAGTTTTGCAACTAATTTTGTGTTCACTATTGCACCCATGTTTGGCCCATGTTTACATCCCTTTTTTCATCCAAGTTTTCCTCCTTTTTGCATTCAAGTTTGTGTCCCTTTTTTTTACATTCATTGGAGTATCCACATTTGTTTCACCACAATTCATGCTAAGTTTTATGCCTACTATTGTGCCCATGTTTTCTTCCACTTTTTCATCGATGTTTGAGTCCTATTTTGTGTTCAAGTTTGTATGAACTATTGCATCTACTTTTTCATCCACTTTTGTTCAATTTTTCTGTCTTGTTCTGCATCTACTTATGTTGTGTCCACTCTTCATCCAAATTTACGTCTATTTTTACCCCCATTTTTTTGTTTACTTTTGCATCCATTTTCCAACGCACATCATATCTTTTGCATTGATTATATTTCTTATGACATTGAAAATTATGAACAACTGATGACAATGTCAATAATTATAACGATGATGATAATGAAGATGATGACGATGACATGAATTGTGATTGTTATGATAATGACAATGATGATAAAGACGATGGGAGTTACAATGACAATGATGATGATGCTAATGACCTTGGCCATTCCTCCCAATTTTTAAATGTTATCATGGTAAAAATCATAATAATTATCTTTGGCGTCATCTTCCAAGTCATCATCATCTGATCATCGTTATCATTATTTTCATCTTGGTCATAATCAAGAACAATAATGGCATGAATGATGGTTATGATGTTCATGATGAAGATGACAAAAATTATGATAAAACTTATATTAGTTATGATGATTGGGATGATGACAATTATAATGACGATGATAATGGTAGTGATGTTGATGATCATCAATCATTTCTAAAAAATAAAGTGGTTATTTTTCTTTCATATATCATGTGTCCTAAGGTTGGTGATATTTCTTATGATACCTATAATTATGAACAATTGATGACAATATACAAAATCATGAGGATGATGATGATCATGAAGAAGACATGAATGGTAATTATGATGATAATGAAATGATGACAATAATGATCACATTGATGGTGGTGATGATGGCAATAATGAAGATGATGACCCTCCCTCTAAACTAGCGAGGTACTCATAATGAGACAAAAAAGTACTCTCAAGTTGAAATATTCATATAAGAAGGGATCTAGATTGATAAGAATCAATGATGATTTACATCATCATAGCCAAAATTTTCAAAATAGTAAGGCCTTGACTAACAAGTTTATCTCTCCATTAGATCAGAGCACAATGTTGGGAGGCATAAATTTGGACACCACTGCCTTTCAAGGCACTTACCCCACCAAGATGTTTACCAGGTATGTCCTCACATGATCATTTCCTAATCCACTATCATAATATTTGACACCAGAAAATGTCAATCCTCATGACTATTCTTATCTTGGATTAATGTACTTGACTTATGGCAATTAGTCCTAGTCAATGTCCAAATTCTCAAAGAATATTGGTCCCAAATGTTTATCCAATCCACCATTATCCCTACTAGTGCCTTTACTAGGCTTACGATTGTTAATCCTAGCCATAGTACATGACACATGGATAACATGGTGTCTACCCTCACTCCCTCTCAACCAGGGAGGAAACATCCACAAGCATAAGATTTTCTCAAGAATACCCATCATTTTCGTAGAGAATAACATCATTAATTTGTTTTCATCACATGACGACTTTATGATTAAGTATTCATAGATTTGTGGCGAAATATTTCCCCTTTTGTATTTGTGATGAAATACAATAAAAAAGTGAAAGCCAAAATCATTAAACATACATTATATTGATTTATCTAAGTCTAAACTCTAAGGTTGAAGTGAAAATTCATGTAAATCTTATATCTATGAGTTGTGCCAAACTTATGAAAACCTTATTCCCTAAGTCCTATATATAAGAAAATGAAAAAGAAAGAAAAATAAGGGCCAATAAATGGTAACTCATGTATTCACTCCCTCTTTGGAAAATATATGAATATATACACTCCTAGTCACACTTGATCACATGTATGTGATGGTTAAATCATGAATTCTTCTTCTCTCCTTGCATTTTCACTTCATCATTTAAGCACCTAATTGAGGATCTAAGGAATGTTTGTTTCCTAAGGCTTTCATGTCTACTCTTGGTTTACTTATGTCACACTACTGTCAATTTATGTGATAGAGTGAAATACATAAGTTTGTGGAGTTATTATAGAGGTGTATTGAGTTCGTAACCACACACACATGTATTACATCTCATTGATCCACATGTGTGGGTTGGAGACTCATTTCTTGACAACTTTAATGGAGACTACTTTGTGGCTTTAATGGTATAGCTTACAAAATATCTTGTTAAACATTTCGATTCATTCTTTCTTTTCCTCGAGACACTTATAATATTGAAGTCACTCCCAACAATCCATGGAGATGGGGAGTATAAATTACTTGTGCTAGAAATAGAATTGAGAAATAGAGGTTTTCCATTTGCGATATTGGAGTCATAGACATTGGATACATGGTAGTAGTCCTCAATGTCAATTAACTAAAATTGTATTGTCATAATGCGAAAAGAGGTAAACATATTGGTAACCTTGATGTCTTAATCATTTCAAATAATAACCATTCCACCCAAGTATCTCTAAGCATCAATCACTACTACTTGGAAATTCCTCCCCCATTTTCTAATTATATGAGGTTGAACCTCACTTAATATTTTTGCTTCTTATATCAACATTATTTATGGGTGCCTTGCATACCATTTTTCTTTTAGGAGTTTGTTTTCGCTTACTATTGACGCCCCTCATGTTCCAAGACTATTTTCATCAAAAATTTACATAGAAAGAAAGTATAAAGTGACTAAAAAGAAACATGTCTCGAGATTTAAGTTCTTGGACAATTCCACTTCATGACTCCTATATTTCCTTAACCTGGGACCAAATGGTGAACTTCATGGCCTTAAGGGAAATTGATCAATGAAAATCTAAAAAAGAGGTGATTTTTGACTTTATCACATACAATTTAATATACTAAAAAAAATATCCATAACAATTTCATCAATCAATGAATCATTAAAAAAAATATCCAAAACAATTTCATCAAGCAAAGAATCATTGCATTATAAAATACAATCTATAAACATTTTGGGAAAGTTTTGCTAAAACATGCTTAAAAATCAGCATATTTAATATTAATATTTAACAATAATATGGACAATAACACATTTTGATAAATTAAATAACATATTATCAAGCCTAAAAAATGTCACTAACTGAAAACTACAAAGCATGCAACTAATGAAAGTGACCACTCAAGGCCACCACAAGACAATTAATCTATTAAGACCAAGATTAATGGGGACAAAGATCTATAAAGGACAAAGGAAAACCTATTTTAACTTTATTGTTTTATTAGCCTGGTTCAAGATGAACATTTCAAGATATCATGAAGAACATAATTAATTTTATTGCATTAAGAAAACCCAAGCACATTCTGTTGGAGAGGTAAATCCCCTCTACGGATAGAGGGGATCCCTACTAGCCCAGAATGGGTCTAGCAACAATCAGTCAATGCTACTATGCAAGTTCCTAATTGCAAATAAAAGGTAGGCAATGAACACCTACTTGGATTCCAACGCTATTGTTTGATGAAGAGATGCCGCTCTCGCTCCTTCGCTCTTGGCCGATCACGATCCTCCATGATCTCCGCGAATAGATACCTGCACACACGAAGAGAAAGACAAACACAAGCGTGAAATCTAATAAAAGCAATTATACATCAGTCAGAAAGGACGTAATTCACATTAACCATTACGGAGACAAATGAGAATGGAACCATAATAGTAGTCATCTATCATTAATCAATAACAGAGAAGAGTACAACCAAATGTTCTGACGTCGAATCCTTCTCAAGAGGGTCCAGCCAGCAAGTCTCTTAAGCATTCACCCTTGGAGGTAGATCTCCCAAGACAAAAACTCTCTCTCACACAAGCAACACTCCACAACCTTCCTTAAGCTATCTAGCAATTCCACACTTATCACACCAACTACCTACTAGTAGCAGCAATCTGAGCACTATCAATTCCACACAATCCAAACTATCCAAAAACTAGCTGCTCATGGCAATGGTAGAGGTTTAAATAGGAGAAGGAGTCTCCATGAAAGGTGGGAGGATGAGCTTATCTCCAAGGAAGGTGGTTCAAATGACGAACAGACATGCCATAGAAAGGAGGGCGATACTCACAAGGCCAACAACCAAGTCTGGAGTTATCTGGAAGGTTGGCTGTTAGAACAAATTCACCCAAACTGGATCAGCGCGGGTGTATAACTGAACTGGAGCGCTGACAGCGCATCTTAATAACGGAGCAGGCTGTGTCAGCGCGGCTTAATACAAGCATATGGTGCGCTGGCCCATGAAATTCGACCAGCGCGGAAAACCCGTGTGCTTCCACGCTGGCAGCGCATGTGTTGTACTATGAGGCGCCAGTCAGCGCGGTTATTTTAATAAAAGTCGCGATGATGGAAAAAACTTTGGCAAAGTTGGTCATTTGGCCAGATTACAGAGCATGAGCATGATTAATTTGAATTCATGACACAGTAGGGAGACTGACAGAGAGACAGTGACAAATTACTGTGTAACAGATGCCCCCTAAAGCATGAAGCCCGAGAGAGTGGGAGGGGTGAAATGCTTTACAAAACTCGCTGAACTGGAACACCACCAGGAAGAACCTGCATGTATGTACAACTGATATCTCAATTACATGTAGTCTAGGCATGGGCGCAGCCATCCAAAAGACATATGAAGAAGGTCTGTGGTATGGACGTAGCCACCTAGCTGAAGAGACCATGATGATAATAAGGTATGGTCGCAGCCATCCTAAAAGACTCAGGTATGGGCGCAGCCATCCATCAATGAGTCATGTAATAATAATCCACAAAATCGCAACCTGGTTTGCAGCAGACAAAAACCAGGGTCTTGCGCTCCATCCCAATCCGAACAAAGTACAAGTTTAGGCATCTGAATATATGAGCTGAAGTCGAACATGCATGAACATCGTCTGATTACTAGTCAGTGATGAAAACTGTTAACAGATGTGAGAGGTACCACCAATAATGACAATGGTCCTCAAAGTACTTATAGGTACAATCCGCGGCGTGTGAATCAATGAGATGGTGTCGAACACCCGCAGAATCATCCGATCGAAGGCCAATGATGAAAACCTCGCGTCAAACACGAAGAACCTGCCATTGAGGCATGCAGGCTCTAAGGCACCTGAAGGGAGTCTCTAAGTCACTTTCCTGGATAATGAGCTGAAGTCGACAGGAAGTAACCTTGATTGAAGGTGGGCCATAATGTTTCCCACATCATCGACACGAGATAGAGGAAAATATTTTGTGTGAGACATCAGAGGGAGGTTGTAAGCTTGCAGAGGTCAACTTCTCTTGAACATATCAGCGGCACGACAACGGATTTGGCAGTATTTGACATCAAATGAGCAGAGGTCATGGTGACAAGGCAATGAGCAAATGAGAGGTCGAAATAGGGTAACCCAAACACACGGAGGCTAGTGTGAAACAAGATGAGAAATCCCCACACAGACACAAACGCAGACGAGTGCCATGTTCAAGAGCGACATACTGCCGACACGACTATTATTGCAGTTCCATTTTCCCCACCATTTCTGGTAGGTAACCCGATTATTTTTGGATGACAAGCTTCACGAGGATAACATATGCTTGGAAAGCATCATTTCGACGGTGTTCGATGTCATGAGGTTTTAACGAGCCTGACAAAGGAAGAGCTTGGCGTCTTTTCCTGTTTAGAGAGTCTGAAAGACAGTGAAAAAGAAAACTCCAGGGGGGTCCTTTTTCATAAAGTTGTGTCTCCCGAGCCCGAAAAAGTATAAAACGATGCTCGAAAGAACCGCCCGACCAGTATGATCGAGGAGTACTTTTCGTAAGTAGTGACTTCGACCCAAAAAGTAAAAAAGCGGTCAGAAGCACGTCGTTTTGGAGCCAATAACGAGTGTGAAACGACAAACACCCAGCAATCTTTTTAAGTTAAACGGTCGAAAAAAGAGCTTAAAAAGTGACCGCCCCTCATTCCTTTTAACGAGTCGAGAGGGAACCCGGCAATCTTTTCTTGGTTTACATCGGAAAAGAGCTTGAAGACGACATTTTTTTGGGACCAAGTGTATATAGAATCGTTACGACCCCGCTGGTTATGAGAACCTGCACAAGAAAACCACCCGCGTAAACCTGTTCGACATGTTAAAAAACATAGTAAAACATGCATAAAACACATAGCAAAGTGACATTGTCATAAAATCCATGGTAAACATGACAAAAAACCCACATTTATGAGAAACTATAGTCAATTACGAATTTTTTACCATAAATAGGGGGCTAAAGGAAATTTTTTACCATTGTTACCATTTTGAGCCGTGGAGAACGTTGTGGAGTTGCGAGGTTGACGGAGCGAATTCCATCCCGTGTAGACACCATTCATCCGGCAGCTTGTTCCAGGTAGGTTCTCCTCCCTCTGCGCTTCATTTTGAGTCTTTTTTGGAGCAATTCCACGGTGGGAAGTGGCCATTTGGGCAAATTGTTTGAGCTCCAATGCGCTCTCGGTCAGCGCGGATTTCCTCATCGGGTCTGCGCTGATCGATTAATTTTACACACACCACCACCCGGGTCAGCGTGGAAAACACGTGTGCTTCCGCGCTGACGCCGTGAAATTTGATTTTTAAAAAAATTAACGTACAAACTTCAACGGTCAGGGTCCTAATATTTTTCTATGGCCTTGCAGGACACAATGGCATTTGTTTGGCAAGAGAGAGCTCACGATAACGAAGATATAGCCGCTTATGCCAATGCGGAGTGCCGAAATGCAATGCGGGCATGCGGGTTTCTTAAATTTTTCCTCACTCCGCGCCTGAGAGCGCAACCTGATCTCC
This sequence comes from Pinus tabuliformis, assembly GCA_031772625.1. Taxonomy (NCBI): domain Eukaryota; kingdom Viridiplantae; phylum Streptophyta; class Pinopsida; order Pinales; family Pinaceae; genus Pinus; species Pinus tabuliformis. The sequence continues at coordinate 502,083,394 of CM062814.1, read as the reverse complement.
TCGAGCTCTTAATCAGAGCTTGGAACCCAGTTGATGGAAAATTCACAATCCGTGGCCGAGACATTGAGTTTGATTCTACGGATATTTATTTTTTGACTGGATTGTCACGCCAGGGCGAGATGCCCATCCTGGAGGGGCAACAGCCCAGTGGCGAGACTCTTGACATGCTTATGGCTCGAGTGTGCCCACGGGCACGTAAAACACAGAGTGGGAAGGTGAGTATTCCGACGTTGGACGACATCGTCCTTCGCACCATACTCTTCATGGTGACCCGGGCAGCGGGTTGCTTGGCCAATCATGAGGCTTCAAAGACCCATCTACTACTGGCTCTCGAGTGTTTACAGCCCACCATTTTTAACTGGGCAGCAGCAGTAACGACCAGCATGAAGAGGCAACTGAGCAACTGTCGACGCGGAGAGTCGAAGCAGTTTGCTTATGGGTCGCTCTTACTTCTGCTCATGCTGGAGCGGGTGCCGGCCCTACAGCTACAGGACATGGTTGTGGATCCACCCAGAGGTCCCCGGGAGACGAGGGCCAGTCGATGGGGCCATGTCATGCTGTGCGGAGGTGGCGGCCGCCCAGTGGCTTGGGCTCTTTATTTTCGAGAGTGGCTGGATCAGCAGGTCATTTTCGTAGAGGACTGGCCATATGTCGGTATGGACTTCCGTGGTGATCCCGACATGCCACTGCCCGCGGGAGAGCATTGGGATGATGGAGGTATGACACTTGATCTCTTTTTAATGTTTTTTTTTAATGTTTTTTGATTTTTCATGTACATGTCTTGATAAATGTTATGGTGTGCAGATGTGGGACCCGTGAGACCCATTGGTCTAGCCCCAGAGGCACGGAGAGAGGGGCAGGGAGCTGGAGTCCTGGCCTTGGCTCCTCAGGGAGTCGATACGATGGAGACTGTGGCACACAACCTCGAGGGTTTACTGGCGGGGGTGCCAGATTACCAGGGGATCGATGAGGTCCCCATAGCTTCTCAGATCCACACAGTGGGGGTGGAACCCAGGATGCACCGCCTTTTAAGGCGGGTGGCACGGGCAGCTGTATGCTACAGAGAGCATAACCCAGCTCAGTAGTCGTCTAGGTTTTATTTCCACTGATGTTTTTTGAGAGACATATGTCTCAGATGTACTGAGGACACCGTCTTTACTTTAGACATATACACTTATTTTTTGAGCGGCTTGGTGCGCCGCGATATATATATAGATGCTGTTTTTGGATGGATCTTTTCACATGTGATGATGTTTTTTTATATGCTATGCAAATGTCTAATACAAATGTAATCTAATGTATCAGTTGCACAACACACGACCCATGTATTTTAATTTTTATGCAAGCTTAAAGGCACACATGCAATCACACATGCAAACTATGCTTGGAACAAGATGGATTTATATACATATGCTTATTCTATGGTCTTATTATGCTTTCCATGTCTTCTTGTATGATGTTTATATGTTTCGCAAATGCCTGTCTAACACATGGATCGCCAATGCATCAGTTAACGTGTTTAATCATCTCGGAATATGTTGATATGTGATGTAATCAAAATTCCTTTCTAACAATCTTACACGTAGATACAACCTTAGAATGCGTTGGTCCCTGACAGAATATCACCTGTTGAGTTGATGGACGACAAGCTGAGAGTCCAGGTTCACCACCATTGCATGAATGCCGAGATCAACTGCTTCGGCCAGTAACTCAATTACGGCACTGTATTCGGCAACATTGTTAGTGGTGCGACCCAAGCACACACCTTGAAGGTCTAGCAACTCTCCGTGAGGATCATAGATTGCCCACGCCGCAGAAGACAAATTGCAAGTACTACGGCAGGCGCCATCAGCGAAACCAACATAAGGTGCACTAGACATCTGCACAAGGAGCAGAAAACACAATAAGAGGCAAACACGCCTTCACACCAAAGCAAAACGTGAAATCATGCACACATCACACACTAAAACACGCGTATGTACAAGCTAGGTGCACGAAATCATGCATAGTATTTTTTCAAATAAAGCCCGTTGCGGGGCTTGTCGAGAGGGTTTCCTTCGTAATCAATCAACTCATATGCGCCCTTCTGCAAAACTCTCTTCACGATATAGGGGCCTAGCCACATGGATTCGAGTTTGCCTGCCCCTAGCTTATCCTTAGCCTGATCGTAGAGCAGTACTAGATCTCCCTCAACAAAGGAACGAGGTTGAATGGTATTGTCAAAATGAGCCTTAACCCTTTTCTTCTGCGCTTCAATAGCTAGAGAAGCTAAGCGACGGGTCTCGTCTAGCCACTCTAGATAAAGGAGCCGTTCCTCCACCAGAGTGGTGTTGGGAAGCAACTCGACAGCTAACTTTAACGAAGGAATCTCACATTCAATAGGAAGGGTGGCCTCCAGTCCGTAAACTAGCTGAAAAGGAGTGAAACCGGTGGCGTCCTTCACAGAGGTCCGGTAGGCCCACAAGGCAGGGAACAGCATCAGATGCCAATTAGACTTGTGTGCACCAACCGTACGTTGGAGCATTGTGATCAAAACTTTGTTCACAGCTTCAACTTGACCGTTGGATTGAGGGTAGTACGACGTCAAACTATCTTGATGCAAGCCTAGCTGGGTCATTAGTTCCGTCATCATGTGATTACGGAAATGTTTTCCGTGATCCGTGACGATAGCCTGAGGGACTCCGAATCGAGTAATGACATGATTAAACAAAAACTGCACCGTTGTGTAACCGTCTTCGTTCAATGTAGGCATCGCTTCGGCCCATTTGGTGAAATAATCCACGGCAACGATGATATACCCATGCCCCCTGGCTGAACGAGGGTTACAGGACGTATAATCGATGCCCCATTTGGTAAATGGACCTACGGTAACAACAGGGTGCAGTGGTGCACGCATTTTCCGGTGGTAGACCTGGCATTCATGGCATGCACGGACGGCAAGGATACAATCTTTGAAGATAGAAGGCCAGAAATAACTAGCACGAAGAATGTTCTGGGCGGTAGCATATTCGGACATGTGGCCGCCACAAGCACCGAAGTGGCAGTCATTCAACACCCGCTCAGCCTCCTCGAGAGTCAAACATCGGCGGAGAACAGAATCAGCGCCGAGGCGGTACAGGGTATCGCCAATAATGCGATAAGGTTGAGATTGGTGACGAATCCTCCGTCTAGCGTCTTTCGATACATTGGGACGGAAGGAAGACGTCTGCAAATATACTATGATGTCCCCATACCAAGGGTCGAGGGTGCTGATGAGAAACAATGTTTCATCCGGGATATGCTCCTCCGAACGAGACGGTGCAGAATGAGATGGCAAAGAACAGAGCAATTCAGCAAAGACCAGAGACTTCTTAGACTTGGCAGCAGTGAATTCCAAGTCAAACTCTTGGAGGATTACTATCCATTTCGAGTATTTTCCCCCAGTAGCTGATGTGACAAAATGTAGGTCATTGGGTTGTATTCAGAAATCACGGTCGTAGTGTGCAACAGGATATAGTGTCGGAAACGTTGGACGGCACAGACAGCTGCCAATGCCAACTTCTCGACATACGCATAGCGAGTTTCCGTATCCAAAAGGTTGCGACTAAGGTAATAGATAACATGCTCATTGCCGTCATCATCATCTTGCACTAGAACCATGCCGATGGTGGTGTCAGCGGCAGCTAGATAGAGAGTATAATCACGGTGGTAGTTCGGGTGTCTTAAGAGTGGAGCCGAGACAAGGAGATCCTTGAGTTGCTCGAAAGACTCCTGAGCGATAGCATCCCAACGAAAGGGTGTGTCTCGCTTTAATAACCGTGTGAAACCCTTAGCAACCTCGGCATAATTCAGAATAATTCACCTGAGAAAATTAGCTTTGCCCTGCAAGCTCTGCAATTGCTGCAAAGAGGCAGGGGGAGGAAGATTCAGGATGGCCTCGACTTTAAGGGGATCTAGACGGATGTCCTCTCGGGAGACGATGAACCCGAGCAATCGACCTGATTCTACGCAGAAGACACACTTATGAGGATTGAGTCGAATACAGTAGTGTCGACAGCAGAGAAAAATTTCGCGAAGATGAGAGGGATGGTCCTGACGCTTGACTGAATGAGCCGGAAGGTCATCCAGGTATGGTTGTACAATGTGACGAATATCATGAAAGGCGTAAGACATTGCACGTTGGAAAGTGGCGCCGGCATTCTTGAGACCGAAAGGGAGCTTCTTATAGGCAAAGGTGCCCCAAGGACAAATAAAAGCCGTCTTATGATGGTCTGCAGGGGCAATGTTGATCTGGTTATAGCCAGAGAAGCTGTCCATAAATGAGTAAATTTCACTTCCTGCGCACTTATCAATAAGCTGAACAATGAAGGGCGTAGGGAAGTTATCCTTCCGACAGGCACGATTGATATCGCGGTAGTCAACATAGACCCAGATAGTGCCCTGTTTCTTATTCACAGGGACTATATTAGACACCCAATCTGTAAGGGGAATGGGGTAAATGAAACCAGCTTTAAGAAGCTTTTCGACTTCGGCCTTGATGGCTGCAGCCTTTCGAGGGTGCACAGGGCGTAAGCGCTGACGGACAGGCTTAGCCCCTGGGTACGTCGGTATTTCGTGCACCATGATACTGGGGTCGATGCCGGGCATTTCCTCGTAGGACCATGCGAAGACATCACGGAATTCGCGAAATAAAGCAGTATAAAGTTGAACCTCCTCAAGAGTACAAGTGACTCCTATGTAAATATATTCAACAATCCCTGGTTTGACAGAGATGTCGATGGGTTGGGTTTGCATGATGTTACCCATATTGCCCTCAGAAGACACTTGATACAACTGAATAGGTGTTTGAAGGGGCGGGGATGGGACACACGAAGCAAACCGCTCGAGACATGCGACCATTTCCAGATGTGGAGGGAGAAACGAAGAGCGATGGTGGTGATCTGACCAAGGGAGTTCTTCGAGAGACATAGTCTCTATGATGGCTTCATCGGAAGGAAATATTTCCTTCAACGGATCCGAAGTAGCCTCATCTCCTAGCCAAGGGAAATGATCATATGAATCGGGAACACTGCTCGGAAGAGCAGGTTCAGCAGGGGGAGCTGATGCAGCGACAATCTCGACGTAGTTGAGCTCGGCAGGACTCAACGACATCATATCACCCCAAGAGTCTTCCTGATTAGCAGGAGGAAGAACCCACGGATCAGAACGTACAGAGATCATGTTGATAGGGGCGAGATTCGGAGGTGGGAGGGGAAAGACTCCCATTAAAGCGGGATCTTTGAAAAGTCCGGCACCCACGCTCTCTAATGACTTAGAGGTATGCTCCACAAATGGCACATTACCTTCAGAAGAAGAAGCGAAAAAGGAGAGCTGGTCCACCGTGACAATCTTCCCCTGGTGAGGGAAACGAATGACATGGAACAGGGAGGAAGCCACGGCTCACATGGCGTATGTCCAGCTACATCCGAGGAGGAGGTTGTAGGTGAGATTGGTGTCAACAACTTCGACCTCCACTTCTACCGTCTTCCCTTCTAAAGAGATGGGCAAGCATTGGAGGATACCGTAAGGACGAGATTCTCTTCCATCGAAGGCTTCTAACGTCGTAGGAGACTGACTCAAAGCAGGAGAACCAATAGCCTTCCAGCAAGCAACAGACATGATGCAGGTTGAGGCACCTTCATCAATAACTGTACGATGAATTGTTTTGCCATTGATGATGACCTGTATAAGGAAAGCAACTTGGTGAGGCAGTCTCTGTGTAAAATCCTCGAGATCAAAAGAAATCAAATCTGAATCTGCCGGGTCGATGCCACCAAGAGCTGATAGCAAGGACTTCCTCTGGGAGGGGCAGCTCTGGAGGACTTCTAGAGCAGACATAGCAGACGGAGCCTGAGCTAAGTCCTCAACAATGCTATAATGCTGGGCAGCACAAGCATTAGGGTTGTAAGACGACTTCCTGAGTACACCTTTTGGAGGGGGTCGGGGGATCGTCTCAGTGCTGGGCCGTTCGATGTGGAGAGGACCAGAACTGGACGGAGGAGCGCTGGAGGGAACCTCCAGCTCTTTCCCGGCATGAGATGAATAGTCTTTTGCTCGAGTTGAAACATGGATGGGAATCGTTCCAGCCATGAACACTTGAGAACCGAACGAGGAAGAGGGTTGAGATGGGTCTGCCACCATTTGAGTCTGCTGGGAAGGGAAAGGCTCTTTAAGCACAGCAGGAGGCCCAGGAGCACCTTTCAAAAGTCGACTAACTTCGGACCGCCTCGGGCAGTCCTTAGTGTAGTGATCCTCATCACAGATGAGACAAGGATACTTAGGTTTTCGTTTAGCTCCTTCCTCAGAGGGAGGCTTAGGGGGATCCTGCTTGGGCTGTCCAGATTTATCTTTAGCTTTCCCTTTCTTTTTCCCTTTTGAGGATTTATCCGCCGCGGTGGACTGAACGGCGTTTACCTCGGAGGTACTCCCAGAATTAGATTGGCCCTGAGAAGCATTTCCATTAGAAGCGTTCTGTTTTTGCTTCCCAGGGTTCGCGGCCGATTTCTTCGATGACGAGTTTACAGAGCCAATGACTCCATCAACAGATGGTTTTGGCGGATCCTTGGACTGTCCAGGCCTCGGGGCGTTTGGCAAATAATCATATAAAGTACCCGACTGACAGTATACTAAGTCGAGGTACTGAGCACACGCGATCGCTTGCTCTTCAGTTACACAAGCTCCCATGGCGATGTCCCGCGCAATTGCGGGGACAAAGGAAGTCGTGAACCAATCGGTCAGGAGTTGATCAGGAATCCAGAATTTGATCAAGCGATGACGCCTTCTCCATTCATGTATATGATCAGATTTGTGCATAGCCGTGTCCTATTTGAGGGACGTGAGGAGATGTGTTCCCATCTCATACCGAATGTGTAACTGAAAATGAGTTAAGAACGCCATAGCCAGCGAGTTGAAATCTTGAAACGTGCCGTGATTAAGCTCAATATACCACTTAGCGGCTAAACCGGTGAGAGTTCTCTGAAAGAGGCGGAGCCAGATAGAGTCATCAAGCCATGAGTTTGATGAACACCAGAGGTGATAGGTCATGACATGAGCTTGAGGATCTTCACTAGCTTTGCCATCAAATTTTGGACAATCGCCGGGTATTTTAGTTGGAACTGGTGGCCAATACGGATTATGCAGAATGGGATCATTCGTCAACTTGGACACATCTGGAAGTTCCAACGTCACTAAGAAAGGCAACTGAGGGTTAAAGGACATTTGTGGCTGCGGATTCGAGGCAGTACTAGGGTTCCAACCAGGTGGTGGTTGCCCCCATGGACTCTGTCCAGATGGACCCGGCCCAAAAGGGCCTGGCTCGTAGGGACCTTGCCCGTAGGGGTTTTTTCCATACGGATTTTGGCCATATGCGGACAGTTGTCCCTGGGTCTGCCCCCCAGCACCCCATGTATTAGCAACTTGACCTGCAGGTGCAGCATACTAATAATTTTGGTAAGGAGTAACCTGCATCTGTTGATAATTTTGATAAGGGGTAAACTGAGTTTGCCCCTGGGGTTGCTGGTAGCCATACATTTGCTGAGCCCCATACTGAGCCTGATAAGAAGGCTACGTTTGGTAAGAAGGTTGGGGCCGTGGCCCGCCTTGCATTTGATAACCCACTTAAGTCTGGGGCCCGGGATAATGTCCTTGAACCGGTTGGGCTTGGATCATCTGGCCGGAAGGTTGGCCTGGTTGGGTTTGGGATGGACCTGTTTGCCCAAAAGGACATACTTGCTGGGTGCCAGGTTGTCCGTGAACCACCAAGGGTTGTCCTTGCGGAACAGATGGCTGAGCAGGCTGGACGGCTAGTTGACCTTGAGGTTGGCCAGCCTGTCCAGATGGAAGATTAGGGCGGACAGTGGGTTGGCCTTGCTGCATAGAAGACTGGCCCATTTGCCCGGAAGAGTGCATTGGCTGAGCAGTGGGTTGGCCCTGCTGCACGTAGGGTTGCCCCCGTGCCCAGGAGGATGCACAGATTGAGCAGTGGGTTGGCCCTGCTGTACGTAGGGTTGCCCCCCTTGCCCAGAAGGATGACCAGACTGAGCAGTAGGTTGGCCCTGCTATACGTAGGGTTGCCCCCCCTGCCCAAGAGGATACCCCTGGTGGACTGCTGGTTGACCTTGAGGATTATAAGCTTGCCCAGCTTGTCCAGAGGGGTAACCCTGCTGGAGACCAGGTTGGCCTTGTTGGATGTAAGGTTGTCCTGGTTGTCTAGACGGGTAACCTTGCTATGTACCAAGTTGCCCTGGGTAACCAGAAGGTTGAATCTAATAGGAAAACGACGGACCACCAACGACCGAAGGTTGTCCCGGATAGGGTTGTCCTTGCGGGCCCCCAGATTGTCCTGGGTAAGACTGGCCATAAAGTGGTTGCCCTTGAGGGGCTTGCACATAAGGTGGCTGGCCTTGATTTGGTGGTCCTTGAGGCTGCCCAGGGATTGCCTGGCCCCCATGAAAAGAATGAGTACTGGTGTCCCAAGTGATGGATAACGGTACCGAGACTTCAACGAAATGTTTAAGAGGCGTGGATTGGGTGAACTGGAGGTACTGACCAGTAGAATCATAATAAAAGAGTGGACCTTAGTAATTCGGGTCCACAATGGTTTGCCCCTGGGCATCATACGGCCCCCCTCCTGGAACAGGACCAGAAGAGGGTTGAGCACTTTGCGCAGGGTCGACAACTCCAGATGAAAGTTCCGGCTGGCCATTACTCACTTGACCATGAGAGGGACCAGCACCACTGTTTGTAGATGAAGACGCTGTCACGACACTGACGACCGGAGTCGAGTATGCTACACAAACAGTTGGATTCGTGGGAACCGAGGTAACAGGTGTAGTATGGGGTTGTGAAACAAAGGGTTCCGTGGTGGCAATGACATGAGGATCCCATATAGTCGTAGCAGGATTCCTGGCAGCTATTCTATCCCTCATCGACTGATATCGTGGGGGGAGTGGAGAAGTAGCTGGAATGGGAGTGTCAATATTCGACACCACAGGTGTCTCACTTGCGCTGGGAGATGTCTCATCCATGTGGGAAGTAGACATCAGAGACGACATACCAGGAGGGGTAACAGGAAAATCGTCTTCGTCAGGCTACCAGATAGGGTTCCAATCTTCTTCGTAATCCTCGTCGCCCGGGGCACGTACGTTGATAGGCTGGATACTCGGGATAACAGGAAGAGTATCGCTTACAACTGATACCTCAGGAGCAACAGAAGATGGAGAACCTTGATCACTTGGACCGGGAGTTGACGGGTCAGCCAGGATGACAAACCCCACACAAAACCTAAAGGAAACTAACGATAAAGACTCTACTCAAGCTAACGCACACAAGATCTAACCAGGTAGTGTTATCATGGCCGAATAAATTTTTAAGACACAGGAACTAAACTTGACCTTTTCATGTTTCAAGAGTCGAGAAAAGGACGAAAAGATGACTCTAGTCTCCCTCGAATGTTTAATGAGCACGAAGTGACAAGACGCTCACTGGCACCTTTTCTTTTAGGGAGTCCGAAAAGGATCAAAAGTGACTGCTCTGGAGATTCTAGGCAAAGGGTTTACCAAGTAATCCATAAAACTGCTTATACACCTTGGCAATCGTATGAGAACCAAGGACTTTCCGTACTGCAGTCAATCTTCCCGAATGCTGTGTTCGGTGCATTACGGTTCACAAGGCGGCAGACTCAGCTTCCTATGGATCAAGGATAAAAGCCTAGTGGGGTTTCCCTATATACGCGATGGTACGTGGGAGCACAGTCCGTGTTAGACCACTATCGAGTCACAGAAGGAGGAATCACCCAACCGTAATGTGAAACAATAGTGACTATGTTTAAAGACGTCGGAACACGTCTCTAACCTAGACCTCTAGATGTTTGCGTTAAGTTCCAATGTGTTTTTAGGTTTTTTCATTTTATTTTATGGTTGATCTTGAATTTAAGTTTCGGTTTCAGGCCTTATCGTGTGATCTCTCACAATTACCTAGATGCAAACTATATGCCAAAGAACATCATTTCGTTCGATGAATTCTAACTATGAGAGGGTTAAGAGTTTTCAATCAAACAAAATGAACTCAGACAATCAAACAATCTAATGCAGCTAATGGCAAAGGAGTGAGACTTTTCTTTTGAGAATACAAATCAATGAAATGCTCTTCTTTTCATTAACTATTGAATGCAAAAGACATTAGTTCGATTTCTTTTTCAATGGCACAATGCATTTAAAATGAATTTTGAGAGACAGCAACACCGAGTAAAGAGAAACAAAATCACTCAATGAAAAACACAACAAGTGTGAAAAGAGCCGGTTGAACCCAAGCAATTGTAATCTATGTCTGGGTGGTGAGAAGTAATCGCAACAATCGAGGGACTGGTTCGAGGACAATCACCTAAACAACCAAGCAAAGAAAGCAAAAGAGGAAGGTTTTCGCAAAAGCAAAGGCAAGTAGCAACGAATCTTTGTGAACGAGTGATAAAACAAAATCAATCCAGCGAAAACGGGACGATAACACTAGGTCATCGGACACAAAACAGGATTCGCCCGACAAGACTTCGCAAGCGAATGCTTTATAGTTCAAACAATGAAAACCAAGTCATAAACCAGGTGGAAAAAGTAGGGGACAGTCAAACCAACAGGCTCAGGAAGCAAATTTGAAACAAATTGAATTCTACAGGATCAGCGCGGGTAACACTCAGCAACAATGCGCTGACCAGAAGTCACGCGTAGCAACAAAGCGCTGTCAGCACGGAAGCACACGGATTAGTCGCGCTGGTTCATTTTTCAGAATCGTCGCGACTGTTAAGTGTACAAGCACGATGACCACGGAGTCAAAGAAACAGCTATGCGCTGTCAGCGCGACTGTTTTGATATAAACCGCGCTGAGGCTAAAAAACAAGCACAAACAAGCCAAAAGCTCCCAAACCAAGGCAATAACTCTTTAAACAATTAAGGCACCTCCCAGATTGAACCGGGAAGGTTAAAACAGAGGACTAACCCCTGATCTTTGAAAAGAGAGTAACAATCAAACTCAAAACAAGAATGAACAAAAAGAGACAAAGGCCAGCTCCCCAGCGGAGTCGCCAAATTGTTAAAGAGGTAAATCCCCTCTACGGATAGAGGCAATCCCTACTAGCCCAGAACGGGTCTAGCAACAATCAGTCAATGCTACTATGCAAGTTCCTAATTGCAAATAAAAGGTAGGCAATGAACACCTACTTGGATTCCAACGCTATTGTTTGATGAAGAGATGCTGCTCTCGCTCCTTCGCTCTTGGCCGGTCACAATCCTCCGCAATCTCAGTGAATAGATACCTGCACACACAAAGAGAAAGACAAACACAAGCGTGAAATCTAATAAAAGCAATTATACATCAGTCAGAAAGGACGTAATTCACATTAACCATTACGGAGACAAATGAGAATGGAACCATAATAGTAGTCATCTATTATTAATCAATAACAGAGAAGAGTACAACCAAATGTTCTGACGTCGAATCCTTCTCAAGAGGGTCCAGCCAGCAAGTCTCTTAAGCATTCACCCTTGGAGGTAGATCTCCCAAGACAAGAACTCTCTCTCACACAAGCAACACTCCACAACCTTCCTTAAGCTATAGCAATCCCACACTTATCACACCAACTACCTACTAGTAGCAGCAATCTGAGCACTATCAATTCCACACAATCCAAACTATCCAAAAACTAGCTGCTCATGGTAATGGTAGAGGTTTAAATAGGAGAAGGAGTCTCCATGAAAGGTGGGAGGATGAGCTTATCTCCAAGGAAGGTGGTTCAAATGACGAACAGACATGCCATAGAAAGGAGGGCGATACTCACAAGGCCAACAACCAAGTCTGGAGTTATCTGGAAGGCTGGCTGTTAGAACAAATTCGCCCAAACTAGATCAGCGCGGGTGTATAACTGAACTGGAGCGCTGACAGCGCATCTTAATAACGGAGCAGGCTGTGTCAGCGCGACTTAGTACAAGCATATGATGCGCTGGCCCATGAAATTCGACCAGCGCGGAAAACCTGTGTGCTTCCGCGCTGGCAGCGCATGCATTGTACTATGAGGCGCCAGTCAGCGTGGTTATTTTAATAAAAGTCGCGATGATGGAAAAAACTTTGGCAAAGTGGGTCATTTGGCCAGATTAGAGAGCATGATCATGATTAATTTGAATTCATGACACAGTAGGGAGACTGACAGAGAGACAGTGACAAATTACTGTGTAACACATTCTATAACTTAGCAAGAAAGAGATGTATAACACCCATCTCAGCAACACGACACATGACATTAAGTTACTTTACTATATATAATTTAAACTCCTATCATAAAATCACAAATTTAGCATGAATGGAATGTTTAAAATCCATTTTTATAAACATAAAATATAATTTTTCTTATAGAAAAATATACCAAAAACTAAATATATTTTTCTAGAAAAAAAAAATACTAAAACTAAATATATATTTAAAAAAAAACTAAAACATAAGTAAACTAGAATTTGAATTTGACATTCTTGGTCACTTTCGGAAACATATGGTGGAATGTAATCTCTTTATCCTCATCTTTAGCTTTTTCCTAAAAAATAAAAGCATACAAAAGTGGGAAAGAGCCATAAAGCATGGGGAAGCTTTTTCCTAAGCACAAAAGCATCTAAAAAGTGGAAAATTCCTTTTTTATATGAGGAAACATTATTCACCCAAAAGATTTTTCCCAAATTGAACTAATGAGGAATTTTGGAAATCTTCATAGCCTCCACTTTCCTACATATTAGAGGCTTGGCCATTGAAAAAATGATGGGAATTTTGTATTGTCATGCTCTTGAGATCTGTCTTGAGAGGGAGAGTTTTGGAGCTATGAGTTGGGGGAGGTGATGTTGCAACTATATCTGATTGTTGTAACTTTCCTCCAACTCCTTTATTCATATAGATCAGTTGTTCTTCCTTCCATATGTTTCTATTCATTCTTTACTTCTTCTATTTAACTAATGTATGCATGGGTTTTTGGTTTATATTTATTTATTCAATAATATTTATATGTTTTTTATAGTTTTGATTATTAAGATATTATGTTGTGAAGGTTGCTTTATTCTCTCTCTTATGTGTAGGACCAAGCTTTGGAGCTAGCTAGGAGCGCTTCTTGGCTATACGAAAAACTCCAAGAAGACCTGCATGCGAGGACTCACAAGAATTCATTCTCTTTTTCTTAATCTATACTCTACATCTTGATCTACTAAGAATCCTAAGCCTTAGAACAACCTTTCTCTTAATTGGTTTGTCCTAGGTTTCTGAGATAAACTGGGAGGGTTTTGTTTTCATCTAACCATGCATTAAATCCTACAGCAAAATGATATTTAGAAAATTTAATATATTTCACTATGTAAATGAACTTAGTAAAATGAACCCATAGAGGTGGTCATAAATGGAAATAAAAGTAAAACTCTAAACAAGAAGCCAAAAGTGGATTTAACCATGGATGAAAAATTGGGAGTAGAATTGGATGTTAAACTAGCCATCAAAACAATATGCAAACAATGACACAAAAAGGTTTTTAAAGTAAAATTAAAAAAGGGTGCAACACTAGACACAAAGAAGGGAACAAAATAGGGCATATGAAAGGATACCGAATTGGGTGCAAACAAGGATGCAAAAATGGACACCAAAATGAGGATGCAAAGAATGGTGTAAAATTAGCATGCAAAAAGGATGTAAGAAAAGACACAAAACAAGATGCAAAATGGGACTAAAAAATGGTGAAACCAAGGATGTCAAAGATGATGCATAACTAGATGAAAATTCCAACTAAAATCTAGGTGCAAAATGAGATGCAAATGTGGACACAAAATGTGGCAGAAAAAAGGATGCAAATTTGGAAGCCAAAAAGGATGAAAAACTAGATACCAAAAAGGATGCAAATTTGGACATAAAAAATGGTGCAAAATTGGACACAAAAGAAGAAAAAATGGTGCAAAAATGGGCATAAAAATGGCTCAATTTTGGATGCAAATTGAGATGCAACATTGGATGTAAAATGATGCAACAAATCATTCAAAACTTGGTGCAAAAACAAATGCAAAAGTAGACGAAAAAAAGGCTCAAAAGTGAACGTAACAATAGACACAAAATGGGATGCAAAGGTGGATGCAATATATGGTTCAACATAGGATGCAAATTTAGATGCTCAAAAGAATGAAAAATTGGATGCAAGAAATGGTGTTAAAAATGATGCTAAATTGGATGCAACAAATGATGCAAAATTAAATGCAAAATATGGTGCAAAATAGGATGCAAAAAAGGGAGATAAATAAAATGCAAAAGTGGATGCAAAAAATGGTGCAAAAATGCATGCGAAATTTGGCACTAAATCAGATTCAACGTATGGTGCAAAATTGGATGGAAAAGATGGTGTAAAAAAAGGCACAAAAATAGATGTAAAAATAAGTACAAAATTAGAAGCAAAAGATGGCATAAGATCAGATGCAAAAATTGGCACAAATTGGATGTAAAAAAAGGCGCTAAATAAGATGTCAAAGATGGTGTAAAAATTGATGCAAATTATGACACAAAAATAGAAGCAAAGAATTCCACAAAAGAGGAAGCAAAAAATGATGCAAAAATAGATGCATAAAAAGGTACAAAACTAGAAGCAAAACCTGTTATAAAACCAAATGAAAATCTTGGTGCAAAATATGATGCAGAAAATGATGAAAAATTTGGCGTAAAAAAGATGCAAAATTTGGTGCAAAAAAGGACGCTTTAAAAATTGTACAATAGAGCCAGATTTAGCGCTAGGTTGCTCATCCCAATTGAGAAAAAAATTCACTAGAATCTGGTGCTAAATCTGGTGCAAATTGCTTGTTTTGTTGTAGTGTTTATAGGATTGAGTTAATAATTTCCTCTTATGAATATTCAAATTCTTATCATGTTAGTTATAGCTCTTCAATTTCTCCTTTTTTATAAATAAAATAAAATTCTTATAATACCTCAACAATGAGGTTGAAAATTGTTACAATCTAATTGGATCTTTAATTGGGTTCTTCAAGACCTCCTTAATATATGCAAACCAAAATTCATAGTAAGATTTGATTAGAAACATCTTATTGGCAAGAAAGCTCTCCACACTAATATGGAATTATGATATGTGCCAGGAGATGACTAGGACATCCTTCCTTAAATAAAATATAAATGAAATCAACATTATTTGTCACTTAATATGGTCTACTAGATGTTGTTTAAGATTCTCCTTTGTGATTTTACTCGTGAATAAATTGAAAAAAAAATATTTTGCATTCAATATCTCATATAATTCCTTTTTCACTTCCTCGTCTATTTGGGAATGTCCTTTATTCCTAATCGATTTCAACGTGTTCATGTTGATGATTGTTTATGCTAATGATTAATGTTATTGATATTGGGCCACCGAATGAGATATGTCCTTTTCTAGCTTCTCCTAAGTCTTAGAAGATTAGTTGATTTCTATATTAATAAAATATTTATTGTGTATTGAGTCTAGGAAATTTATTTGGGACCTCAGGATATTCATTAGGCCATTGTTCCAACTGTGTGATAGTGTTGAGTACTCCTTGCAATTAAGTGCTTGTATATTTAGCTCGCTCCTAAAGTGATAACAACTTGGTTGATACCTTTTATAAAATATGCAAGCATTAGTGCACTTGTAGGACTAGGGAATTGTATGATTCATGCACCTTTGAGGCATGTTCCCTATAGTCTTCCACCTTGATGATGTCTTATTATATTCTCTTGATGTACTCCTTTAGCAATATAAGTTATTGTTATTGACTTTTTGGGTAGCATTGGATGTGCTCCAGCTATAAAATTTTGTGGAGGGGCTAGAACACATGAGACCTCCAAGACCCAGAAATCATTTGGTGAAATTCCACCCTGATCTAGGTGGATATTGGTGGCCTCCTGCCAATTCCACTTGGAGCCCCACCATTGTTTCCTTAATTGTAGCACAATTTATTGTTTTTATCAGTTCCAATAGAATCATCTTTTTCGTCGTAGTCCTTGGAGAGATATTTCTAATGGGGTATTATTCACATCAAACGGAGATAATATGACCAAGTCGTGACCCTCGGAAGTTGGTTGTCCAACTAACCCCAATGGGGCCCATAAACTCTTAGCGTTACATATCCTCGGGTTAGGGTTTTGGTTGTTTAGGGTTTTCTCTTACTATTCAATAATAAAAAGGCCCTCGAGCCTCATTGTAAGACAGTTCATAGGCATGTAGCTGCCACATCTCTTCTCAGAGATAAGCTACCATCGACCGAGCTAGTCTTATTTCCATTCTATTTGTAAGCATATTTCAGTATTTTATATTAATGAAATGAAGTGTTATTTATAATGCATCTTTGTATTTATAGTTATATCTATAATTTGTTGTGTTCTTGTTTAAATCGAGATCAGTGGTATCAAAGCGGTCTGCTCTTTCTCTATTTTTCTTTGCATGTCCCAAACGAGGTTGGGATATAAGGAGTTAGGGCTCGAACTAGTCGAAGCTTTGCAAGACCAGCCTCACAAGTCCTGATGGTCTCCCATGGCGAATGAAAAGAAATATGAGGGGGAAGGAGATCCTATCAAAATCTTTCTCAAAGAATCCCTCAAGTGAAAAAGGAATGTGATGATGGACAACTTTGTCTAGATCCTTCAGCGGCTTCCCAAGGGCACCGCATCTACTTCCAACAGCTACTCTAGAAGCACAACACCCTTTAAGGTACAAGTTAATTTTGACATTCCCATATTTGAGGGTTAGATAGATGCAAACGTTGTAGATAAATGGTTAAATCTGCTAGAAGGATATGTTTCTGTTCATGATTTTTCCAGCTAGGAAAAGATCACTTTTGCACTTTTCAAAGCAGCCCCCATGTCAAGGACTAGTGGGGAAACCTACTGTGAGTAGAAGGACAAAAGTATGAACTCATTGTTTTTAGTCACACCCACTTGGAACTCATTCTGGGATGCCATCAAGGTGCAGTACTACCCTGTTGGGAGATATGAGGATAAATACATAAAGTGGACAACGCTCTGACAAGGAAGGTACCAAGATGTGCCGAAGTTTACCAATGTTTTTCATACCCTTTGAACAAAGTTGGGTAAGAAGGATTCTGAGAAGCATTTGGTTCTCAAGTACCACGGCTGCCTGCACAGGTACATCCAGGACGAGGTGGAATTCCTGGACATCTCCTCACTCGGCATGGCATACCGATATGCCGTCAAGATCGAGCAAAAGTTTAAACAAAAGAAGCAAGTCTTTGGATCTGCAAATCTGAAGCAAGGGAAAGGTGCTCCCAAACTGCAAAACAAAGGACAAAGCCAAGGTGGGGCGGCCTAGGACTACCTGCCAAAGCCACAGGCAAAGAACAACACTGCGAAGCCAAAGAAGGACATGGGAAAGTGGTGTGAGTTCCATAAGAGTTCCACTCACAACAAAAGTGAGTTTCGGGCTAGGCAGTCACTAGTGGCCGAGATAAAGGCTTCAGAATCAGATGCATGTTTTAACTCTGAGTCAGAACCCAATAAGGGGAATGAAAAAGGGAAGCATATTATCGATGCAGAGCCCAATGCCACCATTGCCACCACAAAGATCTAGAAGGATCAACCCAAAGATCCAAAGGAGGAGAAGTGCCTCTTCCACTCCCAGATGTGGGTAAAGGGTTCCCCGCTACAGTTCATTATCGATAGCGAGAGCCAAAAGAACCTCATTTTGGAAGAGGTCATGAATCGATTGGGCTTACCAACCATAGCACATCCATAACCGTACACCACCGGCTGGCTTCACCAAGGACGGGATCTTCACGTGAGTGAGCAGTGTCGCCTGCCATACAAAATCAAGCCCTTCATGGATGAGGTATTATGTGAGGTTTCTCCCCTTGATGTTTGTGATGTATTATTAGGCCAACCATACTTATGGAAGTGACATGCTATGTATGAGTCAAGGCCTCGTGCTATTATTGTTACTTTGGGAAATAAGTTGCACATGATACCGTAGGTAGCACCGCCTATCGTAATCTCTTTGGTTAGTGCAAAACAATGCAGTAAGCTCATCTCCAAAACCGGGAAATTTGCTTTCCTGATCACATGCCCTCAGGGAAAGAAGAAGATGGTGGGCACAACCTCTAGACACAGCCCCTCTGCACGAAAACAATAGATGGACAAGGTCATGGACGAGTACGAGGACATATTCACCTCCCCCGTAGGGGTGCCTCTGCACTGTCAGGTCAAGCACTCCATCAATCTAACCCCAAGTGTGCCACTGCCTAATGGACCAATTTATCAGCACTGTATTCTTGAGAATGATGAAATCAAGAGGCAAATTGAGGAGCTCTCGTATAAAGGTCACATCCATCTAAGTTCATCGCCCTGTGGGAGCCCAATCGTGTTGGTACAAAAAAAGGATGGGACTTAAAGACTTTGTATTGACTATCGGGCTCTGAACAAGATCATTGTCTGGAATAGGTACCCAATCCCACAGATTGATGACGTTCTAGACCAACTAAAGGGGGCAAAATATTTTAGTAATATCGACTTGAAATCAAGATATCACGAGGTACCAATCAAACCCTTCGATGTGTGGAAGGCTCCCTTCGAAGCCAAGGAGGGACTTTTCGAATGGTTAGCTATGCCTTTCGGGTTGACAAATTCTCCTCGAACCTTCATGAGGCTAATGGATGATATCTTGCAGCCATTCACGAACTCATTTGTAGTGGTATACTTGGATGGCATCCTAATCTTCAGCCATAGTTGGGAAGAGCACCTCCAGCACATGCGACGGGTTCCCAAAACACTATGAAAACACAAGCTATGTGCCAATTTGGAGAAATGCAGTTTTGGCATGACCTAGGTTTAGTATTTGGGATTCAATATTGATGAAGGGGGGTGCATGTGGATCCAGCCAAGATCCAAGTCATTTAGGATTGGCTAGGTCCAACCACTCTGACAGAGCTCTGCAACTTTCTGGGTCTTGCCAATTTCTACCGCAGGTTCATGTTGGGATCCTCTCATATCACTTGGCCCTTGAGTCAAGTCAAAAAGGGAGGAGTAAAAGAAAAAATATTTTGGTCTGAATCTCAATAGAAGGCATTCACAGAGTTGAAACATTGCCTCTGCTATGCACCAATGCCCACATTACCACACTTGCAATAGCCATTTGCAATCGAGACGGATGCCTCTGACTATGGTATTGGGGAATTCCTTGCTCAACAGGGGCATCTAGTGGCATATCACAGCGAGACACTTTCAAACACAGTTGAAAAGTATCCCACTTATGACAAAGACATGTATTCCATTATGCAGGCCTACCGACAATGGAAGTATTACATTTTGGGGAAGGAAACAGTCATCCACACAAACCACTATCCACTGCAGTTCATATAGATGCAACGGAAGTTACAAAATGATTTCCATCAGAAGTGATCCACATACCTGTAATAGATCCATTTTAATATCAAGTATAAGCAGCGACATGATCAACATCGGGTGCCACACAAGTTTCAGGTGGGCGACAAAGTCTGGTACCATTTGCAAAAGGAACACCTTAATGGATCCTATCAGAAACTCAGACCACTTTGATATGGTCCTTATACCATTACAAATGCTATGGGAGACAATGCATTTGAGCTCAGCATTCCCCCATTCCTTGGCCTACACCCTGTGTTCAATGTGGACTGTCTTTGACAATACTTCCCACCATTGCTAGATACATCAGACATTGCAGAACATCTCACACCTACAGAGTTAAATCCAGATTGCATGGAACAACCCACAACTAATCAGATCATGGAAACGCAGATCAACCACGCTCCCTAGTAGAGGATCCAACTATATCGATTTGTTTAAGTAGGACAACTCCTTCACTAGTGCAAGTGGCTCACCAAGGACCAAGTTCAGCAGAATTTTCCTCATCTCATGGAGGAACTCAACACAATGGGGACCATTGCTTCCTAAGGGGGGAGGAATGATCGAGGTGGATATTGGTGGCCACCAACCAATTCCTCTTGGAACCCCACCATTGTTTCTTTTAGTTTTTCAGTTTCCTTAATTTTAGCATAGTTTACTATTTTAAGTAGTTTTTCGGGTCCTAAACTTCCAAAGTCGTTTTGAGCCCTAAACAAAGTTTTTTTTGCAATCTACTGCCAGTGCTTTTTTAACAAAATCATATTTTCCATCGTATTCCTCAGATAGATCTTTCTAACAGGGTATCATGTGTGTTAAACGAAGATAATATGACCAAGTCGCGACCCCGGGAAGTTGGTTGTCCAACTAACCCCAACGGGGCCCATAAAATCTTGGCGTTACATCTCCTCGGGTTAGGGTTTTGGTTTTTTAGGGTTTTCTCTTATTGTTCAATAATAAAGAGGCCCTTGAGCCTCATTGTAAGATCACTCAGAGGCATCTAGCTGTCACATCTCTTCTCAGAGATAAGCTACCATCGCCCGAGCTAGTCTTATTTTCATTCTGTTTGTAAGCATATTTCAATATTTGATATTAATGAAATGAAGTGTTATTTCTACTGCATATTTATATTTATGGTTATATCTGTAATTTTTTGCGTTCCTGTTTAAATCAAGATCACACTTGGATTGTATTTGATTAAAATAATTAATATTTTTAGTGGGGTTCCTAAGGCTAAACTGAGGAAAATTAGAATACTAATGGGTATTAATGAAAATATAGGTGAGAAGCTTCTAAGAGATGAGGATTAAGTCTCATTTAATCTTAGCCATTGATTAAATATTAGGTCATGGTTGTCGATATCCCAATAGGAAAAGTATAAAGGAAGACTTGAGAGTCATTTGAGGACACACCGGGCAAATATTCAGTAACATGAGGGAAATCGATTCACAAGGAGTAAGAGTTCGATTTCAGAGGGAGAGTTGCATGGTGAAGGAAGAGGAGGGTATTAGCATCAGTCAAAGATTTAGGAGGAGGGTACATAGTGCATCAGAGGGATAGTGTAGAGGGATAACATAGAGAGGCAGTGCAGCAAGGAATGCAGTCCTCACACAATCATCACATAGTGATGATCCAGAGGTGATGCAGTGAAGGTCGAAGGGCCTCTTTGGTGTCATAATTTCTCCAAAAGGTGTAGGAAAATTATCGCAGGTTCTTTCTCAGAGGTTTCTATATTTTATACAAATCATTCCTTGTAAAGAGATTGTTTCTGAAGAATAATAAATAAACCCTCATTTGTTGCAATGCTTTCCCACATTGGGTTTTTCCAAGGACTATTGTACAAAAATAACTGTGTTGATGTGATTGATTCCAGTGCTTGTATTTCACTGTTCTTTTCTCTATTCTATTATATGACAACTCCAGTAGAATTTAATTTGATTTTTACTAAAGGGATTTGTAAATAACTTATTGTGGAAAATAAGTAGGAAAAATAAATCAGTTACTACAGTAGAATTTCTTATTTGAAAATTTCACAATTCTTCCAATTTATCTACCTATGTATATATCCTTTTCCTATGTTCTAGGATATCTCTCAATTTCCTCTCAGTGGCCTAATGTTGTGCATGGTAAGGCCATTATGATAGGATCCTTCCTAGTATCTGGCACTAGATTTCTTTTAGTGTGATCTACATTAGTGGTAGAGGTCATGTGACATAAGTTTTATGTGCTCTATAATTATTTTTATTCTATGATCAAATATAAACTTATTCAGGTTGTTAACCTTCTTCCTATGTGTTGAAAGTGTTGGAAATCTATCAACCAAGGGGTCTCCCTGATATGAAGTCCCAATCAAGCCTCACACTATTTGGTATAGGAGTCCCTTCCAATATAAAGGGCTTGTTTCCAAATCCTCAAAGATCTGCCTTGGCTCTAACTGTTAGCGTAGGAGAGTGATGTAATGGTATCTTCGAAAGAAATATGAGTGTGCCTGGTGAGTGCGTAGTGAAACTGTGTCTAAGTTCTCTTACTACAAAAGGAGAGGAGAACGTGAGCTTCTAAGTGAGAGGTAATATTACCACCCAAGAAGAGACACACATGAACGAGAAGGACTTGTCTAACATCCAGTAGAATAGTCCATAGTGGATGTGATAGTCATATCAGCCAACGAATAAAGGAAGATCTGACTAACATCCAGCAGAATAGTCCATAGTGGATGTTGTAGTTGTTATAACCAATAAGAAAAGAAAAGGCTATCTAGTATCCTGTGGAATAGTCCACAGGCATGGGACAAGAATAAGAACCATTACAGCACATTCTCAACAAGATGAGCACTAAAATAACCAAAATAGTTTAACTATATTAGTACATGTAAAATCAAACCTGAAATACAAACGTACCCTGAAGGGATTTTATTATTAAGAAAAATTTCCAAGACATATATTTACATCGCACTAGCCCCAGTAGTGGGACATTGCAACTGTTGGCATTATGATTCAAGTGTTGTCCTTGATGGCAACTCACTCAGAGGTTGGTACAGATGCTCAGAAGTTGGTACAGGAGATGGCAACTTAATCAGAAGACAGATCCTAGTACAGCTTGCCAAGGAAGTTCATACACGCAGGTTTGTTAAGACCAAGTCGCGTGTACACGCAGGTTGGCTTCAGAAAAAGCGCGTGTATGTGGAAAAGTACCTTTGGTCCATGGCGGTTAGTCCTTGGAAGTTGTGCCTATGGTTTCGGACCATTATGTCTCGACGGACGTGTTGATCCCTAGTTTCGAGGTTGATGGTATTGTGTTTCTATGGTTTTGGCTCTTGGTATTGAACAAGGCCTAAGGCTATATAAGGAGAAGATCACTAGGCAAAGAAGTATGGATTGTGGGTGTCTGACGCAGTGAGAAGATCTGGTATTGCTGGTTATCTGTTCGGGACGCTTGGCAAGGGTCGAATCTGACAGCAAAGGCAGAGGTAATCATTTCTAGATCTGCACGCGGGTTGCCTTTGGAGAAAGCGCGTATACACGCGGTTTTGGTACAGTGAAGTAGCGTATGCATGATAAGTGTTAATATTTCAGGTTGCTGCTGATTCTGGTGGTTGTTGCAGAGTTCTAGATTCTGGTTTGGGTTCTGTGTTCTTGATGACAGGGTTTCAGTGATTCGGTATTGGGTTGTTTAATGAATTATGATGCAAGTATAAGTTGATGATTGTATTGCGGTAATGTTTGCTTTGTACTCTTGGACCCAGTATGAAAATGTATGAAACGTGGTCCCTGAAGGTTGTAGGGTCAGCACCTACGTACTAGTAAATGGATCAGCTAGTACAAGAGCTGAGGGGGTTGTAGCTCCCTTCCGAAAGTAGTTGGAAAACGAGAGAGGGTTGTAGCCCTCTGCAGGTTGTAGCCTGCGTGCTGGTAAAGGACTGCACCAGTACATTGTAAAAGAAGTTTCTCATTAAAGAAGAAAGAGACAAATTGCAGCAGGTGGTTTTCACCCACATTGGGTTTCCACCTTATATCATGGTGTTCATGTGTGTGGCTTTTGTGTGATGATCTATTCTGTTATACTGCACCTGTTTACTGTTAATATGCTTAATAATATCCTGATGCATTTACTGAAGATAAGATTAACTGAATCATAAGATCTCTGCATATACGCTAGTTGCTTTAGACACAGTCGCGTGTACACGCGGGTTCACTTAACTGAAGTCGCGTATATGTTTCTGAGTATGAAATTGAAAAGTTTTATCTGATCTGATAATACTGATTCACGCCCCCCTCTCAGTATTATTTCCAACAATTGGTATCGGAGCCAAGTTCTTTAGAGAAAGCTTGATCGCTTGAAGGAAAAGATCCATCAAATGGCTAATCCAGAAAGAGAGGCACACATCAGGCCACCAGTCTTTGACGGGAACAATTTTACTCACTGGAAGATAAGAACCACTGCATATCTACAGTCGCTTGGAGCAGAAGTTTGGGGAATCGTAGAAGGAGGATACAAATTCCCATCAGCAACTCCTACAGATCCAGCAGAGAAAAAGCAATATGAGCTCAATGCCAAAGTAGTTACTGTCCTATTGAGTACTTTGACTCAATCAGAATTTATGAAGATCATGCATCTCAAATCAGCTAAGGAAATATGGGACAAAATCGTTACAAGCTACGAAGGAGATGATCAGGTAAAAATAGCAAAGCTTCAAACTCTCAGAATCCGATATGAAACTCTTAAGATGCGAAGTAATGAAAGTGTAGCTAATTATTTCCTGCGTATGGATGAGATTGTGAATTGTATGAGGGATCTGGGTGAAGAATTTGAGGAAGTTGTCTTAGTTCAAAAGGTTTTGAGATCTCTGTCTACTAAATTTGATTCTAAAGTATCTGCCATAGAAGAAAAGGAGAATGTGCGGAAAATTACCATGTCACAGCTTCACGGGATCTTAACTGCTTTTGAAATGCGACAAGAGGTACCACCAGAGGCCGCATTCGAAGTGTCAGAGGAAGAAGATGAGGTAAATTTTGTCAAGAATCTTGAACGGGGATCTGGACGGTTCAAAGATAAGCTACCTTTCAAATGTTTTCTATGTGGTAGAGTTGGTCACTATGCTGCTAGATGTCCTCATAACAAAGAAAAGATATATGAAGAAGATGGTAGAAGCTATTATACCCATATTAAAAGTTCATTAAATGATAGTGAGGATATTAGAAGTCTCATGGCACATAAGAAGAAGAATGCTTCATCCAATAATAGCGAGGATATTAAAAGTCTCATGGCACATGAAGAGAAGAATGCAGAAACTGAAGAAGTTGCCAAACTAAAAGAACTATTGGAGACAGAAACCAGGGTAAGGGAGAAATTGCAGGATATAGCAAAAGATTAGAGCACAACTATTCAGAGACTTGAATCAAAGATCCTCTCTCTAAAAGAAGATCTTGAAGATCAAGAACATGAAGTGATCAAACTAAAGCGACAATTGGAAGAAGGGAGAAAAGTTGAAGAAGACCTAAGGAAGAAGTATCTGAAAAAGGAAGAACAACATCAAGTTGAGGTAAATATCTTGAAAGGTAAACTAGAAGAAAAGGATAAGCTTTTACGATTTCAAGATAGTTCTAAAGTCTTGGATGATATTCTTAATAGTCAAAGATCTCCTGCTATCAAGACTGGTCTTGGTTTTCATGAATATGTTGAAGGTAAATCTAGTTCACAAGGTGAGACAAGAAACTCTAATGAGAAATCTGAAATGCTCAAGGAACAACCAAGGAAAGAAATTCCTCAAGGAAGATCCTTTACTCCTAACTATGGACGTGATAGACGATTATTTCCTCCGCTGAATAATGTTGAGTGTTATGTATGTCATAATCTTGGACATGTTGCAGCCAGATGCAGAAGTAGAATGGTTCAAGAAAGATCATCGCATCCCAGGTACTTCAGAGGGTATTGCTTTGCCTGTAATGCATATGGACACAAAGCAATTGATTGTGATAGAAGGAACATGAAAAATATAAGGTGCTATACATGCAACAACTATGGGCATAAAGCAAGGGAATGCAGGAGCAGATTTCAAAATTCAAGACAAAAGGACCATACATCATCACAGTTGCAGGAATTGAAGAAGACAGAGACAGAAAGGTGTGGGATAACTCAGTCAGCTAACATAACAGACACAGGGGAATCTGAAAGTGAAATTCAGTATTCCATCCTGCATACGCTTATATAATGAAGACAAGTCGCGTATATACGCGAGTTACAGGCTGCAAAGTCGCGTATATGGAGAAAGGGCAGCAGAACAGACCCAGGTTCAGTCATGGTTGGCTCAGGCTCAGGGGGAGCAGAACAGACTCAGGAAATGGTTCAGACATGGTTGGCTTACACTCAGGGGGAGAATATTCTTCAAATAATGCATTGTTGGCATTATGGTTAGAAGGTGTTGATAAAGTCTATGAAGCTAAATGATACATCTTACTGTTTAGGAATGGTATTGCAGGGTGATGCTTATGGTACAGATCATGATGCTGTTGGTGGCTTTCATAAGTCTTGGTCTAGATATTTCATCACTATGTCATGTATCTCTTTTATGATGTCAAGGTCATGTAACGGCCTATGTTGGTTTCCCCACTATGCCTGGGATGAATGATGAAATGTTCATGTATTATCATGTATCTTCACATGGTTAGGTGGATGAGTCAATATTGGTATATCCCCACTAGGTTGGGTGATGAATGTATGTTGAGTCTTTTGGTGATAGGAAGGTCTTCTATGATGTATAAGTCTTTGTTCTTCTTGAAGAACATCTTTTGCAGATCTTGCCTACAGTCAAGGGGAGCATGAACAGCACAATTCAGCAAGAGCAGGATGGATAGATTGGTACACTTTGGCATACACAAAGGGGGAGCACATTTGGAGATTTCAGCATGTACTCAGGGGGAGTATGGACAGCAGTATGGACAGGAGAGGGTATACCAAAGAAGAGAATATCTTGGTCCACCCTTTGCCCTTGATGTCAAAGGGGGAGAGTGACTTGGTGTGGTGGTTGCCATCAAGTCCAAAGGGGGAGATTGTTGGCATTATGATTCAAGTGTTGTCCTTGATGGCAACTCACTCAGAGGTTGGTACAGATGCTCAGAAGTTGGTACAGGAGATGGCAACTTAATCAGAAGACAGATCCTAGTACAGCTTGCCAAGGAAGTTCATACACGCAGGTTTGTTAAGACCAAGTCGCGTGTACACGCAGGTTGGCTTCAGAAAAAGCGCGTGTATGTGGAAAAGTACCTTTGGTCCATGGCGGTTAGTCCTTGGAAGTTGTGCCTATGGTTTCGGACCATTATGTCTCGACGGACGTGTTGATCCCTAGTTTCGAGGTTGATGGTATTGTGTTTCTATGGTTTTGGCTCTTGGTATTGAACAAGGCCTAAGGCTATATAAGGAGAAGATCACTAGGCAAAGAAGTATGGATTGTGGGTGTCTGACGCAGTGAGAAGATCTGGTATTGCTGGTTATCTGTTCGGGACGCTTGGCAAGGGTCGAATCTGACAGCAAAGGCAGAAGTAATCATTTCTAGATCTGCACGCGGGTTGCCTTTGGAGAAAGCGCGTATACACGCAGTTTTGGTACAGTGAAGTAGCGTATGCATGATAAGTGTTAATATTTCAGGTTGCTGCTGATTCTGGTGGTTGTTGCAGAGTTCTAGATTCTGGTTTGGGTTCTGTGTTCTTGATGACAGGGTTTCAGTGATTCGGTATTGGGTTGTTTAATGAATTATGATGCAAGTATAAGTTGATGATTGTATTGCGGTAATGTTTGCTTTGTAATCTTGGACCCAGTATGAAAATGTATGAAACGTGGTCCCTGAAGGTTGTAGGGTCAGCACCTACGTACTAGTAAATGGATCAGCTAGTACAAGAGCTGAGGGGGTTGTAGCTCCCTTCCAAAAGTAGTTGGAAAACGAGAGAGGGTTGTAGCCCTCTGCAGGTTGTAGCCTGCGTGCTGGTAAAGGACTGCACCAGTACATTGTAAAAGAAGTTTCTCATTAAAGAAGAAAGATACAAATTGCAGCAGGTGGTTTTCACCCACATTGGGTTTCCACCTTATATCATGGTGTTCATGTGTGTGGCTTTTGTGTGATGATCTATTCTGTTATACTGCACCTGTTTACTGTTAATATGCTTAATAATATCCTGATGCATTTACTGAAGATAAGATTAACTGAATCATAAGATCTCTGCATATACGCTAGTTGCTTTAGACACAGTCGCGTGTACACGCGGGTTCACTTAACTGAAGTCGCGTATATGTTTCTGAGTATGAAATTGAAAAGTTTTATCTGATCTGATAATACTGATTCACCCCCCCCTCTCAGTATTATTTCCAACAGCAACCACTCCTTTCTCCTCAAAGAACTAGATGATCTCTCTAATACCTTGCCGGAGGAACCAAGGTGAAAAGTCTACTACTCATACAATGAGGGGTTATATTGTTAGCCCCCTAAATTGCTCTCTTTTTTCCATTTTCCCCTTCCTAAATCATAACCATTTATCGTTGTTTTACCTCTTTTATACACCCTCATCTTGCACCAGTCCAAGCAAGGTGACTTATTTCGTATAAACTTTATTTTTCATACTTTTAATTTAACTTAACATTAATTAATCATTTATTACATGATTTCTTACTTTTAATCACTCTTTGTAACTTATCGATATCTCCAATGTTTATTTGGTAGTTAGAATACTTATCGTGACCGCCAATCCTAGTGCAGGATTGGATCTTGCACCATAACCAGCACAGCAAATCCTTGCAGTAGATCCGAACCTCCTTAATCACCGCCTTGTTTTGAGTAGCTTCAACCATGACAGCAAGATCGATCCAAAGGAAGCCGAGATTGAACCTGTGAAGAACGAAAGTTGGAGATTGGCTACGGCCAGTTTTGCTAATAGGCTAAGTATCAAGGCCGAAAAGCTAAATTCTACGTTTGGTTATGTAATCGGTTGAATGATCTATTTTGGCCTTTGGCTAAAGATCTATATAACGTAGAATGAAAATAGGACTAAGGGAGTTTTTGGATAGAACAGAGACACAGCCAGAGAGGTGGTAACAGGTTGTTGTATTTTGTTATCCGCCGAATCTGGGCTGGATGATGTAATAACGTATGTACTTGCCTCAACAAATTAATAAAAGGGAGCTCTGCCTCATGTTTCACAAATCACATTTCTGTATTTGAGCTTATGAATTGATTAAAGTACTGAGCAATGTTTTTATTTAAAGGGAAAACACGTTGGTTGGCTAGGGCCTAGCCAACCAAGCACGTTTACCCCATTTCCCATTTTCCTCTAATTGGTGTTTATATTGTCATGTGTGATTTAATATTAGCCACATGCATTCTTGTCTGAGTGAAAGTAGATCCATTGTGTGAAGTAGATAAATTTCCTTTCTTGCACTTGATTTTAGATTGGTTTTCCTCGTCCCGGGCCAAGCAGGAGAAATAACCTTGCACCAGTGCATGTTGGTGTGATATCTCCTTTTCTGCAATTCTTTTCAATTGGTTTTCCCCGCCTGGTCCAAGCAGGAGAAATAAGCCTGCACCAATGCATGTTGGTGTGATATCTCCTTTTTGGAATTTTATTCGATTTCTTTTCCCCACTTGGTCCAAGCAGGAGAAATGAATGCACCAGTGCACGTTGTTGTGATGCAACAAGCCTTCTCAATCTACTTCCTGCAATCTTCTTTCTTTCATTAAATGCTTATGACAAGATAAATGTATATGGATTGTTTCTTTCTTTCTGCACTCTGTCAAGATCATAAACATTCACTTTTTATGAGTGCAATTTGATTTAATGGTATAATAGCACTTGCAATAATTAATCACTCATTTTAAGAATTAAATGCTAAGTACAAGAAGCTCTGATCCGGTGCAAGAACTAGTTTCTTTCCATGGGATCTGAGTGCTTTGAACCTGGAAAAGTTCAAGCCTTACAGGAGGTAAAAATCCTTAAGTAAAGACACCATTTATACCTTCTGCATAAATCTCTATTCCTACACTAGTTCGAGCAAACTGTGATAGTATAGGACAAATTAGTGCAAGAAGGAAATCTCTAAAGGAGTAGGTTTAAGGGCCCATCTGATGAGACTGCTAAGTGTCTCTACTAAAGAAAAACACACACTCGATAGTTAAACAATTATTAGCTAGAGTGATTTCCCTTTATCTTTAATTCCCTCTTGCAAATGCATTCTTCCTTGTTCCAATCTTAAATTATTTTGATGGTTCAAGTTGCCTTTTTCTCTTTTTAATTTGATTCTACAATCTTTCATTTGAAGAAAGTAGGGATTTGTATTAGAAAGATTCATACCATCTCTGGCATTGCCTGTGCTTCGTCTCAAAGTTTACAGATCCCCCAAGTTGACAAATTAAGTGTTGAGGAGTTTGCTTAAGTGTAATTCCTGCACCCAACATTTTGGCGCCGTTGCCGAGGAGGTGATTTGATTTGGTAAGAATTTTCTAATTATACAATAGAGGTAATTTTTTCTTTATTTTTGCAGTATTGTTTGAGAAATCTTCTTTGAAGGAATTTAACTGGTGTTAATTGATTTCTGAGAAGATTTTTTTATTAGAAGTTTTTTGTTATTTTTCTTTCTTTCTTGAAATGAATGCCTAGAAAAGGTAAGGGCTTGAAGCCCACTAAGGGCCGAAAGAATTCTGAAAACAATTCTCATATTGTGTTTCCTTCTGTAAGTAGGAGGCCCAATCTAGTTCAAACCCATCACGCAGGAACAGTCCACCTAGATCTGGTGACAACAACTCAGGTGTGGTTCAG
This sequence comes from Pinus tabuliformis, assembly GCA_031772625.1. NCBI lineage: Eukaryota > Viridiplantae > Streptophyta > Pinopsida > Pinales > Pinaceae > Pinus > Pinus tabuliformis. The sequence goes on along the minus strand of CM062814.1, from coordinate 502,053,176 downwards.
CCTGTTGAGAGTGGTTCAAGTAAAAGGGAAACAATGGCGGACCATGAAGATCATGTGGAAGGAACTGGTGAAATCCAGGCAAGTGGAGAACAATCCACTTTTGTGTTTCCAATTGTCAACCCTAATACTGTGGAGAAAATGAAGAATATTCCACCATCAGCTTTCCCTCATTTCCATGGTAAAGTTCATGAAGATCTTGACTCTTTTCTGTTCGAGTTTGATATTTTGTGTAGAAGTTATGATTATTCGACTGATGCCCAAAAGTTAAGATTATTTCCTGTTACTCTCAAGGACTCAGCTCTATGCTGGTTTATGGGGTTAGGAGGAAACACTATAACCTCTTGGGATCACATGAAGAGAGTGATTTTGTCTAAATATCAAGAATATTGCAAAACTTGGGACATGCAGGATGAGATTTTTACAATCATACAGGATGATGATGAAACTCTTGAAGATTACCTAGAAATATTTATGTATATTTTACAAAGGTCGAAACTTAAGCTTGATCCTAGTACTATTAGACCCTTGTTCTTAAGAGGACTTGCTCATAATGCTAGAAATAATTTAAATCTGTTAGGACAAGGTGATATTTCTCAACAAACTTTTGAACAAATTTGTGAATTATGCAGGAAAATCTCAAGAAATCAATATAGATCCAGTAGAGGAACTCGAAATAGAAATAGAAAAACTGAATCTACTGATGCTATGATTATTGGACTAGAAAATAAAATTGAAAACATGAAAATTTATATAATGAATACTATTACCAAACAGTTGGACTCTTTAAAATTTCAGCAAATACTCACAAAGGAACAAGAGTCATTATGTATTTTCTATCCTAAATATAGAGACAAGCATCCTCCTAAAGAGTGTCCTCTTAATTTGGAAGAAACTAATAAGTGTGCTATTTGTGCAAAAGACCATGTCACAGAAAAATGTCCCTCTATACCAAGACTTAAAGCTATATTTACAAGGGGACAACCTGAAGCTAAATACTTGTATACTATGGGAGCAAGAAGGAATTGGCCTCAGGTAGGTGTAGGTATGGCTTCTGAATTTTCTCCACACTATTTCGGTTATAATTCACATGCATATTCTTATCCTAACACTAATCAGCAGTGGCAGTATGGGAATCAATATCAGCATGGGCAACCTTCTCAACCATGGCAACAAGGGTGGAGAGGGCCAACTCATTCTCCATATTCCTACTAGCCACCCATGCAGTCATTTCCATCTACGCATACACCTTATTTAATGCCTCAACTTCTGAGTCAGTCTACTCCACCATTGCCTTTACCTCCACCTTTTCGACTTCCTCAGTTGCCTGCTCAACCTATGCCTAATCCTAACAATAATAAAGCAGTGCAAATGATCTATGTAACAAACCCACCTTTACCATTCGAGTACCAGTCTATTCCAGTTGGGCTTCATGATATTCAATTAAGATTGGGAAGGAATGTAACATCAGAAAATCAAAAGCAACCTGCAGCGGTTGTTGAAGAGAAAGGAGAAGAGGAAACTCTTAACCATTCTCTGAAAGTTGTCTCTAAGCAGTCATTACCCTCTGAATCCTTGCCATCTTCTTCCAACCAGCCTCCCTTCCCAAAGAGGCTAGTAATGGAAATAAGTGAGCCTATTTTTGAGACTAGCTTGGCATTAGAGCTTTGGAATCTTTTCATTAAGATACATTTGCTTCAAGCCATCAAAGAGATCCCCATTTGTACCAAGATTATTAAGGAACTTTGTCTCAAGAAACCCGGGAGGAAGAGATTGGAACCCCAAACCATTCAATTTGTTGGTAGGGTAGCAAAGTTGATGATGGGATGTGTGTCTATGGAAAAATATACTGATCCCGGAACCCTGTTGTCTCAGTTCAGATTGGTAATGTCCTTGTCTCTAATGTTCTTATAGATCTAAGGGTAGCCATTAATGTCATGACTAAGAAAACCATGGATCAACTTTGGTTATCTCATCTTCTTCCTACTCCCACTATTCTTGAATTAGCAGATAGATCTAAAATTAAGCCAGAAGGAGTATTGGATGATGTGATCATCTCATTAGATTCTTGGGAATATCCTGCTGATTTCATTGTGCTTCAGCCAAAGAACCCAGTAGGAGGACATCCCTACATCTTGGGTCGACCATGGCTTGCTACGACCAATGCATATATTGGATGTTGTTCCGATGATATGTATATTTCGCATGGAGATTATAGGAAGAAAGTTACCTTATACCCCCCTTAAATATCCATTCAGTACCTTCGAGATACTTTATGGTTGGATCAAAGCAGTGATGAGGAGACTCAGCCCATTTCCCTTATCCATCATTATACTGGGTCTTCAAAAGAAGATGAGATTCAAGATTTCTTGAATAATCTAGACACTATGCCTAATTTTGAGCCATTGAGCCAGATTTTCAGCCTAGATTTTCAAGATAATCATGATTCTCATTCTTCTGTACTGCTGCATTTGACCACTCCCTTGAGTACTGCTGAGCCTAATACTACTTTTGCTGAGATTAGCCTTAGTAAATCCTTGCATATTAATTCAGATTTGGACTCATCTCAGCAGGAGCAGCTTGTGAATTTGTTGCAAAACCATCTTAGTGCCTTTTCTTGGGGCTATGAAGATATGAAGGGTATTCCTCCTCAAACTTGTACACATCATATCTATATTCAGGAAGGAACCTGTCCTGTCTGACAACTCCAAAGGTGAATTAATTCAGCTCTAAGAGATATTGTGAAGGAATAAGTACAAAAACTCTTGGATGCCTATTTTATCTATCCTATTTCTGACAGTTAGTGGGTCTCTCCATTAGTGCTAGTACCTAAGAAATATGGAAGATGGTGTATTTGTATTGATTATCGAGAATTAAACAAAGTCACTCTCAAAGATTATTTCTCTATCCCTTTCATTGACCGGGTGCTTGATACCCTTGTACGAAAGAAATATTTTTCCTTTTTGGATGGCTTCAGTGGTTATAACCAAATCCAGATTGCACCTGAAGATCAGGATAAAACTACTTTTACATGTCCATGGGGTGCATTTTCTTATAAAGTGCTTCCCTTTGGTTTATGTAATGCCCCGACTACCTTTCAAAGGGTAGTCCTAGTCATTTTTGCTGATCTAGAATTTGTAGAAATTTATATGAATGACTTTTCTGTGTTTGGTGATTCTTTTCAGGAAGCTCTCAAAAATCTAGAGAAAGTACTTCTTCATTGTCGGGAAGCCCATATCACCTTGAGTGACAAGAAATGTAGGTTAATGTGCAAAGCGGGAGTGGTACTTGGCCATTTGATTTTTGGTAAAGGTATCTAGGTTGATCCAACAAAGATTGAAATCATTCTGCATCTTCTTGCACCCAAAAATCAAAGGGAGGTAAGAGGTTTCTTAGGACATGTTGGTTACTATAGAAGATTCATTGAATATTTTTCTAAGATAGTTGCCCCTCTTTTCTGACTTCTAGCTAAGGATAGTGAATTTTCCTGGACCACAACTTACCAACAGTCTTTTGAAACATTGAAGGAAAAGTTAGTACATGCACCAGTTTTGAGAGGTCCTAATTGGCCCCTGCCTTTTCACATTTCCTCTTTCAGATTTGGTTATTGGTGCAGCTTTAGGACAAGAGGAAAATAAGCAATCCTATGCTATTTATTATATTAGTAAGAATTTGTCTTCCGCTAAGTCAAATTATACAATTACAGAGAAAGAGTTTTTAGCTGTAATTTTTTCAATTAATAAGTTCAGGCACTATATTACAGGATATGAAGTATTTGTACATATCGACCATTCCGTGATTAAATATTTGATGAACAAACCATTGACTAGCTATAGAGTGACTAGGTAGTTACTATTGTTATAGGAATTTAATATTAATATTGTTGATAGACCAGGAAAATCAAATGTTGTAGCAGATTTTCTTTCTAGATTAGATAATCGTGGTGAAGCAACTCTTGTTAATGATGATTTTCTGGATGAACATCTTTTTTCTATGTCAACGGATTCTCCATGGTTTGCTGACATTGCTAATTACTTGGTTATTGGGGAAACAACACCCCACTTGTCCGCTCGTGAAAAGCGGAATATTATTCAGAGAAGTGTTGCATACTCCTGGATTCAAGGAGATCTCTTTTACATTGGTCCAAATCTGATTATCCGTAGGTGTGTCAGAGAGGAGGAAATGTTTGACATGTTGAAATATATTTATGATGAACCTTGTGGAGGCCACTTTGTTGATAAGCAGACTGCATATAAAGTATTGTGTGCTGGTTACTTTTGGCCTTCCTTGTTTAAGAATGCCAAATAGTATGTCAAGCGATGTGATAGTTGTCAACGAATGGGCCAGCCTAATCAAACCAATGAAATTCCTTTATGACCCAAGTTATGAATGAGCCATTTGAAAAATGGGATATTGATTTTATAGGGCCAATAAATCCAACGTCATTAAGTAAAAAGCATATCTTGGTTTGTACAGATTTTGTTACGAAATGGGTAGAAGCTAAAGCTATTTCCTTTGCTACAGAAAAAGTTGTTGTTGATTTTCTTTTTTCTAAAATCTTTACTAGATTTGGTCTGCCTAGAAAAATTGTTTTTGACAATGGTCCGTAGTTTATTTCTAATCTGGTACAGGGTGTGATGGAGCAATACAAGATCCAGCACAGGAAATCAATGTCGTATCACCCCCAAGAAAATGGCTAGGTGGAATCCACAAACAAAGTGATCGAGCCCATTCTTACAAACACAGTAAATATGCATCAGAGATACTAGTCTGAAAGATTACCAAAAGCTTTGTGGGCATACAGAACCACTTGGAGAAATAGCACTAGACATACACCATATGAGCTGGTATATGGAAAACAGGTTCTATTACCAATTGAATTCCAAATCAAAACTTTCAAAACTGCAATTCAGTTAGGACTAGATCTCTCTGAGGCACAACAATAGCGTCTTCTCCAATTAAATGAGTTAGATGAATTTCGTAGGGATGTTGTTCAGCAGAACATACTAATTCAGAAAGGTGGCATGACAAATCTATTCAGAAAAAGCAATTCCAACCCAGTGATTGGGTGCTCCTTTATGATTCTAGATTTAACATTTTGATAGGGAAATTCCATACACGTTGGATGGGACCTTATGAAGTGATCTGATTATTCTAGAATGGAGTAGTAGAAGTTAAAATTATTGATGGACAAAATTCAGTATTCTTGGTAAATGGACACAGATTAAAGAAGTATTTCCAGCCACTTACCAGGAAATATTTTACACAGCAAGTTCAACAACAATTCGAGACGGTAATGGTGAATAGTAATAGCAAACTTTTGAAAACATGAATTCTTCTTCTTCTTAAAATAATAATAATAATAATACAAAAAAAAAGTAAAGAAAAAAAAAACATTTTCCTGTAATTATGAAAATCAGTTCACTGACATGATTGCAGAAGGATCAACCTGAAAACTAGCTTGCTGGCAGGAAGATAAAAAATTTCTAATAAAAAGAAAATTTTTCTTGATCTTTAGATATGCTAGAGACTACCAAGTAAAAGTAGGTTCAGCAGAACCAACCTTTATACAATTGGGGTAATTAACATGGACATTTTTATTCAAGTAACGCTTAATTTTCACTACAGTTATTTTTCTTGCACCAATGCAGGCAAACCTTCCAGAAAATGTTTTGTCTTTCTTCATATTCCACTTTCATAATATTCCCTCAATTTTCTTCTTCATTCCCAAAATGATTAACCTTCCCATATTCTTCTGAATTTACCATGTCTATTTCGTAAAAAACCCCACTTTACCCTTGAATTTTTTTTCCCTATCCCACTTCTGTTTATTCCCTCTTGTGGTACTTTTCCTGGAATCCTTGTAGCAGAATTCCTTCCCATTCTAAAATTTCCCTTTTCCCACTTCTTTGTTCCCTCATGAATGCATTGCAAGATCTTGTGCACAAAGAGAAAAAGGATATGCTCTGAAGCATTAAGAAAGGGCGAAGCGAATTTCCAGGATAAGTTGAGGAAGCCATGTTGGATGTCTAGCCTATATTTTATTTAAATTCCCTATTCTTTTTTCATATATTATGGTTGCACTAGTGCAATCATGTCGTCATATATAATAATGCAAGCAGAATGGTACCAACAGAATAGCATAGTTTAAGCAGTGCAAGCAGACCGGTGCAAGCATGCACCCTGTCAGAAACATAGTACAATTTTTTCTTTTCATAGCATACGTCATAGAAAAGTGGTCATCTTGAAAGTTTATAAGAAGTCCTTTCATTTAGTCGATGAGTACTTGTGCTATCATATTAACTAGGAGAAAATTATTCAAAGTACAAGGTGTTTTTAAGTTAAAAATCATGATCATTTTTTTAATGAATGCTAAGGCTTTTTTTTTTAATTATGGAGTGTGGAAGTGTTTAACCATTGCTTGGATATAATTTCCCCTTTCCACGATAATCCTAGATGTCCTTCACTCCTGATGATTACCTCACCTATCCATTAAAACGCCGCCGCAAGTACCTATTCGGCCTGATCTCAAAGATGTCACGCATCCACGGCTATTTCAGTGGAATGAATGGGTGATAAGATGGAAGGGATGGTGGGTAGTTGGATCCCTATCTATAAGAACCAATTTTATCGGTGTTGCATGTAAATTCTCGACTGTTCATAACCGTTAAGCAGAAATGCCACCTGTTCAAAGCGAACCTTCATCTCTCAGTAAGGTAGAATAGACTGTCGAGTATCGTAATAGTCTTGCACTATAGCAAGACTCGAGTTTTCTTCAGTTCTTGCAAAATTTTGATGGGCACAATAGTGAAGTGGCCTTACAGTTCGCTAGAAGTTTCAAAAATGGTCGAGTAAAAATTGGGTCGCTAAAATTTGAGGTTACGGAAGAGTTTATAGCAACAGCTACAAGCTTGGAAAATACTAGTGAGCAGTGGTTTAAAAATCAAAAACTAGAAAGGAAGTGATGGAAGTGTTTCGTTATCGACAAGAAGATGAAGGTAGATTGGAAGGAAGGAATTCCACATAGTGCCCTACTAGGATAGTGGCAGGACCTCCTTTTCATCCTATAGAAATTCGTAACCTGGGAGGGGAGGTACTCCTGCATTTTTGTGTACCATTTTAGGATGTTGCAACATTTCGAAGTCACCTGGCACATCTGGTGGAGGATGAATTTCCCCTATTTTTTGCTTAAGAGCTTGGAAAAAATGGCCAAAGGTGTGTGGGACGAACAACCAAACCGGGCCGACAAGAAGTTATATCACCATGGCCTGATAAACATTTTGGTCCAGAAAGAATTAGATGTTAAATGCATGACTTGGGAGGCACTGTTAAAACAACTACATAAAAAGACAGCTGCTAGAAAGGAGACAGAGGACCCCGCCAACACAAGCAGGGGTCTGAGTAAGAATGTAAAGGGGAGTTCTTCTTGCACTAGTGCAAAAAGTAAACGACCTAAAAAATCAAAAGAAGAAAGGGCCCCATCTCCAAATATGAAGACAGCTACTGCACCTGTTGAAGAGAATCCTTCTTCGCCACCAGTATAGGCACAGACCCCCGAAAAGGACAACCTGTCAATCCTTGCGGACGTAGAAAAATTTGCAGAGGTCGAAGATAACACTTTGTTGGCAGATTTCATTAAAAAGCCCTGGAAAAAGAATAAAGAATTTGGTGCAGGAAAAGAACCACAGTTCGCACAGGACATTGAATCCCCTTCTGCACCAGTGCAAGAAGAAGAACCAGAAGAAGAAGAACCAGTGCAAGAAGAAGAACTAGAAGAAGAAGAACTAGTGCAAGGAGAAGAACTAGTGCAAGAAGAAGAACCAGAAGGAGAAGAATTTCCTAATGTAACCATGAGGGATATTGAGGTCCCTGATGAAGACATAGCCCCTGCTGAGACAGAAAAAGAAGAATATTTGGTAACTCCTACTACTTGGGTAGTTGAACTAGAGCTTCAAGTGCAGAACTTAGAACAACTCATAGCTAAAGTGCATGAGGATAAGGAACAGAGTAAAGAAGAATTAACTGCGGAGATCCAAAAAAAGAAAAGAGAAGTTAGAGTTTGGAAGTACCGATTTGTGCAATGTTTCAAGCAACTTAAAAAGGTGACAAAGAAACTAAAGAACATCAGAAAGAAGAAGTCTGAAACATTGCAGGCTGATGTCAGTATGCCAGAGCAGGATTGAGCTAGAATGCTCAAAGTTTTGAAGGTTTTTTGCAAATGTAAAGAGTTTTGTGAGGACACACAACAGCTTAGGGATGGGAGGATGTTAGACCCCTAAATTTCTCGTTTTTTTCCATTTTCCCCTTTCTAAATCATAACCATTTACCGACATTTTACCTCTTTTATACACCCTCATCTTGCACCAGTCCAAGCACGGTGACATATTTTGTATAAACTTTATTTTTCATACTTTAAATTTAACTTAGCATTAATTAATCATTTATTACATGATTTCTTACATTTATTAACTCCTTGTAACTTATCGATATCTCCAATGTTTATTTGGTAGTTAGAGTACTTACCGTGACCGCTGATCCTAGTGTAGGATCAGATCTTGCACCATTGCTAGCACAACAAATCCTTGCAGCAGATCTGAACCTCCTTGATCACCTCCTTGTTTTTAGCAGCTTCAACCATGACAACAAGATTGATCCAAAGGCAGCTGAGATCAAATATGTGAAGAACAAAAGCTGGAGACTGGCTATGGCCAGTTTTGCTAACTATCTAATTTTGAAGGCCGAAAAGCTAAATTCTGCGTTTGGTTATGTAATTAGTTGAATGATCTATTTTGGCCTTTTGCCAAAGATATATATAATGTAGAATGTAAATAGGACTAAGGGAGATTTTGGATGGAACAGAGACACAACCAGAGAGGCGGTAATATGTTGTTGTATTTTGTTATCGCCCGAATCTGGGCTGGATGATGTATTAACATATGTGCTTTCCTCAATGAATTAATAAAAGGGAGCTTCACCTCATGTTTCACAAATCGCATTTCTGTATTTAAGCTGATGAATTGATTAAAGTATTGAGCAACATTTTTATTTAAAGTGGAGATGTGCTGGTTGGCTAGGGCCCAGCTAACCCATCACATTTACCCCATTTCCCATTTTCCTGTAATTGGTGTTTATATTGTCAAGTATGATTTAATTTTAAGCACATGCATTCCTGTCTGAGTGAAAGCGGATCCTTTGTGTGAAGTAGATAAATTTCCTTTCTTGCACTTGATTTTAGATTGGTTTTCCTCCGCTTGATCCAAGCAGGAGAACTAACCCTCCACTAGTGCACGTTGGTGTGATATCTCCTTTTCTGTAATTCTGTTCGATTCGTTTTCCTCACCTGGTCCAAGCAGGAGAAATAACCCTGCACCAATTCATGTTGGTGTGATATCTCTCCTTTTCTGCAATTCTTTTCGATTCCTTTTCCCCACCTAGTCCAATCAGGAGAAATGAACTTGCACCAGTGCACGTTGGTGTGATGCAGCAAGCCTTCTTAGTCTACTTCTTGCAATCTTCTTTCTTTCATTAAATGCTTATGACAGGATAAATGTATATGGATTGTTTCTTTATTTCTGTACTCTATCAAGATCAGAAACATTCACTTTTTATGTCTTCAAATTGACTTAACAGTATAATAGCACTTGCAATAATTAAGCACCCATTTTAAGAATTAAATTCTATGTGCAAGAAGCTCTGATCCGGTGCAAGATCTAGTTTCTTGCCATAGGATCTGAGTGCTTTGAACCTAGAAAAGTTCAATCCTTGCAGGAAGTAAAAAGCCTTTAGTAAAGACACCATTTATACCTTCTCCATAAATCTTTGTTCCTGCACTAGTGCCAGCAGACTGCGATAGTACATGACAGATTAGTGCAAGAAGGAAATATCTAAAGGAGAAGGTTTAAGGGCCCATCTAATGAGACTGCTAAGTGTCTCTGCTAAAGAAAAACACACACTCAGTAGTTAAACAATAATTAGCTAGATTGATTGCCCTTTATCTTCAAATCCCTCCTACAAATGCATTCTTCCTTATTCCAGTCTTAGATTATTTTGATGGTTCAAGTTGCCTTTTTCTCTTTTTAATTTGATTATGCAATCTTTCCTTTAAATAAAGTAGGAATTTACATTAGAAAGATTCATACCATCTCTGGCATTGCTTGTGCTTCGTCTCTAAGTTTAAGGATCCTTGGGTTGACAAATTAAGTGTTGACGAGTTTGCTTAAGTGTAATTCCTGCACCCAACATATATATAACCAAGGGTGATGCTCAACCTTGTGAATCTTTGACTACCCTCATGACTATTCAAGTTCCTATGACTTCTCAACGTATACGACTCTTCATATTCATGTGTGTCCATTGGACTTTCACTTTAAAATACATTTGATTTACAATAGACATGGCCCATAATAGTGATGTGGAATATGACAACTTGTGATATGAATTGACACGACACTACTAACATGGATTGACTTGATGATGTGGAAATGTTAAGTCACTATCGTTGTTGAGTGATAGATGTATTATTGGATACGATTTCTCTTTTCCTTCACATAGCTTGATGATGTGGGGTCTTCAATGATCTTTGGTATTGGGAGATGGTTGCAAACTTGTGTCCCTTTTCTTTCTCTTGATAGATTCACTCATATGTTCAGCTACAAGTGAGTCTTAGGTAGGCCTTCCTCCTTCTCCTTCCTCATTATCTCAGCATGAATTGATAGTGAACCTATTCCTGCAATTCACTCATGACGAGACAACATCAATCTGAAAATTTCCTAGTCTAAGAAGAGGTGTTTCTATCCATCAACTAGGTCTGGGACAAGTGACAGGGTGGGATAGAGGGCCAAGTAACTATGTATTGTGTAGTTCCAAGTGACAAGGAGAGGGCTTGATCACTGAGATTTTATAGAGAGCAGCTTAGGCTTGACTGAGGAACTTTTCAGAACAGTCACGACTGGGGAGAAAAATTGTGTAGTAGCCAATGAGAATCAGAATTGCGCATTTCAAGACAATAGTGGATGATGTGGGATGAGGCCATGAGGGGTCAGTACTACACAGTTTTCAAAGGCAAGGAGGTAGGCAGTATAGAGGCCTAGAGGATAAATATATGTAGTTGTTGAGGGCAATGAGCTTCGGCTAAGGGAAGGTCAATGGATTACACATATGCAAAGTTTTAGAGGCCAAGGGAGGTAGTTCTCTCTATGCATTGTAGGGTTCCAAAAAGAAATGGAAAATATTGAGGACTAAAAGTGTGAAGTGCACAATTCAAGGCAGACTGAGAGGCATGACTCCAAAATTCTGGGGGTCAAGGAAGGTTGTTGGGCTCTGGAATTTTGAAGTACAACTACCCTGGAAGACAGCGACTATGCACTGCATAGTTCTAAATGGAAAGGTCACCTCAATGGGGGTTGTTACTATGCATTACACAGCTCATTTAGAGCCTAATGAAGCTAAGTTGCAAGGTTGGGAATATTTTCCGAAAGTGGCTAAGTGTGGGAGGAAGATAGACTCATGATGAACTTGAACTGTGATTAGACACTTACCACACCTTGATGACACGATAGCATAGACCATGAGGAGAACAAGAAAAGCATTAAACTCTGTGTGAATATCTCAGGTTAAGAAACAACAAGTGCGATAGTTGAGATAAACTTTATGATGACCGTGACAACACTTTTGTGATGGTGCTCAAGACATTGTGTATGAGTGCGACATGTCTTTATGTGGCTAGGAAAACTCATATACACAGAGGTTGACCTTTGAAACCACTAGATAAGGCTCGCAAACATGTCATAAGAGTCAAACATTCCAAGAGACCACATGTGATCCAAGAAGTGAAAGGGAGAAGAACACTTAAAGAAAATACATGGAATGACTTTCAGTGTTTGTGACCATACATGTCATTGAATACATAATGATATGACAATGATAAGCTGTCATTCATACTACGCTAAGAGGTGTATTTCAAATTTATGAGATGTGCTTTGCTTCCATACCTACCCTCCAAAGGGTTATGAATCAAATGGATTCTTCATGCAGTCCTGATCTTCTATCATACCCCAGGTTCCTTGGTCTTCTTAACTGATAACTATCTTTTCTCCTCGTCTTCTTAGTGTCATCTAGCATGTCCTCCTTCCTCATCTCCTTATTCATTATCTTTCCATAGCGTGGTAGTTTTCATACATCTGTTATCCACTCATGAAAAGACAACATCACTCTGATAAAGCCTAGTCTAAGATAGATCACTTGGATCCATGAACTACTCCAGCACTGAGTGATGGGAAAGGGGAGAAGGCCTAGTCACTGCACAAATGCACAACTCGAGTAGTCAAGGGTCAAGATTGATAATTGAGATTATGTAGTTCATAGCATAGGCTAGACTAAGGGAAATTTATGCACGGTCCTGACTGAGGAAAACGTTTGTGCAATGTCGACTTAGGGACAAAATTCCACAGTTCAAGCAAGAAGTGGCTACTGTAGGATAGGACCCTGGGATGAAAAACTGTTTAGTTTCAGGAGAAAAGGGGGTATGGGAAGCTGAGAGGCTTGAGGGACATAACTATGGAGTTTCTGGAGGCAGTGAGCTCTAGTTGAGGGAGGGACACTGGGAGAAGCATATGCACATTTGTGGATGCCAAGGGAGGTTTGGATTTCTGTGCATTGCATAGTTTCAGGCAGGGAAAAATATTGAGGGTTACGTATGTGAAGTGCGCAATTTAGGAAGGTTGGATGAGGCTAGGTTGATAGGAATCCTTCAGAATTTAGCTAAGTGTGGGATCAATGGAACTGATGTGAACAGTGATAGAGCTTGACTATGACCACACACTTGGACACTTAGTGATACAACATAGATCATCCAGAACATATGAAACATACTTCACTTAATTCAACAACCTTTGTGACAGCTTACCACAAGTGTGGCTTTGACGATAGACTTTGTGAGGATAATGGCGAAACTTGTGTAATAGTGTTTGAAACTTTGGAAATGAGTGTGAAACATGTCTATATGATGGGAACAACTTATTTTGACAAATATTTCCACATGAAGCAAACCAAAACTTCCCTTTTCATGACAAGTGATAACTCCCATGCCCGAAGATGACACTTGTTATATAAATTTTAAAGAATGAATCACTCTTGAGATCGAAGAAGGGATCTTGAAATCATCATATTACCAATAAGTGACTAAGGAACAACCAATCACAAGATCCACAGTAGGCTCCAAAATTTCAGTGTAGGCCAAAATTTTGGAGGGCATTGTAGTCACTGCAATACTTGGTGACACACTTGTAGAATCCAACTTCTTTGTTTTGGTTAACTCCTATTGTGAAGGGTTGTGGTTCTGAAGGGAGTAAGTATTCATCATGAAATTCACCTTGGCCTTCCCAATTACCCAAAGAATAGCCATGGTACCCTCTATAACTCCTTAGTTGAACACAACGTAATATTTAGCATAATCACAATGTTTCTAGTTCGGTAGGGTAGTGTAGCTAGCAAGCTTAATATTTTTAGAGTATAAGTTTTCATCTCTGGTGCTGCTCCACTACCAGTAGGCCTAGACAGAACCCAAGCGGAGTCATGCAGGAACACAAACATTTCTCTGATGTCAGCGAGTATGGACAGTACCCCTGTGGAGTTTCTTGATTCACCTCTCTATGAAGGAAGCCTTTCTCTTATTTCACCTTTGTTTATTTATTTAAAGAGAACTATATATTGGCGTTTATTTATTTTGGGGCAAAAGAGGGATACCGACTTATTGAGAGAAGAAGAGATTGTTCCTTCAGAGAAGCATATAGAGACCTTTGATTTAGGTTTTCTCATTTATATTTTTTCCCTTCTCTGTTTCTACTATTTGGATAAGCTTGAGAACACCAAAGAAGAAAAACAGAGTATAGGCACGAGGTTTCTGGACTAGACATGGGTTCATGGTTTGATCAAAACTCTCCTTACAGATGGATCATATTTTCTATCAGAGCTTCATCGGCCAAAAGATGTAACCAACACTAGGAAGATGGATATATGGCTATCCAATTGTTGAAGTGTCAATAGACTCTTTATAGTTTGGCCACACACATACTAAGAAGCCAAACAAGTCTAGGCATAACACTTATTCGCATAATGAAAACAAAAGGAAAAACTCAACAAGAAGGAAAACAAGACAAAAGGAAAGAAAACACAGAACCAAGAAACAAAAAAAAAAAGACAAGAGAACAAAATGGCTAAAGAAAACATGGTGTATAGCCAGAATAAGAAAATAAGGGATCAGAGCAAGAAAGGTAGAACTAGGATGAAACTAATACTACTCCAAACCTAACAGCTAGAAGGTTGGGGTTACATATAATGAAATTTCTAGTGAAGCCACCATAGTTTTTCCCGACCTGCATCCATAAAGATATGAGAAACTAAAATAGATAAAGAGTGATATGAAATAGAAGAGATAGAAACTTGAAAAACATTCATAAGAAAAGGAAGGTCTTGCCTGTCGGTGGAAAGGTGTGTCACACCCACTACTTTTATCCAATTAACATGCTTATCTTTTCGATGAATACCATTTTTCAACAAAACTCAAAAGCTTCTTATAGATGCATCTTCATCTATAGTGAGCCCCTTAGCAAGCACAAGGAAAGATTGAAACTTGTTGTTTTCTACAGAGATTGCCAGGTAAGATTATTCCATCCATTCAGCATTTGGATCTTAAAATTCACAATGGCCTGTTGAAAACCCAGTAATCTTGGAAAATATGAACTTTCAATTAGATGAGTAGGATCATGATGGGAATCTAGTAAGGTAAAATAGATCTGATCATTCTCAGCAGTCATGCCAAGATAGTGAGGACCTACCATAACCATTAACGAAGGATGAAGTGCCTCACCTTCTTGACAAAAGTATGAATAGGGATATATTGAACGATGAAAGTCAAGGGATGTAAAACCACTATGCTTGGATGTGGTGATGGGAAAATGATAAGATGAATGATAGTCATCAAGGAGAGAGGAATGATCATATGAGCTAATTGTAGCATCAAAGTCCCAAGTTTTAATCAACATAGATAAATCATATTGAATAGTTTCATGAATGTTTTGAATAGTAGAATCATCTTCTTTGCATGATGAATATGGCAGTCCATTTCTTCATAATTGGTAACATAATGCACTATCATCGTAATCATCAGGAGATTTGTGAAGGGATGCTAGTATAGTAGGCACATGAAACCAATCAGGATGGAATGAAAGGAAAGGACATTGATTCACACAATAACTCATGCATACATTCAGACTTAAGAGGGTTTAGGGTGGAACGAAGGACAAGATTTAAGATATGATAATCACAAGGAAATCTAGGAGCTACTCATCATGAAATAAATACGATAGATATTATTCCTTTGGCCAAATATGGTCTTTATAGTGATCCACTTCCACGAGAGGTACACATTCCAAACTCAAGTTTACTGCAATAGGATAGCATGAAGAAAAATGAACCGAAAAATATTCTTGAGTCTGGCTAGAAGTAAAATCTCGAGAGTTTGCAAGATTACATCGAAAATACCAAACATCTTCGAGAAATAGATTTACGTTGAATGAAATGATGTAAAAAGAAGGATTGTGTGAGAGAAATCAGATATGGCTTACTTCGAGGGGCTTAATAGAGTGGCGAGATCTTGACATACCCATTAATGGAATTTGAAGTGCCTCGACTCCGTGGCAGGTCCTGGAACTTCCAAGGATTGTACAATTTCATTTTGAAGCTTGAACAAGGTCATGAATGGCTTTAGGATAGCTTTTGTTGTTGGTTTAAATACTTCTCACTGGATGGCAGTTGTCTCTGCCATAGGTTTCACCATATTTTTGAATTTCAACAATCATATTACTCAAATCAAAAGGCTCTTTTGATATTCAAATATAAATGAATCGGGAAAATTTCATGAGAAAGCTTATTTGAAGAGTTGTATTCATGCAAGAGAAGAGATGACAAGGGATGGGAAGAGTTCTCTATGATTTTATTGTTTTCAATTTCATCATGGATAGCCTCACCACCTTGTATCAATTGAGGGGATAACTCATCAGATGAAAAAACTAAAGAACATGGAGTATCTTTGTCACAAGTAGTTGTCTTTTGAATGGTAAAACACAAATGATAGTAAGGTGAATGGGAAGTTTCGATATGAACATCTTCTTTGACTGAAATAGATTCTAGATCTAAATTAAAATATTCATCAGAAACTTAAATATCATGTGATGGGCTTGGAAATTTGTGAAAACATACAACAATAGAATCATCATCATTAGAATGATTTCTAGCCAAGGTTGGGGGTTGATTGAAAGAATTGATTACATTTGATTCGCTACTAAGATTGGAAGATTGACAGTCATCCAAAAAAGGAAGTGCATCATCTTAACATGAAGGATCTTGGAAAATATAAGAAATATTGAAATCACCTTCACCTTCCTCCTCCTCTACTTGTGTACAGTGACTTCCTTGTACCTGATCATAATTTGAACCAGCAACGTGAAAATAAAGACAATGTGGAAGAGTAGATGGTGGAACAGATTGATGAAGTGGATCATGTTACAAAGAGTCACGACTTGTAGATGATAGAGGATGGTAGAAATATAGATTAGATTTAAGACTCGAGTTATGAAAAGTGGCATCATCTTGTAGAGTGGAGGAGTTAGTCTTCACCATAGGCCTCATAAGAAATTCTTAAATTTCCTCCATTGAATCTATGTCAAGAATGGTAGGAGAAGATGAGAAGGTGGAATGGGAATTGGATTTGTGGAATTTTCAAATTTGTTACCATCGTAGAGAGGCACCCCTATTAGAACTAGAAAAGGATGAGGACAAAGAAGAAAAGGGATAGTAAATTCATCCTCTAAAATTAGAGGTGTGTCATGATTTACAAGAGTTATGGAAGGGGAATAATCAGGGGGTTCAAGTTCACTATGTGAAGCGATAAGAACCAAGTGCTCAAACTCATGTTTCAAGACTTCCCAATTCAAATCTTCTTCCGATATTTCATAGTAGAGGTGAAGGAATCAATCAGAAAAAATCTCAATTGATTCATTAGGCTCCATTCTTAAGAGAATGATTCTTTTACAAATATTTCGGTAATTATACCCACTGAAGGCTTCATGAAGCTCCCCGAGGAAGTGGTGAAGGGAATGAATGGAAGCATGTGGAAAGGTGAGACACCACCGATTAGCATAACCTTCAAGGGCGAGGAAGAATAGTACATAATACAACTCTTCATCATCGATTTCATAAGATTCACAAAATTTAAGAAAATCATAAATGTGCTCAGTTATGGATGGTCCATCCTACTCATCAAACTTTAACTAGGACAAGTAATCAAGAGGCTCATCGAGGGCTAAAAAATGATGAATGGAAAAATTGGAGAAATACCCTATGAGTATGATTTGTGTATGATCGATTTTAGATAATATATTCAAAGCAGATGCAATGGGCTTAGATTTTCATCTTAGCCTCCTTCTAGCGCCATTTTGTTAACGATGTTGGAAATCTATCAACCAAGGGGATCTCCCTGATATGAAGTCCCAATTAGACCTCAAACCCTTTGGTGTAGGAGTCCATTCTGCTATAAAGGCTCGGTTTCGAAATCCTCAAACATATTACTTGGCTTTAATTGTCAACACAAGAAAGTGATGTAATGGTATCTTTGAAAAGAAATATGAGTGTGCCTGGTGAGTGTGCAACACAACTATGTGTAAGTTCTCGTACTACAAAGGAGAGGAGAACATGAGCCTCTAAGTGAGAGGTAATAGTACCACCTAATAAGAGAGACACATGAAATAGAAGGACCTGTCTAACATCCAATGGAATAGTCCACAGTGGATGCGACAGTCGTTACAAACAACAAATAAAGGAAGATTCAACTAACATCCAACGAAATAGGCCACAACAGATGTGGCGTTCATTATAATCGATAAGCAAGGAAAATTTTGTCTAGTATCCTACGGAATAGTCCAAAAGGATGGGACAATAAGACAAACCATTACAACACATTCTCAACAAGATGAGCACTAAAATAACCAAAATAGTTCAACTATCTTAGTACATGTGAAAGAAAACTTGAAATACAAACATCCACAGAATAGTCTTACAAACATTCATAAGTCATGCATGAAGAACGTGTTGGCCCTGAAGGGCTTCTATTATTAAGAAAAATTTCCAAGACACATATTTACATTATACATCAGTAGCCCCAGTAGTGGGACATTGTAACCACTCCTTTCCCCTCAAAGAACTAGTTGGTCTCTATAATGCCTTGAGGGAGGAGTCAAAATTCCATTACTCATACAATGAGGGGGTATATATAAGCAAGGGTGATGCTCCCCCTTGTGACTCTTTGACTACCCTCATAACTGTTCAACTTCCTATGAATTTTCAACTTACATGAATCTTCATATTCATGTGTGTCCAATGGACTTTCACTTTACAATACATTTGATTTACAAGAGACATGCCCCACAATAGTGATGTGGAATATGACAACTTGTGACATGACTTGACATGACACTGCTGACATGGACTGAGTTGATGATGTGGTGATGTTAAGTCACTATTGCTACTAAGTGGTAGATGTATTCTTGGATATTCTTTCTCTTTTCCTCTGAAGAGCTTAATGATGTTGGGTCTTCAATGATCTTTCGTCTTGAGAGGTGGTAATAAACTTGTGTCCATTTTCTTGCTCTTGATAGGTTTACTCATCCTTCAATTATAAGTTAATATTAGGCATGATTTCCTCCTCATTCCTCACTGTCTCGCCATGATTTGGTCATGTACATGTTCCTACAATTCACTCATGATGGGACGACATCAATCTGAAAACTCCCTAATCCAATATGATGCAATGTTATCCATGAAATGAGACAGGGACAAGTGACAGGCTGGGAGAGAGGGCCCAGTAACTGTTCATTGTGCAATTTCAGGTGACAAGGAGAGGGCTTGGTCACTGAGACTGCGCAGAGTTCAACTAAAGCTTGAGTGAGGAACTTTTCAACACAGTCCCCACTGGGGAGAAAAATTGTGTAGTGGCCACTAGGAGTTAGAATTTTGTAGTTCAAGCCAATAGTGGTTGATGTGGAATGAGGCCATGAGGGGTCAGTTTTGTGCAGCTTTCAAAGGAAAGGAGGCGAGCAATAGAGAGGCCAGGAGGACAAATCTACGCAGTTCTTGAGGGTTGTAAGCTCTGGTTGAGGGAAGGTCACTAGAGGACACATCTACATTGTTCTACAAGCTAAGGGAGGTAGGGATCTCTCTGTCTTGTGGGTTTCCAACAGGAAAGGGAAAATCTTGAAGAGGAGGCTGAGCTTTCTACACATTTTGAAGTGCTAGAAAGCAGGGAAAAATCTTGATGGTTACAGATGCGAAGTGCCTAGTATAGGAAGGTTGGATGAGGCTAGGTTGCTAGGAATCCTTTATAATTTGGATAAGTATCAGACTAGTGGAAGTGATGTGAAAATTGATAGAGCTTGACTATGAACACACACTTGGACACTTAGTGATACAACATAGATCATCCAAAACATATGAAACATACATCGCTTAAGGCAACAACCTTTGTGGCAGCTTATGACAAGTGTGACTCTCACGATATACTTTGTGAGGATAAAGATGACACTTGTGTAATAGTGCGTGAAACTTTGGAAATGAGTGTGAAATATTTCTATATGATGGGAACAACTTATTTTCATAAATATTTTCCCTTAAAAAAAACCAAAACATCCCTTTTCATGACAAGCGATAACTCCCTTGCCCAAAGATTACACTTGTTATATAAAGATAAAGATGTGAATGAATCTTCATATGGGAGAAGGGACCTTGAAATCATCAGCTTACCAATAAGTGACTAAGGAACGACCGATCACAGGATCCACAGTAGGCTCCAAAATTTGAGTGTAGGCCAAAATTTTGGAGGGTGTTGCAGCTGCTACAACACTATCCAATTATTTTATGCTCATGTCTTCCACTGGAAGATGGCCTCGTGTGATATGGGAACTATCGCTGATTTTTTATCAATATCCATTGTAGTTAAATCTAGATAAGTCTCTAGATCTCGCTCTATTTATTGGGCTTGGAGAGATTGTTCCCTTGCTTTTCTTATGCTTCGTTTTCTAATTTCTTCTATTCTTCTTATGCTTATTCCTACTCTCTTCTTCTTTTATTTTCTTCTTCTTTTCTTCACTAGTTTTTCTTATTTCCTCCTTTCCTTCTCCACTTCATTTCTCTCTTCATTTCCTCATCTTTTTTTTCTTTGATCATGACCTCCCAAGCTTCTTGTGTTATCTAGGCTGCTTCATGTTCCTTATTTATTTATTTTCTTCTTGCTCCCTATGATTTGCTTATTCTTGATTTGTTATATCTACCTACTCCTGAGTCTTTTTCACTTGTGCAGTGGCAAGGATGTAGACTATCCTTGGAATAAGAACTAAAAATTTTAAGGAAATATTTTACTACTCTTCCTATACTTAGGCCTTTGATTGATATTCTCATTTAAACTTGTAACACCTATTATGATACTTCACTAAAGATATAGGATCATATATGTGAAACATCAAATCCACAAAGTGAAAAATTATCATAACATCAACATCCTCCTTAGCTCTCTTGATATCCTTTATATCATAAGCTCCTAGGTAGAGAGGCATGTTATGCCAGGGAAATTTCTCTCTAGTAGAAAGAGCTCCACCTACCCTTGGTTAGGCATGATAGCCTATTTCATGCAATACTTCCATGTCAATAAAAAATTTGGCAAGAAAATGGGGAGGTTTCATTGCTCGAAAATCCCTAATGTAAGTTCCCTCATAATCCACAAAAAAATCACCCACTAAGGGTACTACCTAATTGGATTTTTCTAACCTGCAGGGGGAAGCCTCATTGAATAGTGCCTCATACAAAGGTATCAATAAACCATGGAATATATGCGAATATACTAGTACATAGTGATCCTACCAAATGATATTGCAATAAATGTGAATTGATCCTTCATTGATGATCCACTTCCACTTCATGACTGGGAAATCCATTTTGTCATGGATGATGTCTAGAAGATATGAGATCCTGAAGAACTGAGGCTACTAGCCTTTCTCATTATAAATTTGTGCCTATTTAATATCATCGCTAAGATATCCCACTAAGATATCCTCCTAGTTCAAGATATTCCCCTCAACTACGACAACATACATGAGTAGGGCCTAACCCTCAAGGGAGGTTTCCTCATTTGATCTACCATATAACCTAAATAGCATAGTAGCTACTAGTTTAAAGGGAATCCTTGGTATGTTGACAATATATTCCTTTCTTGATAATGTTCTAAATTTCCCTCTGTTAGTCCACCACTTCTTAAGTAGTTACTTGGTAAAAATATTGAATTTTTCTAGTTAACCTTTATCCAAGCATACTTCCTCCTTAGGAAAAAAGTAATGCATATCAATTTTGGATGCATGGAAGCAATTAATTTTTTTTCCATAGTTATATAATCATGGTTTCATCACATTCAACACATTGAATTGTGACACTCCCAAGTGATTGTAAATATTTGGTAATCACTTTGGTTACTAGGCGAACTTGGTAATTCATATATGGCATAATATTAAACTCGAATAAGTCTAAATACTAAGAGAATTTGTTATTTTCTATGTTGAGTTTTAGAATTTATGGGTAAAGACCTGAGGAATTCTCTTCTACTAGTCAGTTAAGAGTAGTTATTACTCTTTTTATCTTCGAAGATTTGAGAGAACTCGGGTGGAGAGAGAATAAGGAGAGGAAGAGAAAAAAAAATGTAGGGCACTGCCTCAAGGAGTATCCTAAGTTGGAATAGAGCTAGTGGAAACTCCATATCTCAAACCTGGTCTATGGATAAGAAATATTCTAGGTTGGACTCCAAAATAGTCTTGATGACAATGAATCGATAATTGTTTCTTAAACAATTGTTATAGACTCAGAAGTACGGGGGGAGGAATGGGACGTAATAGCCGACTCCCCTTTGGTTGGGTGGCAGGGTCTTGCTTGTAAATTCTGGAATATCGACTAACAGATAAGTCCTTGAATGATTCTAGAGTTTATTTAACAAAACTGTGTTACAAAAGAAAAACTGTGTTAATAAATAAAATATGAATAGTTTTTTTTATATATAAATGTTAACTTTTGAATAGTGTAAGAAATGAACAAGATAACTCTTTGTGAATGTAACCAGGAAGACCAGATCTTATATTTTATGTGTTTCTTGAGAAATAGGAAATAAAATGGTACATACATATCTGTGTGTGTGTGTGTGTGTGTGTGTGTGTGTGTGTGTGTGTGTGTGTGTGTGTGTGTGTGTGTGTGTGTGTGTGTGTGTGTGTGTGTGTGTGTGTTTGTGTGTTTGTGTGTGTGTGTGAACTCTTAAAATTAACTCTATTAAGGAAAATGATTAACGATATTGTTGATTTAGTAGTCTCTATACTTCAGAAAGAGCACATAGCTCAAAATCCATTAGGGGTAACAAAAAGAGTTCGAGGAACCTTGAAATAAAGATATTGTGACATCATTACAATTGAAAAACAAGAATAATATCAAAGACAATTGTAATAGAGCTCCTTGAATACTTAACTAAATCATTATTTCAAGAAGGATGATAAAGATATAACTGCCATGTTATAGCTAGGGTAAATAGGAATATTTAATCAAGAAAGGAAAAGGTTGGAGCTGTGACCTAGATTTACCCTTCTTAGTCATCGTAAGTGGGCAACTAAGGGATGGTTCTAGGTAACAATATTGTTCAAGGTTTCAGAAAGATAAGGGTTATAAAGGCAAACTGTTATAACTAGAAAGACATGCCTAAAGTTTAAGGGTATGTACTTGTGTAAATTCCATAAAGAATGAAATTTAGATAATAAGAAGTAAACCTAAAAAAGAAAAGAGAGATATTGTATTCCCGACTGAAAAAAATTCCCTATGCAGCCAAGCTTTGGATGAAGCTTTATAATGAATACAGAACAGAAGTAGGAAGCATATTTATATTAAATACATAAATAGAGGCAAGAAGCTAATTTGTTCCATACATTTCTAATGTAATATCTCAAACTCGAGAAAAGAAGGCACCTTGTTGTTAATTTTCAAATAGGAAATACACATGCAACTTCTTAAGTTTCAGTAAAGATGAAAAGTAAATATCCTATAAGGGTTTCTTCCCTCAAAAGAAAACCAAAAACTCAATAACTAAAGTTGTTACTTATCAGTTGAAGAACGAGAAATTACACAGTGGGTAGTCCACATAATTACCAACAAAAAATTGTTTACATAATTTCTCTCAACCCAAATCTTAAACCTAAATTAACCAAACCCTGAGAATGGTACAATTCAAACCACTCATTTAATTGTACTTCTTAGTCAAGGTTAGCCCCTTGAACAATTCTTGATAAAAGAAAATACTGGGATACTTTAGAACCCTTGATAAGTTAGTGGGATGCACCTAGGAACAAAACCCTTTATTCAAGATAGTCAGTTGGACAAGTTGAGCCTCGACCACATTTATGTTGGAACAAGGAGACAACCCTACAGACAAAAAACATAGATAGATAAATTGTAGGCATGAAAATTGACAGTGTCATAAACCCTAAAACCCCATTTTCAAAAGAAAACGGAGGATGGATTCCAACAACTTATCGATCTTAGATTTGGCACACCAAAGTGTAGATACCAGACAAATCCTCTGCAAAATCAAACAGATAAGAGGTTATCTGAGATCAAATCCATAAATTGATGCTCCTCTCGTGAAAGAGAAAAAAAAAGAACTCTATATAAAAAAGGGTTCTTACCTTGTTGCCATCGTTTTTGGCACATCTTCCTTCCAGCTTAAGACAAGGCACAACGTCGATGGCAGTGTGTAGTGTCCTAGTTCCAATAGCAAGAAGGGGCCAAGGATCTAACAGAAAACTCAGTTGACCAAAAATGTTGCTTAGCCATACCTTTCCACAACGAACCCCTCGAATGACCGACAAGAATAGAGGGAAATTAGTTTTCCCCCATAACCACCGTAGGTCTCTAGAAATTGTCAAATGAGAAAGGACTAATATCAATGGTGGTAGCACTTCCAAGTGGCTTATCGCAAGACTCAAGAACTTAGGGGCCAGTTGTACAACACCATAAAGTTAATAAAAAACACCATCTATATTTTAACGCCCAAATTTGTAAATTCACCATTGATAAAAAATTAATACAGAGGACCTTTTCATTTGGTAATCACTATTCTTGTTCCAAGTGACAGGGTAATTGATCAACCATAGACATTAATAAAGTGGTAATGTTTATCAAAGACATAACTCAGCTTTACATTATATACATTTATCCGAGTAACCTTTAAATTGGCCTATGTTGTGCTATTTATATGTCATATATGTCTAGAAGTTGACTATATGGTTAATGAAGATTTTTTTTTTGGTTATTAGTTTTGGAGCAGATGTGTGTGAAAAGTGGTATTAGAGCCTCAGGTTACTACACGGAGACCTAAATTGTTGATGTGAAACAAAAAAATTGATGTATGGTGCACAGAGAAAAGAAGTTGATTTAATATGAGACAGGGAGCAGCGATTACCCCACCAAGATGATCATCCGGGAGATTAAAAGAAACCAAAAGGTAACTTAGTAATTTGGGTTCGACTATGCAAAGAAGGTTTGAATATAAATGCCATGCTGTTAGAGATTGTACAACATCTTTGAGCATAAGTGATGAATTTGAGGGTAGACATGAAATATGGCGACTCGAGCAAGATAAGAACATGAAATTTCTCTCAGACAAGCAAAACCAATGGAACCCAAATCCCAATTAGGATGAAGGTAACAGAGAAGATTTTTATAGAAAAAAATAATATCACCCAGAGTTTGAGGGAGGTCGAGCAGGTAATGAAGAGGAATTTGATAATGTTTTTAGTGGAAAATGACTTAAGAGATAGAAAATAGAGTTACAAGGGGATTTCAAGAAAATCAAACCCCCGAATTATGATGGAGAAGTGGAGGAGGCAGTGGAAGCATTGCTAGCCAATATCAACGATATTTTCAAATATGTGAATATGATGATAATTTGAAGGAAAGGCTGGAAGTGTACCAGCTACAAGGAAAGGCCACCCTATAATGGGAGGAGATTAAAACGGTTTGAGGTATTGATGAGCAAGGAGTGATTTACAAACAATTTCAGAAACATTTTAAGGATAAGTATTTCACTGAGGAGTTTTACAATGAAAAGGACAAATAATTTCATGCTCTGATGTTGGGACAACAATCCGTCGATGAATTTATAACTAAATCTACCTCTATTTTAAGATATGTTCCTTACACCCATGAGGAAAAGGCTAAAATGCAACGGTTTACTAGTAACATACCTATCTTCATAAAAGAGACTAGAATTCGATAACCTAAATATAATGGATGAAGCCATTCGAAAGGCTCAAATATGTTACCATCAAATGAAGAAACAAGCAGATAACTCCAAGACTTGGACAAAAAAAATGGATTGAAGAATTTCTTGAACAACATGAATGTAAGAGCATTAAGAATAAAGAATGTAGGTCGAAAGGGGTCAAGTGGGCCTCCAATTAAAAACTAGAGAAATTTACATCTTAGAATGAAGTAAGACAGACTGAGGAATCTAGTGTTAGTTTTACAACGAATTAGTAACTTTGGGTAAAATGTAACTAGATAGTTTTATACCGAAATATTAGTTATGTAACGATGGTCGATGATATAAAACTAACAAATGCCCATGAAATGTAATGAGCAGAGAATCATTGTTGAATAACAAATTCCAATCCAATTCAGTTTCTTGTCTTGGTTATTCTGTTGAGTTTCTTTGTTTTTCTTCATTATTTCCATTATTCGTACAACAAGTGGTATCAGAGCTCCGAGGGCGGTGAGCCTGGGCGTGAAAGAAAGCGGCTGTGTGTTGAAGGCGTGAGTCCAAGACTTTTTCTTTGCTATGTGAAGACTAGAGAGGAGTGAAAGGTTGTCTGTATCAGTGATTGGTGTAAGGCGCGTGAGGTTGAGACCTGCAAGCTGTGCGTGAATCCAAAAACCTGAGTGTGAGGCTGAGACCTGCGTGAGGTTTTCTTTTCTGATTTGCTGTGTGAAGAAGGCGTGAAAGGCGACCTGATCGCGTGAGGCTGAGACCTGCAAGCTATGTGTGAGTCCAAAACCTGGGCGTGTGGCTGTATTAGCGTGGAGCCGTGAGTCCAAAACCTGACCGGCGTGAGTCGAATCGTGCTGCGTGTATCGGCGTGAGACTGCTCCGTGAAGAGATTGCTGCGTAGCGTGAGGCAATTTTTTTTAAAGAGCCTGTAGACGTGTTGTCCCTGTGTGAAAAGCCAGACTGCTGGTGCTGTCCCTGCGTGAAGAGAGAGACTGCTGGTGCTGTCCCTGCGTGAAGAGCCAGACTGCTGCGTTTTTTTTTTTTTTAAAAAGAAGGAGAGTCTGCGTTATCTGCCTGCTGGCCTACATAAAGTTGCAGAGGACTTGTGACAGAGCCTGCGTGAGATCCGGGTAAATTAAAAAAAAAAAAAAAAAAGAAATTATTTGTTGAAGGCAATTTTTTTGTTTACCAAGAATATTTTGGGTTGGGTTCATAAACTAGTTGAAAAGGAAGTTGTCCAAAACTGATAAAGAGCAGGGTTTCTGTAAGAATAACAAGTTTTATTTTTCAGTAAAATTTGTTGATGGGTTTCTCTAAAAAAATATTGCAGAAAAACAAAGGCTCAAAATTGTAGAAAGAAATTTGTAAAATTTGTTTGTTTAAAAAGCAGGCTCAATTTTTTTAAGAAAAAGGGAAACAAAGTTTTTTTTTAAGAAAAGGATAGCTGAAAGACTAAAACCTAGGAGAAGAACAAAATGGTCAAGATGTCGAATGCGAAATTCGAGGTGGAGAAATTCACCAGAAAGAGCAATTTTGCTCTTTGGAAACTGAAGGTTAGGGATCTGCTTGTGCAACAAGGGTTGCACAAGGCATTGGATGGGGCAACTAAGAAACCTGCAACCATGACTACTTCAGACTGGGAGGACTTGGATGCCCGAGCTCTTAGTACCATCCGTTTATGCCTAGCAAATGAAGTTCTCTTCAATATTGTTGAAGAGACTACGGCGTCAGGATTGTGGGAAAAACTTGAAAAAATCTATATGACAAAGTCATTAACCAACAAAATTTATCTGAAAAGATAGTTATACAGTCTTCAAATGAAAGAAGGTTCAAACGTTGCAGAACATTTGAATGTTTTTAATACACTAATATGTCAATTAACAGATATGGAAGTCAAAATACAGGAAGAAGATAAAGCCATAACCTTGTTGTGTTCTCTGCCTGAATCGTGGGATCACTTCGTAACTTCAATCAGCTTCAGCTCTGCTGATTCTTTGAAGTTTGAATCAGTCGTGGGAGCTCTCCTGTCTGAAGAAGTACGAAGGAAATCCAGCACTGAAACAGCTGCATCAGAAGCCATGGTCGCTAGAGGACGCTCAAAGGAAAGAGGAGAAAAACCAAGGGGGTCTTCCAGATCGAAATCGAAGGGAAATAAGTGTAAGGAAAAATGTTGGAATTGCGGTAAAATTGGAAACTTCAAGAAGGACTGTTGGAAACGAAAGGAATCCGAAAACCCAAAGAGCGAAGCGAATCAGGTCGATTCAGGTATGATAGACGAAGTTTTATCTGCTGAAGAATTATGTATGATAGATGAAACTTCACCTGAATGTAATGTCTCTTAGGGTTTAGATAGCTGGCTGTTAGACTCTGGTGCTTTGCATCACATGTGCCCACATAGCAATTGGTTTACTTCGTATAAAAATGTAAACGGTAGTTCTATGTCTATGGGTAACAATGTGTCATGTCAGACTGTTGGGATGGGAGATATCAGGATTAAGATGTATGATAACATAGTTAGAACATTAACTAGTGTTAGACATGTACCTGATTTGAAGAAAAAATTGATTTCTTTGGGAGTGTTGGATTCAGATGGTTATAAGTTTACAAGTCAGGATAGTGTCTTGAAAGTCTTTAAAGGAGCCCTTGTGGTTATGAAGGCAGAAAAGGTCGGAAATCTTTACAGGTTAAAAGGAAGTACTCAGGTCAGTGAAGCAGCGGTTGCGTCAAAAAAGGAAGAAGCAGGTACTCGTCTGTGGCATCAGCGATTGGGTCATATGAGTGAGAAAGGTCTTCAAATACTGATGAAACGTAAATCTCTTCCCGATCTGAAATCCTTGAAGTTAGATTTCTGTAAACATTGTGTGTATGGAAAATAGTGTAAACAGAGATTTACAGTTGGAAATCATAATAGTAAAGATGTTTTAGACTATATTCATTCTGATTTGTGGGGACCATCCCCTGTTGTGTCATATGGAGGTGCATTGTATTTTTTAACGTTTATTGATGATTACTCACGTAAAGTTTGGTCTATATGCTAAAAAGGAAAGCTGATGTATTAAAAGTATTTAAACAATTTAAAGTAATGGTAGAGAAAAGAATAGGCAAATCTATTAAATGTCTAAGAACTGACAATGGTGGTGAGTTCACTTTAGTTGAATTTGAACAATACTGTAAGGATGAGGGAATTGTTAGACAAAAAAATGCTATTTATACTCCTCAGCAAAATGGTGTTGCTGAGCGTATGAATCAGATTCTTATGGAAAGAGCCAGAAGCATGATCAACAATGCTAACTTGCAAAAGGAGTTGCGGGCAGAAGCAGTATCTACTGCTTGTTATTTAGTTAACAGATCACCTTCAGTAGAAATTGATTGTAAAATTCCTGAAGAAGTTTGGATAGGTCAGTCTTGTGACTATTCACATTTGAGGATATTTGGCTGTGATGCTTATTCTCTCATTCCGAAAAATCAGCGTTCAAAATTAGATCCAAAGTCAAAATGTTATATCTTTGTTGGGTATGACTCTGCAGTGAAATGATATAGGTTGTGGGATCCTACATTGTGGAAGATAGTCATTAGTAGAGATGTAACATTTGATGAATCCTCTCTGTTAAAATCAAATGTTGAAAGAATTGAACAGGAACAGGTATCGCCGAATCAACAAGTTTAGTTGGAGGCTAGACCTTTCGGTAATAGACGAAAGGAAGGAGAGAATTCTGGAGAAAAAGGTGTTGAAGACACAAAGGAAGCCGTTGAAGCTTCTGAACCAGTGCAAGTTTTTGAACCAGTTCAGCAACCAGTCGCTCTGAGAAGGTCTACAAGGGAAAGGAAAACTCCCAAAAGGTATGAAGATTCTGCTTCATCTTTTGCTTTGATTACTGAAGATGGGGAACCCTCTTGTTATCAGGAAGCAGTAGATGATACAGATAGCGAGAAATGGAAAATGGCTATGGAAGAAGAAATGGACTCATTAGCCAAGAACAATACCTGGGATCTTGTAGAGCTTCCTGAAGGGAGAAGTGTTGTTGGATGTAAATGGGTCTTCAAGCTGAAACGAAAAGTTGATGGAAGTATCGAAAGGTATAAGGCGAGACTGGTAGTAAAAGGGTATTCTCAGGTTGAAGGTATAGACTTTCATGAGATTTTTTCTCCAGTTGTAAAACTTGTTTCTATACGTACTATGTTGGCACTAACTGCGTTGCTTAATCTTGAGTTAGAACAGTTAGATGTTAAAACAGCTTTTCTACATGGTGATTTGAATGAAGAGATATATATGGAACAACCAGAAGGTTTTGTACGAGGTCGCAGCAGAAGATTAGTTTGCAAGCTCAGGAAATCATTGTATGGTCTGAGGCAGTCTCCCAGACAATGGTACAAGAAGTTTGATTCCTTCATGGTGAGCCAGAAATTTATAAGAAGTGAGTATGATCATTGTGTGTACTTCAAAAGTTTGAATGGCATATTCATTATCTTAGCTTTGTATGTTGACGATATGCTTATTGCAAGAAAAAGCATGGAAGAGATCAACAGGTTAAAGGCTCAACTCTCTAGGACGTTTGATATGAAGGATCTTGGAGCAGCAAAACATATCTTGGGCATGGAGATACACAGAGACAGGAAAAATGGTAAGCTTTGGTTATCACAGCAGAAGTATGTGGAGAAGGTACTTGAAAAGTTCTCTATGAATAATGTGAAACCTGTTAATGTTCCACTAGCTTCCCATTTTAAGCTTTCTTCGGTTTTGAGTCCTAGAGCTCATGAAGAAAAGAAGTATATGTCTCATGTACCATATGCAAACGTTGTAGGCAACTTAATGTATGTGATGGTATCTACAAGACCTGACATTTCACATGCAGTTGGAGTTGTCAACAGGTTCATGGCAAATCCAGGTAAAGAACATTGGCAAGCAGTGAAATGGGTGCTTCGATATCTAAGAGGAACAAGTGACCATTGCATCGTCTTTAATGGTAGTAAAGAATCAGTCTGCGGATATGTAGATGCTGACTATGCAGGTGATTTGGACAAAAGAAGATCTACTACAGGTTATGTCTTTACTCTTGCAGGTGGAGCAATTAGTTGGATGTCAAAGCTTCAAGAAACAGTTTCGTTGTCCACTACCGAAGCTGAATATATAGCTGCTTCAGATGCCTGTAAAGAAGCAATCTGGTTAAAGGGTCTGCTCGATGAGATTGGAAGGATGCAAGAGAAAGTGAATGTACTTTGTGACAGTCAAAGCGCTATTCACTTGGCTACAAATCCTGCTTATCATAGCAGAACCAAGCACATTGATGTAAGGTATCATTTTTTGAGACATGTGATCGATGGCGGAAAAGTAGCTCTTCAAAAGGTCCATACACAAGAGAATTGTGCAGACATGCTCACAAAGCCAGTTACAATAGAGAAGTTGCGGTGGTGTTTAGCTTCTCTTGGCTTGCAGAAAAGATGATGAATGGGCATGGGCAAGAGATTAGGAAAATTGTTGTCAAGGTGGAGTTTGTTAGTTTGACAACGAATTAGTAACTTTGGGTAAAATGTAACTAGACAGTTTTATACCGAAATATTAGTTATGTAACGACGGTCGATGATATAAAACTAACAAATGCCCATGAAATGTAATGAGCGGAGAATCATTGTTGAATAACAAATTCCAATCCAATTCAGTTTCTTGTCTTGGTTATTCTGTTGAGTTTCTTTGTTTTTCTTCATTATTTATGTTATTCATACAACATCTAGTAAAGTAGAGCCCAATCAAACTTGGAAGCCCCCTCCACAGTGTTGGGGTTGTGTGTAACCCCATTATTATAAAAAATTTCCCCACCGCACTCGACTAGAATCAGCTGCTAACATCCAAGAGGCCTATATCGTTGGTGAAGTAGCAAGGAGCATACCGAGGATTAATGCAGCCTTCGAGGATCATCAAGTGGAGTATAAAATAGCAATGGTGGAGCTTGAAGGTAGAATATTTAACCATCATGCTTCCATTTTGATAGACCCTGGTGCAAGCCTAACTTATATCAACCCAAAAATAGTTTATTTATGTCATATGAAAAGTGTTAAATTCAGGAATCCTTGACTAGTACAACTAGCCACAGGAGGTAAAACGAGAGTAACTAAAAAAATACAGAATTGCATGATTGATATAGTTGGGAAGCAAGTTAAGGAAAATTTAAATATGTTGTCACTAGGCTCCTACGACATGTTTATAGGCATGGATTGGATAGAACAACATTGGACCTTAGTAAATTGTAAAGATAAGACAATTAATTGTATTACTGATGAGGGTATCAGAAAATAAATCCAGGGTGTTAGAAGGGAAGTCAAGCTATGCCCTATTTCAGCCCATCAATTGGGAAAGTGCATTCGTAAGGGCTATCAAATCTATGTTGTTCAAGTGGGTTACGCTAATTCCAAGGATAATATATATGTACTCGAAAAGATACCAGACATCTAGGAATTTAAGGAGGTATTTATGGAAGAAATTCCAAGACTTCCACCAAAAAGGAACATTGGTTTTACTATAGAAATGGTTCCTAGATCCACCCCAGTCTATAAATCCCCTTATAGGATGAGTGTTCTTGAGTTGACATAATTAGAAATTTAGCTCCAAGAGGTATTGGACAAGGGTTATATTTTCCCCAGCATGTCTCCTTGGGGAGATCCGATTTTTTTTGTGAGGAAAAAAGATGGCACTCTTCGCCTATGTATAGATTCTAGGAAAATCAATAAGCTAACAATTAAAAATAAGTACCCATTGCCCAGAATTAATGGCCTATTTGATCATGTAAATGGTGTTGTTGTGTTTTCAAACAAATATCTACGATCTGGATATCATCATATACGAATTAAAGATGACGACCTATATAAAACAGTGTTTTGGACACACTATGGACATCATGAGTTCATTGTTTTGTCATTCGGACTCACCAACACTCCGGCAACGTTCATGAGTATGATGAACGAGATTTTCCACCCCTTTTTGGACAAGTTTGTCCATATTTTTATTCATTATATCTTAGTATATTATAAGAGTATAGAGGTGTTAGGATACTCTGACAAATAGGAAATAGTTAAGTACAACTTGGTCTAGTATAGAATTAGGTATAGAGCTAGGTAAAGTGTGCTTCTTTACTATGTACATTTTGTAACTTACAATCCAACGGTCACGATATGTAGTGATCTGACGGTTCATTCTCTCCTCGATATTACCGACACTTGATCCGTGGCTTAACACCCGATTGGTCCATGATCTCTATTTAAAGAGCATGGAGGGTCATTTGTAGGGTAATCCGTCCATGAGAGAAGCATATGTAAATTTCCATTCTTTTATTAATAAATTTCCTGAAGTGGCCGCGTTGGCTCAGGCCGTGGACTGTTTCCCTCTTTGAGGGTTTTAACCACGTCAAAAGTACTGGTGTATTGATCTGTGATCTGTTTGTGAGCGGTGTCCTTTGGTGTTCTGTCTGAGGAACTTACCATGTAAATTCCTACATGGTATCAGAGCTATTTGAGGGCCGCATCCGTTGGTGATCCAAATCTGAAGCTGGTAGAACTGCATCCGACTGCCGTTTCCTAGATCTACTGTTTCTGACTGCTTTTGGGCCGAGAGGACTGCTCTGTTGTGTTGGGAGCATCTGTTCCAGTGAGGAACCCCTTTCGTTTCACGTGAAAAAGTTTCGGTAGCCCTAGTTGCGTCATTTTTAATATCTGGAGGTATACAATGTTTATTTGCAGTTTACAGTTATTTTCTATCTGTTTATTTCGGTTTCGGTTTATTTAGCTTTTTTTATTACCGGATCTATACCTTTCATTTCTGCATATGCTCTTTGACCTGCGACTCTGTGCGATCTGGGCAAATAAAAAATAGAAAGGAAGGATTTTTCTCATGCGTATGCTCTTTTCCGCTGCGCTTTAGTGTGATCTCGGAAAATCAGAAACATTGAGGAAAATATTTAGTTTCGGGCTAAAGCTAACTTTGAGCTGCAAGGTTCATTTTTGAAAATATTTAGTTTCCAGCTAAAGCTAACTTCGAGCCGTAAGGTTCGTTTTTTTTGTATTTCCGTGTTGGGTTTTGTGTTTTTTGTTTTGTAGGGAAAAAGAGCTTTCTCAAAGCAAGCACGCAACCCAAAGCATCAACCCCCCCCCCCCCCCCCTCTCTCTCTCTCTCAAACTTTTTGTATAGCTCACTTGGTGCAAAACTAATTTATGAGAGTAGAGGTCTTGGGTTCAAGTCTCCATTTTGTGGGGGGCGGACTTTTTCATTTCCGCACATTCTCGCACTTCGTCGGCGACTTCATCAATTTGTTTTTCAAAAAGCCATAACTTCTTCATCCGGAAGCCATTTTCAGAACCGTTTTTTTTGAAACGGCCTAATTTTTCGAGATCTTTCCATTAGTACACTTAGTTTCAACATCTATAGCTTTAGTTTCTATTAAAAATGGAAATTCCATGCCAAGTCATTCTTGATAGCACTAACTACTTCCAATGGTGGTCCTACATTGTGGATTTACTTAGAAGTAAAGGTCTTTATAGAATAGCCACAGGCCAAGAGACCAAACCAAAAGATGAAGATAAGGCAGCTAAATGGGAAAATAGGCAAGACCAAGCACGTCGGTTGATAGGGATGTCTATTTCTCTAGATCTTAGATTCCATATTGCAGAACTTGATACTCCTGATGAAGCACTGCAACAAATTACTAAAGTCTTTGGAATTAAAATTGAACTTAAAGCCCACCAACTTGAAAATGAATTACTTACATTGGACCCCAATAATTTTTCTTGCATTGAAGATTTTTTGTCCAAGTTCAAGACCCTTAGACTTCTCTTGGAAGGTGTTAAGGTTAAGAAAGAAGATAGTAGCCTTATCTACTCCATTCTTACTAGGTTGGGACCAGCCTATTCTGTGTTTGTTTCCACCTTCCATTCTACAAGAGAAGCCTTCATTTCTCAAGAACAAACCTACAAGTCCCCTTCCTTTGATTCCTTTTGTGATTCTTTAATAAGAGAACAAGAAAAACTCTTACACCTTGGTCTTCTTCATCTTGGAAACTCTTCTAAGAAAGCGTTAGCCGCCCAGCAGCAACCAAATCCAAGAATCCTAAGAAGTTGTATCCCAAAAAGAATGGTCCTAAACCAAACAAGGGTCCTAAGCAATTTCAGCCTCAAAATGAAAAATCATTTCAACAAAATGATAAGACAAATAAAAACAAAGGGAAGAAGACTGATAGACATTGCAACTTTTGTAATCGAGATGGCCACTTAGAATCCAAATGCTTTAAGAAGATGGAAGCCTTGGAAGCAGCAATGAAGAAGCATAACATCCATTTGGAGCAATCTTCAACTTCAACTTCATCTTCAGGAATGGCACTTTCTGCATGTGGTTGTCAAGCATCTTGGTCTGGCTATGCACTAAATGTATCTTCTTCTTCTCATTCTCATAAGTGGCTCATTGATTCTGGAGCTTCTTATCACATGGCCAAAAACAAAGCCATGTTTTCTTCTTTAAATGATTGTAACACCAAAAATATATATGTTGGTGATGATAGATCTCTTAGTGTTGTAGGGACTGGAACTGTTCATCTACACAATGGTCAGTTTAATGATGTATTATGTGTTCCAACCTTATCCTGCAACCTTCTATCTGTATATCAGATAACCCATTCAGGTGAAGGTAAAATCGTTGAATTTTCACCTCACGATGTTGTAATTAAGGACCTAAGAGATCCTAAACAGATTTTAGCTACTGGCATTGCTGATGATTCTACAAGGTTGTATAAGTTTCACAACTTTGGGTCATCAAATCTTCCCTCAGTATTTGTTGGTCATAATGATGAAGTGAGCAAACTTTGGCATGAGCAATTTGGTCACTTAAACTATTGCTCTGTTCAGAATCTATGTAAAAAAAATATGGTGACAGGTCTTCCAATGGTATCTTGCAGAGACGGTGTTTGTTCCGATGTGTACTCGGAAAACATCATCGGGACAGTTTTGAAAAACGTGCCTCTTGGCACGCCTCAGCCCCTTTACAGCTCGTGCATAGTGATTTATGTGGTCCACTTCAAGTTGCTTCATTCTCTGGCTACAAGTATTTCTTAACTTTCATTGATGATTTCTCTAGACGCACTTGGGTATACTTCTTAAAACTCAAGAGTGAAGTATTTAACATGTTCTTGGCCTTTAAGGCCTTTGTTGAAAAACAATCTGGACATCAAATTCTTAAGCTAAGATCCGATAATGGCGGAGAATATGTTAAAAACACATTCATCAACTTTTGCACTGAGAATGGAATTCAAATGCAACATACTGTCCCATATACTCCACAACAAAATGGTGTAGCTGAAAGGAAGAATCACACCTTAAAGGAAATGGCTAATTGTATGCTTCAATCTAAAGGACTTAGTCTTAATTATTGGGCAGAAGCAATTAACTGTGCAAATTACATAATAAATCGCACTCCTACTAAGGTTTTAAAGAATATCACTCCAGAAGAAGCATGGAGCTCAAACAAACCAGATGTAAGTCACTTTCGTGTTTTTGGAAGTGAAGCATGGGCCCATATTCCAGATGAGAAACATAAAGCTTTAGAACCAAAGAGTGAAAAATGTATTTTTGTTGGATATTCTGAAGATGTCAAAGGATATAGACTTATTCCACTTAATTCCAAAAATGTTATCATTAGAAGAGATGTAAAGCTTGATGAAAATATATCGGCCTGCGAGCCTAGTTCAGCGGATGTGCCACCTCTCCCTATCTCTTCTACTTTTGAAAATATTTCTTCTTCAGATGATGAAAGCGAGGATGAAAATCCTCCCCCACCTTCTCAGGATCCTCCTTCAGCTCCTTAGCTTCCAAAATGGGTCCGTGCTACTCGGGATGCAGCAGGTGATCTTGTCGGTGATCCTACAGATCAGCGATGTACACGTTCTCAGTTCGAGAGAGCCTCTTCTTTACTGGCTCAAGCTTTAGTGAATTATGATCCTGACACCTTTGCAGAAGCTTCAGGCCATCCAGATTGGGGAGCAGCTATGAATGAAGAATATCAT
The DNA here is from genome assembly GCA_031772625.1 of Pinus tabuliformis. NCBI lineage: Eukaryota > Viridiplantae > Streptophyta > Pinopsida > Pinales > Pinaceae > Pinus > Pinus tabuliformis. Next base: position 502,016,750 of record CM062814.1, on the reverse strand, counting down.
TCATTATTGGCAAATGATACATGGGATCTTGTTCCTCTACCAAAGGGACGAAAACTTGTTAGATGCAAATGGGTTTACAGAACCAAGTATGGACCAGATGGGAAAGTTGATAAACATAAAGCTCGTCTTGTTGCTAAGGGTTTTTCACAAGTTGAAGGCATTGACTATACTGAAACCTTCTCCCCTGTTGCCAAAATGAACTCTATCCGCCTTGTTCTTTCCCTTGCTACCTCTTTCAAATGGGAAGTCCATCAGATGGATGTTAAATCCGCCTTCTTGCATGGGGACTTGCATGAAGAAATCTATATGGAACAACCTATTGGCTTTATACAAACAGACTCCAGCCTTGTATGTTGGCTTAAGAAATCCCTTTATGGTCTCAAGCAAGCTCCTCAAGCTTGGTATGCCAAAATAGATAACTTTCTTTTAGAATCTGGCTTCTCTAGGTGTCATTCTAACAATACTGTCTACACCAAGAAAGTGGGCAAGTCTCTTATCATTCTTGTTCTTTATGTTGATGATCTTATCCTGACTGGTAGTGATCCCAACCTTATAAACCATGTGAAGTCTAGCCTTAAAAGGAAGTTTGAAATGACAGACTTAGGACACTTACATTATTTTCTCGGTCTTCAATTCTTGCAATCCAAGGAAGGTATTTCCCTTTCTCAGTCCAAGTATGCCTGTGATATTCTACGCCACTTTCACATGGAAGACTATAAGCCAACCCCTTCTCCCTTTTAGTCTGGAGTCAAACTTTCAGTCACTTGTACTTCTCCTGAAGTTGATGCTACCTTATACCGTCAACTTGTAGGAAAACTTTTGTATCTAACCCATACTCGTCCTGACCTTTCCTTTGTTGTTGGCCTTGTTGCTCGGTTTATGCAAAACCCACGTGAAAGTCATTGGAAAGCAGCTAAAAGAATACTTCGTTATGTTCGAGGTACAGTTCAGTTTGGGATTCATTACAGTGCCAAAGCATCTCCTCTATTGGTTGGTTTCACTGATTCCGATTGGGCTGGTGACCCTGATGATCGGAAGTCTACTGCAGGTTATGTGTTCACTCTTGGTTCAGGACCTATTACATGGGCTTGCAAGAAACAAGGTGCCATTTCTCTTTCTTCAGCAGAAGCAGAATATCGTGGTGCTGTAGAAGCTAGTAAGGAAGCCTTGTGGCTTCGTCAGATCCTGTCAGAGTTTGGCTTTCAGCAGCAGCATCCGACTACACTTTGGTGTGATAATCAAAGTGCCATTCAGCTATGCAAAGATCCAGTCCAACATCAGCGCAGCAAACACATTGAACTGCACATGCACTTCATCAGAAAGCTCATTCACGACCATGTTCTTGAAGTGCAATATTGTTCAACAGATGATCAAGTTGCAGACATCTTTACAAAGGCTTTCACAGAGGCGAAGTTCGCTAATCTTTGATTTATGGTTGGAGTTCAGGAAGTTTTCACTAAGGGGGGATAGGCTCTAGTGCCTCTTTCCTTCTCCTATTGTGTCATATTTGTAAATCCTTCAATCCTATCCCAATTTGTTCTTAATGGGGGATGTTAGGATATTCCGACACATAGGAAATAGTTAAGTACAACTTGGTCTAGTATAGAGTTAGGTATAGAGTTAGGTAAAGTGTGTTTCTTTACTATGTACATTTTGTAACTTACAATCCGACGGTTCATTCTCTCCTTGGTATTACCGACACTTGATCCATGGCTTAACACCCGATTCGTCCATGATCTCTATTTAAAGAGCATGGAGGGTCATTTGTAGGGTAATCCGTCCATGAGAGAAGCATATGTAAATTTTCATTCTTTTATTAATAAATTTCTTGAAGTGGCCACGTTCGCTCAGGCCGTGGACTGTTTCCCTCTTTGAGGGTTTTAACCATGTCAAAAGTACTGGTGTATTGATCTGCGATCTGTTTGTCAGCGGTGTCCTTTGGTGTTCTGTCTGAGGAACTTACCCTGTAAATTCCTACAAGAGGATCATAAGGAACACCTTAGGCTGATACTGTAAACTTTGAGGGAAAACCAACTTTATGCTAAATTTAGCAAATGTGACTTTTATAAGGATAAAATTCAATATTTAGGACACATTATCTCCTCTGAAGGTATAGCGGTGGACCCAAAAAAAAATTAAAACCAACATGGAGTGGCTTATTCCAACAAATGTAGTATATATACTCTCCTTTATGGGATTGGTAATATATTATAGTCGATTTATAAAAGGGTTGTCTAAAATTTCTTACTCGATCACCTCTTTACAAAAGGAAGGCAAGAATTTTAGATGGTCAAAAGAATCTCAATTTTTTTTTGATAATTTGAAACAATTACTTACTACCACCCCTGTATTGAAAGTTCTAGATCCAGAAATAGAATTCATAATCTGTACAGATTCTTTCCGAGAAGTTGTAGGGATAGTTTTGATGCAAGAATGTAAGGTGATTGCTCACGAATCTTGTAAGTTAAAGGAGCATGAGCGGAGGTATTCTTCCTATGACCTGGAGCTAGCAACTATAGTCCATGCATTGAAGGTGTGGCTACACTACTTGTTAGGGAAGATATTTATGTTGATGATGGATCATAGTAGTCTAACTAGTTTCTTTAAGTAGCCCAACTTGAATGCACACTAAGGTAGATGGACTGCATTTTCGAGTGAGTTTTATTTTGAAATTAAACATCTTAAGGGGAAGGAAGACTCGGTGGTTGATACATTAAATAGAAGACTGCATCAAGTATATGAAATTTCATATATCCAAGTGAAATTAAGCTTTTCATAACAAATTAAGGAAGCTGCAATGAAAGATCCAGAATACGAATATCTTTGGCGACAAGCCAAACTTGCACAAAATTATGGAAAACAAACTGAATATGGTATCAATGACTAAAATGTGCTAACTTTCCAAGGAAGAATGTATGTTCATAACTAGCTCTCAATGAAACAATTTATATTAGATGAATTCCATAGAAGTCCCTGTACCACCCACTTGGGATATCAGAAGTTATTTTCTACAATTAAAAAGGAGTATTATTGGCCTGGTATGAGAATAGACATTGGAATATATTTAGCAAAGTGGTTAGAGTGTCAATAGCTAAAGGTGAAGCATCAACATCCTGGTGGTTTGTTGCATCCCTTACCCATTCCTGAGTGGAAGTGAGATACAATTACTTTGGATTTCATAACCAGGTTACCCAAGTCCAAAAAACAAAAAGATTATATTATAGTAGTAGTAGATAAACTCAGAAAAATATTTCATTTCATTCTAGTTAAATCCACCTATCAAACCGCTGAAGTGGTAGATATATTTATGAGAGACATATTTAAGCTACATGGTATTCCTAGAGTTATCATTTCCGGCTGGGATGTAAATTTTACCTCCGCATTATGGAACGCACTATATACTGGATTGGGTACTTAAATCCACTACAGTACTACTTACAACGCACAACTAGACCAGAAAATTGAATGAGTAAATCAAGTGGTTGAGGATACGTTATGTATGTATGTGATGCAACAACTTGATAAGTGGGAAGAGTACCTTCAATTAGTGGAATTTTATTATAACAACAGCTACCATTGAATCGTTAAAAATGAGCCCCTTTGAAGTGTTGTATAGTAAGTGATGTAGAGTACTGATTAATTAGAATAATCCCGAGGATAAATTAATTTTAGGACCTGATATTTTAGAGGAAATATAAGGCATAGTAAGAATGCTCTAATAAAATTTGAAAGTTTCTCAAGACAGACAGAGAGTGGATGGTCATTCTAGAAAATAGGCTAGAAGAAAACAATATATATTAAGACTAGTGGGTTGATCGTAAGAGAGTATTAATTCCTATGGTTTGTGGTAAATATGAATGAGTGTTAATATTTCAAGATATTGGGGTTGTCCTGGTTTTTGGAATGAAAAACTTATAGGAGGTAAATGAATATTAAAGCAGAAAATCAAGTCGATACATTTGGTCAGATACGTTAGAAGGGGTTTTAAATGAGATAGTTTTAGAAAAAAATTCAAAATGCCATTTTTTTGGCACATCTGGCATTTTTTATGGTTATGTAGAGACAACATGCAAAAAGGATATTATGGAGCACAACTAGTTTATGGTGGACTTATTTTTATGTTTTGAACTCACAAAGGAGAGGAGAGGGCAAGATGAAACCACTCAATCATTATGTTAGTAGGCAGTTTACTTCGTTTTGACCTTAAGGATCATGGCATATTGGGGATTGCTACCACCCACATGTATGGGTAACCATAGTAGAAATATTTTCTTCTATGATGCAATTTTATCACTAGTTTTCATGTATTATTTACTATATGTTGTCTTTTTCTTTTCATTTTTTTTTCTCAAGTTATCTATGACCTATTCCTTTTAGAATTTAACTTAGTTGGCATGATTGTGCCTAAAATGTTACTTAATTTTAGGTGAGAACAATAAAATAGAAGTCCATACTAAAGGAAGAATCCTTCAAAGCATTAACAAAAACAAAAGGACACAACGAACATTATCACTTCAATCCTAAATTAGATGAAGAAGAATGTCAATTCATGAGAAAGATAAAGAGGGGATATATAAAATATAAAGGTAAGCTACCATTATTTTTTTTTAAGTGTGCTAGAATAGTTCGCTATGCTTCAAAATATCCATATGGAGAATTGAAAGATAGTGATGATGAAAAGGAACATATAAATAGAGGAAAATTTCATATAAAGGGAAGAAAACTCAAGAAGAAAAGTTTAGATTCCAATGAGGATTGTATATCATCATAAAATAGTGACGAAGATGCATTTGATGATGATAAAGAAGAATGTATATTCATGGCCTTGTGAAATCAGAAAGAGAAATCAAATCCAATGGAATCTATCTCAAAGGAACCAGTAAAGGAAATGGTAAAGTTCCACTCTATTTCAGTTGTGGTAATGAAGTTCATTTCACTTCTAGATGTTCATATGCAAAATATGGGGGTAATGATGATGAACATGATTTTCTAGTCATCAATCATCAAACTCTTGAACAATAACTAAGGAAAAGTCTTGGCGCATTCCTGCCAACTAAGTTACATGCTAAAAGGAATAGGTCGTAGATAACTCTAGAAAATAAATCAAAACAAAAAGACAACATATAATAGATAATGGATGACAACTGGTGGTAAAATTGCATCATAGAAGAAAATATTTCTCCTATGGTTACCCATACATGTGGGTGGTAACTATCCCCAATATGCCATGATCCTTAAGGTCAAAAGGAAGTAAACCGTCTAATAACATAATGATTGAGTGGTTTCATCTTGGCCTTTCCTCACCTTTGTCAGTTCAAAAAATAAAAATAAGTTCATCATAAACTAGTTGTTCTCCATAATATCCTTTTTGCATGTTTTCTCTACATACCCGTAAAAAATTCTGATATGCCAAAAAAATGGCATTTTGTTTTTTTTTTCTAAAACTATGTTATTTAAAGCCCCTTCTAATGTATCTTACCAAATGTACCAACTTGATTTTCTTATTTAATATTAATTTACCTCCTAAAAATTATTCATTCCAAAAACCAGGACAACCCCAATATCTTCAAATCTTAACACTCATTCATATTTACCACAAACCATAGGAATTAATACTCTCTTACGATCAATCCACTAGTCTTAATATATATATTTTTTCTTCTTTCAATTTTAGGTGGGCGATCATGTTTATGTGTGAGTTAAACCAAAAATAAGTTCCCTCAGGTGGGGAAGTTGTGCAAAACTCGTGCCCCGTTATTATGGACCTTTCCATATTTTGGAAAGGATGGTACTACTGGCATATCGTCTTTATTTACCCATTCACATACAGGTTCATAATGTGTTTAATGTTTCTCTTTTAAAGAAATATGTTTATGATCCCAAGCATATTATAAATTGGCATGACATGGAGGTCGAATATGTTGTTAATGAAAACCAAATATATATATATATATATATATATATATTATAAATTTTGATATGTCAAAATTAGTCTAGTGATTAAACAGTGATTATAACGGGTCAAACCAAATGAAGAGTTTCTGGTTGAACCTCTGCGTATACTCGACCAGAGAGAAATAATCCTACAAAAGCTAGCTATCATCCATGTTAAAGTAAAGTGGAAATACCTTAGCTTGGAGGAAGCCACATGAGAAAAAAGAAAGGAATTTATACAGGAGACATATCTAGTGGGGGTACTCGTTGGATGAAAAATTTAGTTCCTCACCCACTGAGTACCCATGTTGCATAATTTCGATGGACCCTAGTAAATGAAAAATAAGAAATGCATGAAAAGACGTTATTGCAATCACGTTTTTCATGTATTTCTAATTTTTCGTGTAGCAGGGTCCATCAAAAATATGCAACATGGGTACTCGTTGGATGAGGAATCAATTTTTTCATCCAACGAGTGTTTCCACTCGAAAATTTGTGTAAACCCATATGAAGATAAGTTGAAAATACGAGTTGAAAAAATAGTTTTTTATTTTTCCCCTCTAAAATTTGATGATGTTATCTAATCTTATTTTATTATTTCCACTATTATTTTATGATTTCCTTATGAGGCCCATTTTAGACCTCAAAATTCCCCTAATGACACCTAGACTGTGGATAACAATAATTCTAGGGTGGACTAGAAAATAGTCTTGATGTCAATGAATCGATAACTGATTCTTAAATAATTGTTATGGACTAAGAAGTACAGGGAGGGGGGTGGAGGGGAACAAGAGGTATCAACCTATATTTCATTGGTAAGGTGGCAGGGTTTTACCTATAAATTCTAGAATCTTGGCTAATAGATAAGTCCTTCAATGAGTCTAGATTTTATTAAACAGAACTATGTTAAGAGAGCACAACTGTGCTAAGAAAGAAAATGTTAATAGTTTTTATATGTATATAAACGCTAACTTGTCAGAAATGAACAAGATAGTTCTGTGTGAACGTGCCTAGGAGGGTTAGATCTGATATTTCATGTGTTACTTGTGAAACAAGAAATAAAATGGTACATAGATATATGTGAAATCTTAATTTTAACTCTATTAAGGAAAATTTTTAACGATATTGTTGATTTTATTATTCTTTATACTTCGGAAAATATTTATGTGTCCAAGCGAGAGCACATAACTCAGAATCCATTACGGGTAATGGGAAGGGTTAGAGGAACCTTGAAATAAAGATATTCTGATATCATTACAGTTGAAAAACAAGAATAATAATAAAGAAAATTGTAATAAAGCTCCTTGAATACTTAACTAAACCATTATTTCCGAAAGGATGATAAAGATATAACTGTCATATGATACTTGGGGTAAAGTAGGAATATTTAATCAAGAAAGGAAAAGGTTGGAGCAGTGACCCAGATTTCCCCTTCTTGGTCATCATAAGTGGTAAACCGAGGGATGGTTACCTTCTTGGTCATCATAAGTGGTAAACCGAGGGATGGTTAAGGGTAACAGTATTGCTCCAAGTTTCAGAAAGATAAGGGTTATAAAGACAACCAACTATAACCAGAAAGCCATGCTTTAATTTTAAGGATTTGTACTTCTGTAAATTCCATAAAGAACTAAATTTAGATAATAAGAAGTAAACCTACAAAAGAAAAGAGCGATATCATACTACCGACTGAAAACAATTACCCAGGCAATCGAGCTCCAGATGAGCCTTTATAATAATACAGAACATAAGAAAAATGAATCTTTATATTAAATACAGAAACAAAGTCAAGAACCTAATTTGTTCCATACATTTCTAATGTAATATCTTGAAGTCAGGAAAAGAAGGCACCTCATTGTTAATTTGCAAATAGGAAATACACTTGAAAGTTCTTAAGTCTGGGTAAAGACGAAAAGTAAATATCATGAAAGGGTTTCTTACCTCAATAGAAAAACAAAAACTCAACAGTCGAAGTTTTTACTTACCAGTCAAAGAACAAGAAATTACACAATAGGTAGTCCACAGAATTACCCCGAGAAAATTGTTCATAGAATTTCTCTCAGCCGAGATCTTAAACATAAATTAACCAAAACTTGAGAAGGTTATAATTCTAACCACTCATTTAACTGTACTGCTTGGTCATGGTGAAACCCTTTAATCATTCTTAATAAAATAAAATACCACAATAATTTAGAACCCTCGATAAGTCAGTGGGATGCACCAGGGAACAAAACCCTTTATTCGAGATAGCCAGTTGGACAAGCTGAGCCTAACCACATTTATGCTGGAAAAAGGCAAGAAACAAACATATACAGTTAAATTGTCGGTAGGCAAATTGAGAGTGTTATAAACCCTAAAACCCAATCTTCAAAATAAAATGGAGGACGGATTCCAACAACTTGCTGATCTCAGGTTTGCCACATCAGAGTGTAGAGGCTGGACGAATCCTCTGCAAAATCAAGCAGATAAGAGGTTAGATGAGATCAAATCCATAAAGTGATGCTTCTCTCGTGAAAAAGAAAAATAGCGTTGTATATAAACAAAGGGTTCTTAGCTTGTTGCTTGACTTTTGCGCATGTTTTCCTTCTGGCTTAAGACATGGCACAATGTCAATGGGGGTGTGTAGAAACTTAGTTCTGTGGCGAGAATGGGCCAAGGCTCTAACAAAAAACTCACTCAACTGAAAATTTTGAAGAGCCATACCATTCCACAGTAAGCTCGTTGAATGACCAACACGAACATAAGGAAAATTGGTTGTTTACCCATAACCACCGTAGGTTTCCAGAAGTCGTCGGATGAGCAAGGAAAAAGATCAACAACAATAGCACTACCGAGTAGCTTATTGGAAGACTCAAGAACCTAGGGGCCGGTTGATCACCACCATAGAATTAATAAAAACCACCATCTATAGTTTAACACCTAAATTTATAAATTCACCGTTGATATAAAAGTAATAGGGAGGACGTTGGTTCATTTTGTAATCATTATGCTTCTTCCAAGTGGTAGGGTAATTGATCAAACCTAGACATTAATAAAGTGGAAATGTTTATAAAAGACATAACTCAACTTGACATTATATACATTTATCCGAGAAACCTTCAACTTGGCCTATGTTGTGCTATTGATATGCAATAGATGTGTACAATTTGATTGTATGGTTAATCAAGGTACCTTTTTTTTATTACTTTTGGTGTGGATGTGTGCAACATGAATCATCCAATCACAACTTCTACATAGCGAAACATAGTTGGGTGGGTAGCCACTTTTGGTAGCTAGGATCTCATGGAAGCTTTGTGTACCTCAGAATCTGGATCACCTTATCAACATTTTCTCTCTAAAATAGCTTGTAGGACTCCAACCACGTCTACGCGGTGCAGTTGTCAATATAGTAGGGAGCATTCCACAACCTAGGACCACAGGAGTTTCTAGTCTCTTCATCATTAGAGGATTCGACCATTGGGGCCTTTCTAGCTCGCCTTTTGTATGCAAACATCGTTCTCCTACAATACCTAGAAAATAAAAAAGCAACCATCATAAAGATTTTTGGGTTTTAGGGCTAGCTAATTTTGGGTGAAAAACTAGGTGTTAGCAACGAGTAAAAGGAAATATTGTTAGGCTTACAATCTTGATCAGGATGGTTGATTGTCTTCCTATGAAGAAAACAACTCACATGAAAGGGGACAGGCTAGGGCATAATGATGTTAATTTTAGTTTCATATTACATGGTTAAATTAATATATTAATTTATTATATTAATATATCAATATTAATATATTGATTTATCACTATATTATATTAATATTTTTATATTAATAGAGTGGTTTATTGATATATTTCCTTAATTAATATATTGTATTAATATTAATATATTAATACTTTAGAATTAATCTACATTAGTATATTAATATTTCAGAAATAATAATACATGCTAATGAGATTATTATTAATATTTTAATATTAATACATCAATTATAATAATATATTAATATATTAATATTATTTATAAGAATCTACTAATGATATAATTCCTTAGTAGATTAATGCACTACATTAAAATTAATATAGTAGTAACTTCATATTAATCTATTAATAAATTAATACATTAATCTATTAAGATATACTTCACTAATATATATTAGTAATTTTTTATATTACATTAAATAGAGTGATAAAAATATACCAACCTATTAAAATATTAATATTGGTAATTAAATATCTATGTTACGGTTTTTAGTTTTTTAGGTTTTTAGTCTTTTGCTTTTATAGTTAGGATTCCCAACCGTCAACTTTCTTCCTCCTTTTCTTTCTCCTTCATTTATTTATATTTATATATCTTCCCTTCTCCTCCTCTCAATCATTTTGTCATGATGATGGGTCTTGTTGTGGACACAAAAAATCAACTAAAAGATGATTAATGTGGATCTAGTTTTGAACTCAAATTCTTCAATCTAGGGCTTTTGGAGAGAGGAGGCTTTTTCATGTTCATATCTTTAGAATATAAATATCTGGCGAAAATTTCAAGCCAAAAAATGTATTGCAAGACTGAGAACAACTTAAGATAAAAAACATTAGGTATCCTAGTGAGGAAAATACCAAGTAGCTCAAGAAAATGGATAGCTAAATGTTGATGATCTTTTCTATTTGATTTGTTGCGAATTTCGTCATGGAAAAAAGTTGTAAAGGTGAAAACGGTAGTAGTTGGCTAGCCTAGGCAAAGTCATGGGATTGAGATGAGCATATGAGAGGGATGCAACGAGCAGAGGCTCGAATGGAATTTACAACAGTTTACAACTTATGCTAAGGTCAATATAAGTGATTCTTCCATTGTTCAAGATTTGTATGATGTGCACAATGCACCCTGGGTTGTTAGGAAGATCGAGGTTGCAAATAAATAGCTAACCTAGCTTTAAGATTGATAAAAACGATCTCAAACTTATTCTCTTTGTTAGATATGAAGGGAATATATTTATTTATGCAATTAAAAAATAAATACTAGGTAAATCAATACAGTGGAAATGACCATAAAAATATATAAAGAAACCTCAATGAGCATAAAAATTACCTCACTTGAGTTAATGTGTCAAAGCGAGTAATGGCCACATAATTTTTAAGTGGAATCCGTCATCATTGAAGTGACTTTACTTCTATAATAAGACAACCAATTCATATGAGTGAAGAGAAGTTTTATGAGATTCTTCTAAAAGTTTACCAAAGAGAGTTTTTATTGATTACTTGAGTAACCAATTATTTCAACTTGGTTTTTCAACTTTTGTTAAGTCAATGTGAGTTTGGAAAAGTGATGCAAAGGCTTTAGGAACTTGAGAAAAGTTGTAAGTTAATGTTTAAATGCATACTTGAGATTTAAAATAGAACTACAACACTAAATTGAGGTTTACTAATGTGCTATAGAACCCCTCAAAGGATTATTGATGTAATATGGTAGACGAAAGAGATCATGGAGGCACTGAGGAGAGAAGAAAAATGAATTATAGCACTCCACTAAGGGTCATCTAGGTGTTATGGAACAATCCAAAAGCTCAATGATTTGTTATGGAGGCTAGTAAGAGAGATAAAATAGGCCTTAGAGAAAAGTTAGGATGTTATGGAACTACATTGGGGCTCAATGGAGTGCTATAGCACCCTCTATAGGCTCAACGATGCAGTTTAGGTCACTTGAAAAGACAAAAGATTGATAAGGGTCAAAAAAAGTTTCTTTCTAAGGTCACAACACTAGATTGAGGGCTAGAAGAGTGTTGTATCACTTCCTTGAAGGTCAGTAGAGAACTATGCAAAGTATAGAAGGGCCAAGATCAAGTTTTCAAGCTAAGTATGAGACTATAGTATTTTTTTGGAGGTTATCAGGGTGTTATAGCACTGGCTTAGAGGTCAAGGGAGCACTACGCTATGTTAGAGAGGCTCAAAATTGTAAAAAAACGCAAGTAAAAAACCCTTTTAAGGGTTACCCCAACAAGTTAAAGAGATGCAAAGTGCTTCTACACTTCCAGATTAGGGTTAGATAACCTCCTTTTTACTAGATTGGTCATCAAGTCTCAAATAAGTTTTCTTCCCCTATCCCGAGTCACCATAGGTTGGTCACACTTACAAGCTTTAGTCAGGGTTTGCAAGATAAGTTCTAGGTTGACTTGAATAAGTTAGCCCCTCAATTCCTCCAGGCTCAACGCACTTGGAGAAATTGAGGAGTGTTGTTGTAGGAGCTACAATAGAATCCTAGCAATCCTATCTTCCACCTTAAAAATTAATTGTCTAATTATTTGAATGGTGGTAATGTAAGTAGAAGCCTCAGGGGGGTTTTGACTTGGTTGATTGGACCATTAGATCTCTAAGATCTCCCCCTTGAGATAGAGGAGAATTGGTCATAAATGAGACAAGGGTTGGTGAGGTGACAATCACTCCCTCTTCAGTACATAAGGTCTCACACTTGATCTTTTTAATTTATCTCTGTAAGTGTGAGATTTTGTTGTAATGTATTTGCACCATTTCCAATGATAAAACCCATTTCTTGGAAGATAAGATTAGATAAAGTACAATCTTGAATATCTTTCCATGTAGGTGACTTGAATGGAAGAATGAAGACCTTACTCTTATATATCTTTAAGAGTCGATGCTTGTGAGGTGAATCAAGCACCATTGTAAGTGAATTGATAGCTCACCTTGGTGACTCCATTGTGAAAAAGGTATAAACATGCATTCATCATCAAGTTTGAATTTTCATGGTGAAAAATTTGCATGTAGTGAAATATTTCTCCATCCAAGTTTCATGAAAGATATGAATTTATTGGTGTTAAGAGTGTCCCTGGATACCCTGATTTTCATAATATTGGTTGGTTCAAATAAATTCCAAAAAATGATAGTGATCCTTCTCTAGTTACCCTTCATGTTGTAAAATTCCTAAAGTATGCATCAAATTATAGTATGGTACATGAGGATATTCTAATCATGTTTTTCACCTACCCTCTAGAAGGAAAGAAAAAATATTAGATCAATAATTCATGTACCTTGAAGAGCATACCTTTTATGAAGGTATTTATTGAAAAAATTCCCACTAAATTGCAAAATTTTGACGACACATATCGGTTCTTGTTGACAACTCTAAAAATGGAATGCCTTCTTGGTTTTCTTAAAGATGACAAGAGTGATGTGATTGTAGACCAAGAGGAGGAAACTTTCATGATTCCTTTCAAAGAGGATTAATTGTATGGTGATTTATCTATTTTCCCAAGTGAACAAATTTGTGAAAACAATAGTGAGAATAAAAGGCATTCCAACAACAAATTTGAAATAACCAATGGTCCTCTTTCAAAGTTTTTACATGATATGAGTTGCGATAAATGTATTTCCCTCAACTCAAAAATATCTCTATTTTTTAAAAAGAAGAGTGATAGACATTATATGGAGAATTTTGGTGTACCACCTATCTATGATATTGAGGGTCTAATTTTCGAGGGAAATAATTTTCTAATCATTGTTATAGAAAAGGATCTCTTTTATATTTTAATACCAGCATTCCAAATCCAAAACAAAGCCTTGAGGATCCCTAATATTTTGATTGTGTGCATGATTTTCTAGAGGAAGAAGAGATACCTAAAAGGGGCATTAATAGTTTTACACATCAAGAAGGAAATATTGAGTATTTTATTTATAATGCCCCATTTTGTGATACTGGGGTTGTTGTTGAAAAGTTTATCATGGGTCTATGGAATATTCAATATCTTGATGATGAAGCATGGGTTACTATAGGGTTCATAGAGGATAAAAAAATTAGCCAAATTGATGAGTTGAATAGTAGTTATATCCATGAGATTAAGGTCATCCTTAAAAGTGAAGAGGTTTACTTCTTAACAAGTAATGACACTTGTACCAATCTTGTTCTCACTGCATTTTAACATGGGATTTACAATAAAAAGTATAATTGAATAAGAAAAAAAGGCATTGTTCCTATAGGTTAGTTATGAAGCACATAATGATGATTTTCAACAAAATAAGGAGAACCTAGTTAATTCTAGTGATGAGCTATTCAATGAAAAATATGAAATTTATCCCCAATTAATAGTAGGCAAGTTTGATTCCAAGCTAGAAACATCTAGAGTAATTAGTGGCCTCCTTATACGGGCCCACAATTGTTGCCCCAATTTTAGGCTTTGTAGTACTTTTGAGGGTTGGTGCAAAGTGCTCACAATGTGCAACAAAATAAACTATTTTTATATTTTATATTTAATAAATTATAAAAGAGGGTCTTATGACTTTCCTTAAGGTATATCACGAGTTTTTAACTTAGAAAAATAATATTTTAATGTAAAAGAATCTAAGAACCTCCTCTATAAATAGAGGTGCACTTCCTATAATTTTATGATGGTTGAATTAGGAGATAAATCCCTTCAGGAGTCTAAAATTTACGTGATTTTATCTTCTTATAATTTATCTGTGGATGGATGAGTTGAGTGATCTCTTGGAGAGGCCTTATTGATGTGAATTTCACTATTTTCTTGGGATGAATATCGGTGAAACTTGGATGAATATATGATAGTCTAAGTAAGGGGGCTTTATTTTTCTTGGTTATGCTTGTGGATGATGACATTTGAGCATTAACCATGTGTGATTGGTATTTTATTTTCATTATCCCTCTTAACAAACCCTTCTCCCATGCTTTGAGGAATGAGTAAATGGTTTCCTACCCTTATATTGTCCTTGAAATTGAAAGTATAGGGATAGTGAGTGGAATTACCCCATTCTAGTTAACTTAAATCTACACCAATCCTCTTTGAATGGGCTGCTCCTTAACCCCATATATCCCACAAATATATTGACGGTCTTAGTCATTGGTCTTCCACCCTCTTATAATCTTATACTTTTCAAAAATCTTTTAGATTATTTTGTTTAGGTTTAGTAAAAAACACCTTATAGTTCCTTGATTATGTTTGTTTGGGGATCTTTCCTTTCAATTCAATCTTGAAATTTACCGAAAGGAACCTTAAAAATCCTATCTTCCACCTTAAGCCTCCATTGTTCAATCCTTTGAATGCTTGTAATGTAAGGAGAAGCCTTAGGGGATTGTTGAATTTATTTAAGTGTTTTGTGGAAATCTAATATTCTAGCAAACATGAAAGCTTAATATAAAACATGTTAACATAAAAATATTTTAGATAGGCACCTCATATTATAGTAATAAATATTATATATGTTAAATATATTATTATTATTATTATTATTAGTGTATATGCAAAATATTATATTTTATTATATATGTCAATTGGGGTTATCTTAAGTGATTAAGAAAAAGAAATAGAATCTTCCCCTTCCAATATCAATTATTGCAAATAACACGACAAATATTAATAATATTAACAATACACATATATTCTTCATTTACAATTTAAAATATACAACAGTATACCCCACATATATATATATATATAACCTAAAAAAACCTTTACATTCAATAATATATAATATAACATTTATTACTTTACTATCATGTATAAAAAAATTCATATTACTTAACATTGACGCTAATTATATATAATTTCAGATTACTTAACATTGAGACTAAGTACATATATTAAATTAAACCTCTTCTCACACGGAAACCATGTGTCATTTTAGGGCTTACGGAAACCATGTGTCATTTTAGGGCTTATAACAAAGTAACGTTTGTATTTAAGTGATAAAATTTAAATTACAAGGATATTATGATGGAGGAATTGTACGGTTAAAATGATTTTGTATAGTAATATTTGAATTATATTTTTAATGGTAGAATTAGATTCAGCAATATTAAAAATTTAAAACACCCAAAAATTTTAAATTTACAAAAATTTCGCTGAATTTTATTATAATTTTACCAAAATTTTCATAATTAAAAAAAAACCAAATCTTTTAAACTAGAGCTCTTTTAAAATTTGACTCAGTTCAATTCTTTTCTTTTCGATTTCTTTTAATGGGAAGAGGGTAAGTCTGTCGTTTTCCAGAACATTTACCAAAAAAATGTTTTCTTCTCTTTTTTTAATCTCCCAAGGCGAGGCTTTACTTACGGTTATATTGTTGTCTTAGGGCAGTCATATTTTGTAAATCAACCGATTTGAATAATTTTTAAATTTCATCTCTTTTTATATATATATATATATATATAAATATAATAAAACTAATTTTCATTTTTAATAAACTATTAAATTTTAATAAAAGTACATTTGATTTTCTTTTTCCCATTTAAAAAATCGTTAACGATATTTAAAGTCAATTTTTAATTTTATTTAGAATCAAAATGTAAACTTTATTTAAAGTCAACTATTAAAAAAAGCGAGTTTCAGATCTTCAAACTAAATGCAATCTGAAAAACAAAAAAAAACAATCATGCCAACATACTAGTTCATTTTATATAGCTCGAAAATATTAATAATAAAAAATGCATGATCTATCAAGATCTTCCTAGATAAATGTATCGATAAAGTTGAAAAAATAAATAATTAAACGATTCTGACTTCTCAGTAAATAATATCAGTAGGTATATAATAACATTAGAAAGTCTAAACTGCCGGGGTAAGTAATGTTATTAAAATTTTGATAATATCAAAATGTCTGATTCAGTACCAGGTATAATGACTGAAAACTCTCTGAAAGAGATTTAAATTAAATTTAAAAAATAAATCATTTTACTAAAAAATAATTCATTTTACTAAAAATCAAGTTAATTAATCATTATTGAAGGGGAAAACTTTATTTTCAAACCTTAAATGTGATTTACGAAAACGACAGCAGTCATGCCAATATAATATTTTTTTAATATATCTATGAAAATTAATAATAATAAAAATGCCTTGCAAGCTTTCCTATCTTCCATAAGACATCCTCGTATTAAAAAAAAATATTAACCTATACTCTATGAAATATTAATAACAATAAAAAAGCATCATAAACTTTTCAATATTTCAAACGACTATTTTATACATATAAAATTAAATTAAAATATTAAAGGGGTAGATCTTCTGACAAGATTCTTAGCTTTTAAGCATGCGATGTTGATAGCTAAGTAATCATATTAAAAAAATCATAAACTTGTCAAGTAAGGTTGATAGATATTTAATAATATTGAAATATTTAATTTATTATAAATAAGTTAAAAACTCCTAAAAATTTGTAAGCAATGTTGTTAAAATTTTTATAATATAAAAATTATATTAATTATTAGAATTAAAAAATAATTAAAGGTTAGAAAAAACCTATAATACAACTCGATTAAATAGATAAAATTATTATTTATATTAAAATTTTAAATTTAAGGAAAACAATCTTATTAATTTATATTTAAAGAAACAAACCATTAGTTTCAATGAGCTTCCGTCATTGTGAAATCGCATAGCTGAATGAAAGTGCCAATGTATTTACTTTATTATAATAATTTGGAAAATGCATAATTTTACAATGTGTTTAAAGTGTAATTTTAAATATTATGTATATTTTATTTTTTTAATAATTATAATTTAAATTTAGAAAGAAAATTATTAGTGAAAATTATTATATTTTTAAATATATTAATTATTTAATTATCTTTAAAAAAATCCAAAAAAATTGGACGCTCTAATTTTAATAACTAAAATTTATTATTTTAAAAAATTTTAATTACATTTTTGGATAAAATTGATAGGGAAAATGTTAAAAATTAAAAAAAAATGTATTTAATTATATATATATATATATATATATATATATATATATATATATATATTTGAAATATGCAACTTGCAACATTGAAATAGATATGTCATTTCAAACATGCCAATATACTCGATGGGAAGGATCACACCCATTTCACCCAATTACCCAAATTAATTTTAATTAAATATATGAATTAGAATACAAATCATTATTTAAAAAAATTCAAAGATTCCAACAATGTTTGACCTCACTTCTATTTATCAAATTTTATAGTATGCCTAAATTCTATAGTATTCCTAAAATTTATTAGCTAGATAAAGATAACTAATATATATATATATATATATATATATATAACATTTACATTACTGCATATTGTTTGGAAGGATCATACCCATTTCAACCAGTTACCCAAATTAATTTTAATTAAATATATGAATTAGAATACAAATCATTATTTAAAAAAATTCAAAGATTCCAACAATGTTTGACCTCACTTCTATTTATCAAATTTTATAGTATGCCTAAATTCTATAGTATTCCTAAAATTTATTAACTAGATAAAAATAACTAATATATATATATATATATATATATATATATATATATATATAAATAACATTTACATTACTGCATATTGTTTATCTACTTTTATTTATTTATACATTTCACAAATGATTTGTGAAAACACAAATTACTTCATTATGTGGATTCTTGGAATTTTCTATTTTCATGTAGCAAGGTAACAAATTTCAATATTTCATTGTGTTTCATGTCAATGATTACAAAATAATCTATCCACATCCTTGTTGTTTTGAGGTCCACATGTTTTTTTTATAATTGGGTGTTGTGATGAGGGTTGGCATTTGAAATTGAGTTTATTTGAGTCATACTCGTTATTGTTTTATTTTTTTATGCATATTTTTAAGTGTAAAAAAATTATTAAACACAAAATTACGTGCAAATCTCCATCTAATGGGTTATTTTATTTTATGAACCATCAAATATAGACGCTCAAAATGAATCTTTTTAGGTTATTTGGGTTAAGTGAAAATGGATTAAGGTTGAGGTTGTGAGCTCCAATAAGAGGGAAGAAGGATTAGTGCCTCAAATTTCAAAGTACATTGTTTCAAAAAAAAAAATTGGTATTACAAAAAAATATTGGTTTTTGTATAGCAACATGTTCCGAGATTATTGTTATTTTATAATTTTAATACTATGCCAATTCAACGTATATATTCATACAAAATAAAAATAAAAATAAAGAATAAAGAATAAACTATTCCAAAAAACAGATTTATTAAGCTTTCTAGGTTCTTTGGGTTGAGAAAAAATGGATTAAGGTTAAGGTTGTGAGTTCCAATAAGAGTGAAGAAGGACTAGTGCCTTCAATTACATTGGCCCCAAAAAAATTTATTTTGGTATTTGCAAAAAATAATAGTTTTTGTATAGCAGCATGCTAAAGCATGTTGACATTACTCTTATTTTATTTAATTCTATGCAAATTCAACGCATATGAACACAAAATACAAATAAAAAATAAAGAAGAAACTATTCCAGAAAAACAGATTTTTAATGGAAATGGAATAAATGATAACTTCCAATTATAATTATGTAACAAAATTTGGAGATGGAAATCCTCAAATTTGAAATAATTACCACTAACTCACTATGATATTATATATAAAAGTAGGAATTGTTTATATATATATATATATATATATATAAACAATTTTACTCTCTTAGAAAACTCTAGAAAAATTTGATTAAGTAATCTTAATAAGCAATTTTTTTTAATACATTTAATCAATTTTGCATAAAATTGACATGGAAAATATATATATAAAGTTTTTAAAATGTATTTAATTGTCAAATTATAAACAATATGCAACTTGGAACATTGAAATAAATGTCAACTTATGACATTTAAATGCTAAAAAGTTTTTAAAATGTATTTAATTGTCAAATTATAAACAATATGCAACTTGGAACATTGAAATGAATGTCAAATTATGACATTTAAATGCTAGCGGGGAGGATCACACCCATTCCCCTAACCACTAAAATTAGCCTTAATTAAATATATAAATTAAAATACATGTCATTATAAATAAATTTAAAAAATAAAAAATAAAAATCTAACAATCTAGTAATATTAACCTTGCTCTTGTTTATCAAATTTCATAATTCTCAATGATATCAACAATGTTTGACCTTACTCATGCCTATCAAATTCTATAATATTCCCAAAATTTATAATATAGACTAAGATTACTAATTTATAAACCATTCACATTACTACAAAGTGTGGTTTGTCTACTTTTATTTTTCTATACATTTCACTAATGATATGAGAAAAATACAAATTACCTTATTATGTGGATTATTGGAATTTATTATTTTCATGTAGCAGGGTGTCAAATTCCAATGTTTCACTCATTACTGATTACAAAATTGACTATGGACATCCTATTTGTGTTAAGTTCTACAAGTTTCTTCATAGTTGGGTGTTGCGATTAAGCTTGGAATTTCAAATTTAGTTTACTGGATAAATTAAAATTTCATAAATAGTAATAAAGTTTCATATAGTTTCATATTTTTTATTATAATATTTATGCATATGAGTATGTATCAAAGTTTTTTATTATATCCACAATTATGTGCAATCCCTATTTAAAGCGTTTTATTGTCAACCATTAAAAATAGGGTACTCAAAATGACATTTTTTGGCTATTGGGATTATGTAAAAGTGGGATGAATGCCTCCTTATTAAGTTGTGAGTTTCAATTAGGAAAAAAGGGTTAGTATCTTAAATTGTATGTGGTTCAAAACTTTTACTATGAATTATTATAAATAAGTAGCTTTTTCTCTCAAGTATTATAAAAAATAGTATTACTTTTGGACTCACAGCATGCTAAATCATATTATTCCTTATTGATTTAATAGTATGAAAAATAACAAATTCATACCATATATGAATTATTATAAATAAGTAACTTTTCTGTGAAGTATTATAAAAAATAGTATTACTTTTGGACTCATAGCATGCTAAATCATATTAACATTATCCTTTATTCGATTTAATAGTATGAAAAATAACAAATTCATACCATATATACAAAGGGAAAAAATGAAAAAAATACTTAAAAAAATGGATTTATTAGTGAAATTTAGATAAACATAATTATAATTATGAAACAAAATATAAAATACAAATCCTCAAATTAAAAATAATTACCATTAACTCACTATAAACTATATATATAAAAGGGGGAATTGTTTATATAAATATAGAAAGCATAAAGCATTACCAAGTTTTAAACCACATTTTTGTGTAAACAACTTTGGGCATACATTTGGCAATATTAATAGGATTGGGCCTTCTAAATTTGTAAAAACTTGTAAATCACTATTAAAAATATTGATTGTCCAAAAAGGCTTTGTATAGTTCAGTATAGGGGAGATGTGTTTAATGTAAATAAGTAATAGTACAATACAGGGGAAATGTCTATAACGTATGCAAATAATGTAATGTCGATTTCATATTCAAATTAAAACATATATAAATGCAAAATGTAACATAAAAACTAAAATGCAAAATGTATAATGTAAAATATAACATAAAATGTATAAATATAAAATGTAATGTAAAAGATAAAATGTATAATGTATAATTCAAAATATAATGTAAAATGTAATGCAAAATGTAAAAGGTAAAATCCATATAAATTAAAATAATGATTGTGTAACTATATTTAAATTCAATTAATAAACACATACAAACTTAATACTTACAATATTACAATATAGTAAGATTTTTCATCATGCATATTCAACCTCACATTACCATGGAGCTTGTAAATAGGCTTTGTTACAATACCAGCCAATACCACGGCTCATCAATACTAGATGCCCAATTTAAATTTTATTAATAAGCACATAAAAACTTAATACTTACAAAAAAAAATTACAATATAACAAAAAAATTAACCATTGATATTCACCCCACTTCACCATGGATATTATTAACTTGTAAATAAGTTGGACAAATACCATGACTTATCAATACCATAAAATGTAAAAAAATAAAAAGCTATAATTACTTTTGAGATATACTTAAACCATCTAGAGAGATATTCTAGAGAGAGAGGAAAGAACAAAGACATAGAGAGATAGAGATGGAGAGATAAAAGGGAGTGACAATGGAGAGATGATAGAGAGTGAGGGAGAAAGGAGATGGGGAGGGAGGGAAGAGAGAGAAAGAGAGATTGGGGGGAGACAGAGGGAGGTTGGATAGAAAGGGAGAGAGAGGAAAGTGAGTGAGAGAGAGAGAGATCAAGATGGAAGAGAGAGAGGGGTTACTTTTAGATGTAAAGTATATAATTTATTTGAGCCTTAAGCAATCAGATCCTCAAGTGAAGTGAGATGATTAGCACTAGAAAGAGTTTTTACATGGAAACATACACATGTACAAAAGATCTATACATGTAGAAAAATAGGTTTATGATGTTAGCTATCATGCACAAAGTGCACAATAGTGTAAAAAATGATGAATGGTTTAGTCTTAAATTATAAGCGACTTCAAAGTTGCAATAAATAATATCTAACTTGGTTATATCTTTTAATGTGTTTATGTATATATGGTAAAGCTAAAACTTAAAAATATTATTTGTTTAATGAACGAGTATAGATCCATCTTAACTCTAGAACTACCAAGCATGATCAATTCTTTTAAGGTGTAAACCTCTTTTAGAGTGCAAAAATATTTAATCTTTCTCAATGTTTGATAGATAGAGAGTTAAAAGATAAGCTAGTAAATAACTTAATAATTACATGTCAAATTTTAGGGTTCAGATTTTTTTACCTATTCATTTTAAACTTTAGTAAATAAATGAATTAATAAACATCAAATTTCAGCACTCTTGTTTTTTCATTCAAATTACTTGATTATAATATGTAAATAAAATTTTAAATTCTACTTAATTATAATTTTACAGTATTTAAATTACATTTTTAAATATTTTAACCATTTCAATATCCACAAAAATTCAAAAAAAATTAAATAATGTAATCATAATAACCAAAATTTATTATTTTAAAATTTTTAATATAATTATATATATATATATAAATTGATATTCTGCTGAACGTGGTTCCTGCCAAGGCTGTATGTCTTTTCTCAACTTGCTCAGATCCAAACCATTAGGGCCCCTTAGGGGTTCCAACCAAAGAGCACGGAGATCCCAAAAATGATTGGAACAATATTCGACCTTGCTGTTGTATAATAAACTTCATAATATTGCCAAAATTTATGAACTAGATAAGGATGACAGATTTATATAACATTTACATTACTCCAAATTACATATTGTTTATGTACTTTTATTTATTTATACATTTCACAGATGACTTGAGAAAGAACAATTTATTTTATTCTATGGATTCATGGAATTTGTTATTTTCATGTACCAAAAGAGTCAGAATTCCACATGAGCTATTACCAAAAGGTCAATTTTGCTGAGGTTTACATGTTTTCTCATAATTGGGTGTTGTGATTAAGGTTGACATTTCAAATTTAGTTTATCTAATTATAAGTAAAATTTGATAAATGTTAGTAGATTAAATTCTTTTTCATTATTTTAAAGTTTATTCATATTAGTAATTATATAGATGAGTATGAAAGGATGTGTAAGTTTGTCCTGTTGTTCATGCCACTTTAAAATAAAAATAAAAATAAAAATTATGTTCTATATAGAAAAATAATGTGGCTATAATTTAAAAAAATGAATATGTTGTGAAGTAATTAGAAGTAAAAAAAAAAATGTGAATAAGATGTTTAAATCTTATACTTTTCAAAAATATTTTAACAAGAGAATTAAATAAACTATTTGAAGATCTATATTAACTAATTTATATCCATATCAAATTTATATATATTTATATATTGGAAAAAAAATTAAAATTGTATGGTTAAAATTTTTATTTAGTCTTATATATACTTTGTTTATTATTCAAAAATACAATTTAAACAATGAACTATAACACATTATATTTTATACTCTAAAAAAAATTGTACGTGAAGAAATTTGATTCTTTAAATATGTACTTAAAATAGATCTATACTACTTATATAGAAAATTATGACTGATTCCATTTAAAAACTATTTTATCACACATAAAATATAAGTCACTCAAAGCCACATTGTATGGGCTATTTGGGTTAAATAAAATTGGGACGAATGCCCCTTCTTATAAACTTTTGATATTAAATCTTGCGAAAAGTATTAGTTTTCAATTCTCAATATGCTGAACATATTAGCAATACTCTTTGTTTAGTTAATATTATGTTAATTTACGAGTTTTTAGTATAACAAAAATATAATAATAAAGAAGAAATTGTAAAAAAAAAGATAAATTTATTAATAAATTGAAATCAACAGATATGTGCGATTTCACATTCTCAAATTTCAAATAATTACCCCTCGCCCATTATAAAATTTTAAAATTTTATATAAAAATAAAAATTATATATATTTATAACAAAGTAGTTTTAGTTTTAAATAATGTACTTAATCTAAACAACTTTATACATACTTCGAATTTTTTTTTTAGGGGATCCCTGTAGAAAAAGCATTATATTACAATATTTACATTATCTATACAACCGATCCGTGGCGCCGAGGATCACGTTCAAGGAAGCCGAATTCACACTTCAATTTACACATGTGCTTCTCTAGGGCCCCGCTAGGCCCGCTGTGCCCCGATTCTATGAACCTGGCACTAGGGGGGGATGGCGTTGTAGACCTAATTTTGAGCGAATAAATGGAGCCGTCGTTTAATTGTTAGAGCACTGTTGAAAAATTATAAATTTAATGTAAAATTTTGGATCTTAACATTCCTTTTTAATTTTAAAATTTATTTTAATTAATATTTCGGTATATTTTTTTAATGTACAAATTTAATTTAATAGAAAATTATATTTTTCAAATGAATTCTTTAATATGGTTGATTTTAATTTTAATTTTAATATTTGTATTATAGTGAATGGGTAATTTGTTGGAGTAATGAGCAAGATTAAGATTAAATTTAACAACTATCACTATAACACCAAAAGTAGATCCAATAATAAAAGCTACCATTATAACATCAAGAATAGATTTTAATTTATGACTTAGCAAGAGACATAGTGGACCACTACCAATATAATACCTAGATTATGACTTAGCAAGAGTTAAGACTTCAGGATGGTGGGATAGCCTACTCCTTGAGCCTTAACTGACCACTACCAATATAATACCGATATGAATTTATGACTTAGCAAGAGTTAAGACTTCAGGATGGTGGGATAGCCAACTCCTTGAGCCTTAACAAGGGGCCAAAAATGCGTTGATGTTGGATTTGAAACCAAGTAGAGGAGATAACGTCTCATTGTGTCAATCACTAGGTAGTCCCACCAAGGGACAATTCTTTTCTAAAACTACCATTCACATTGCATTTAATATTTAGTCCCTTCTCCCATAAACAAGGATTTCCCATACACCAATTTGATGTACGACTTGATTGTGACCTTAAAATTAAATAATAATAATAATAATGTGCGTTATTTGTTATGAATATAAAAGAAATTTGATGTATGTCTTGGTCGTGACCTTAAAATTAAATAATTATTATTATTATGGGTGTTTTCCTTTATGAATATATTATATATTATATGTGTTTCATATTATTTCCAAAAAATAAAAATATTTAATCGTATTCATTCTTATTACCAAGTTACTTAATACTTTGGTGAAACTGTATACATTTATTGTGTACATAACATCAAAGGTAAGAGGAACCATGATCTCAATTTTGAAATGAGTCGAACTAAAAGAGGACCTTATAAATAACAAAAACATGTTTATACCCACTTTTAAATGAAAATTTTGATAGGATGTTAAAATTTCAAGTAGTAATAGTAATATGCACAACATGCATTTTGAAGAAATTCATATTTTTCCTACAAGTAAGAATGAGAGAGATCTCCCTCCCAAACCCCAACACTTAAAAGGCTCAATCCTGAGTTCATCAACTATGAATGTATATACAATGATTAGAGTCATAATAACTACACATTTGAGATTTTCATATCCAACTAAATAAATCCATTTTATAACCGACTAATAAATAAACCATTTGATAGAAAATGAGATTTATCATTAACATACCAACATTAAAGATATTACATAAAAAATCTCAAAATAAAATACAAAATCATTATTTCACTTATACAAAGAAAAAAGTCAATTCTATTATTTCTTGGGGACAACTAAACAATTTTTCTAGACTTTATTTTAGGTTTAAAATATTAAATAAAAACTGTTAAAAAAATCACTATTTCACTACACTCCATTTTAAACTTGAAACCAAAAAAAGATAAAAATCTACCACCAAATAATACAAATTGTATAATGTAAATTGTTATTTATATAGAAAATCGAAAAGGACTCATGTTACTAGTGACTAACATCCTTCTTTCTTCCCTTCCTCTAGTTCACAAAATATTGAAACTTTTATTATGAGTTATGAATAAGTTCCTTATAAGTTGAGTGTCATTGTTAGTCAATTGAGTTTCTAGACATTCTCTCTATGGTGTGGTTCTTAATAATATGGTAAGATTATTAATAATTAAGTTTTTTTAAGAGTGGTTATAGTTTTTTATTAGGTTTAAGTGTGTATAATTTTATTTTTCTAACACATTTAAAGAATTTCTAATGGTGAGCAAGTCTTTTGTTATTTTGAAGTCTTATTTTGGGTTTTACATATTGTGAGGACCACATAGTCTAATGCTTATCTTAATATCTTAATGAGGAGAATAATTTTTTACCATCTTATTTGCAATTCAATATATGTATAAATACATGCAAATTTTTTAACTTACCCATTAAACTGATAATTTTATAAAATAAATAACATCATCACTCATATACAAATGTCAAAATAATTAATATTTAATTATAAAATAAATAAAATAAAAATAAATACTCAATACATTTAACCCCGGAAATTACCACCCACCACAGCATATTACCATTAATATGATGAGTGGAGATTGACCGCTTGTGCAAATATTAGCATCAGTATTTAAAACCCTTTTCGAATCCCCTTTAAGTAATGGACAAAGTAATCTCTGAAAACTATGTTATCAATGGTATAGGGATATTAAGTTTAAGAAATAAATAAATTATAAGATTATAATTTTTAATTGAATTATATTTTCATATACGAATATTCAACACATTAATTATATAAAATTAATAACTTACAAATCCATCTCTTCAATTTTTTTTTATAATATTTGGAATAAAATGGACCACCAAAATCTACCAAAAACGACAACAGAGAGTAATCTCGTTTGATTACCGCGTTATCAATGACCGAAGAAAGCGCAGGCAGTCTTTATCACGGCTCGGTGTCTTGTGACAAGACTCTGCAGCCACCTGAAATTGCGATGTGTTCACTGGTTAATCTCCCGGCCATAAACCAATAAATCTTAACGGTATAGGGTAAATTTGACCTCTCGACTGTGCAGTTTTGTCGGCCATATTTGATTGAATGGGTTAAGTTCATTCCCCTTACCTGGTTTTTAGGGGAACTTTTCCAGGGGAGGTTTATGAGCAATGGTGGGTGCCCCACAGAGGATTTGTATATTTTCAAAGAGCCAATCTCCGCGGGGACGCGGTGAGGGCAACAATCCCGGGGCAATTGGCTCCAAGGAGAAGAGATTCTTTGCACAAGAAAACAATGTCAGATATCTCTATAAAATGACAAGGCAGGGGAAGCACCAAAAGAAATATCAGCAGCAGTCACAGTTCAGAGGATCATGAGTTCCTTGAAAGAAAACACAAGTATGGGCAAAAGAAATGCAGAGGCGGACTTACAATTGCCTCCGGGATTCAGATTCTTCCCTACAGAGGAAGAGCTGGTGGTGCATTACTTGTGCAAGAAAGCGACCTCGCAACCGCTGCCTGTTCCCATAATAGCAGATGTGGACCTCTACAAATATGATCCATGGCAGCTTCCACGTAAATTTTCCTTTTGCCCTTTTCCCCTTTTTAGCTCTGTAGCGGCGGAGCACATATTTCTAAACAGATTCTTGAATTTGGAAACAGATGCAATTCAAAACTTACTGAAGAACGTGTTGTTTTATTTATTTTTTGTTTACAGCTTTGGCCCTGTTTGGAGAACTTGTTGTTTTATTTATTTTTTGTTTACAGCTTTGGCCCTGTTTGGAGAAAAGGAATTTTACTTCTTCACTCCCAGGGATAGAAAATACCCAAATGGGTCAAGGCCCAACAGGGCAGCTGGTTCTGGATACTGGAAAGCCACCGGTGCTGATAAGCCCATCACTTCTTCTACTGCTACTAAAGGAGTAAAGATGAGAGTGGGAGTCAAGAAAGCTCTTGTCTTCTATGTTGGGAAACCACCCAATGGGACAAAAACCAATTGGCTTATGCATGAATACCGTCTTGCCGAAGTTACCAGGCCTGTAAGGAAGAAAGGCAACTTAAGAGTAAGTGCTTATCTCAATTAATTACGGTTGGTAATCATTTTGTAGATTATTGATTTTGGTAATATTTTAGATGGTAGATTTTGGGAATATTTTGAAATACAGGGTTTTATAAATACTTTTAGATTGTCGATTTTGATTTTGAGAATATTTTAGATGGTGGATTTTGAGATTGGGGGTAGTAGTACGTTCCAAGGTTGGGCTGTTCGCCCATTAAAGTGGTACGTGAGCTGGGTTCAGAACCTGAGACAGTTCGGTCCATATCCTGTGCGAGCCTTAGAGCATTGAGGGGACCTTTCCCTAGTATGAGAGGACCCGGAAGGACGCACCTCTGGTGTACCAGTTATTGTGCCCACCGTAGACGCTGGGTAGCCAAGTGCGAAGCGGATAACTACTGAAAGCATATAAATAGAAAGTCCACCCCAAGATGAGTGCTCTCCTATTCTTACTTCCCTGAGAGACCTTAGTCGCGAACAAGGCTGGGACAACCAGGGGTTCTCTGTCCTTGCAGGGGATGAAGCTACAAAAGTATTGAGAATCCAAGATAAGGTCACGGCGAGACGAGCCGTTTATAATTATGATAGGTGTCAAGTGGGAGTGCGGTGATGTATGCAGCTGAGGTATCCTAACACACCGAGAAATTTGAACCTTGTTACTACATGACCCGATCAGATATGATCGGGTACTATCCATCTATTCTTTTCTACAGATATAAATTAAGTTTCACAGATAACCATTTTCAGATTATCGATTTTGAAAATATTTTAGATAATTCATTTTGAGAATATTTTGAAATACAAATACAATTAAGGTTTTTCCCTTTTCCTATGAGCTTTGTCATTTCATTTGTGTATACTGATTCAAAGCACTCTTCTCGTTGATTCAAAGCACTGTTCTCGTTGCAGTTGGATGATTGGGTTCTCTGTAGAATATACAGAAGGAAAGTCAGTGCTGAGAAATTCGCACTGGAGCCGAAGCAAAATTTCAATGGTGTACCATTTGAAAATATTGATGAACAGGAGATGGAGAATCAACCAACTCAACCTCAATCGAGCACAGTGGTGTTGAACAGAGCAACCTGTCTTTTGGCCATTTGAGCAAACTGGGACCTTCTGAAGCAGGCTACAACGTGGTTCCCCCTCGTGTTTCTCCCGTATGGAATCCCACTGTCTATTTCCAGAACCAGGATTTCTTCCAAAACTCGACCCCGCCTTTTACTTTCAGTAACGTGAAGGCTACAGTGCAGAGTACAATAATGAACCGAACCTCCTCCTCCATGAACCGCCAATGGAAAAATTGCACTTCGACAGATTTCATCTCAGGATTGCACAATGATTCTACCAGTGCCAAGCTATCACCTTTTTCAGAAGAAGTTCAGAGCAGATTCAGATTGGAATATCTCTCCCAGGAGCAGCAACAACCAATTAATGTCGGCTTCCAAGGTCTGCAAAAGACCCCTTCTAATTTCGAGCAAGTATCCTTTTCTGAATCTTCCGCTCAAATGAGCTCCTCCACTGTGTTTTAAGCTAGAGCGTCGCTTATTGCCCTCTGGCTAAATTATTTTTATAAGAATTTGTTTTCATAGACCTACTGGACGACTAAATGGCTAAATGGCCCCATGTAAAATTAATTTTATATTATGAAGACGTTTCTAAAGAGATTAAGTTAACCGATCGATTAACTTGAGCAACATGATATTTTTCTTGGTCGATTTACAGCAATTGATTTCATAGTTTATTTTGGTAATAAAGTTTACATATTTTGTAATTTAATTGTTAGGTGGATGGTTGATGTAAAATTAGTTTTGTATTATGAAGATGTTTTGGTAATAAAGTTTACATATTTTGTAATTTAATTGTTAGGTGGATGGTTGATGTAAAATTAGTTTTGTATTATGAAGATGTTTTTGAAGAGGTTAAGTGAACATGTTTTTAAAGAGGTTAAGTTAATAGATGGATTAACTTAAATAACATACATTATTTATTTATTTATTTGGAGTTATTATAAGGTGGATAGTTTTATTTTATGATTTATTTTGGAATAAAGTTTTTATTATTTGTAATTTAATTATTAGGTGGATGGTTATCTAAATTTTAAAGGGTTTATAGTGATGAAGTCATATTTTTATCTAAAGGGAACTTCACAGATATATATTTGATGGAGTAGACCCTAATTAAAGTTGATTTCTTAAAAGAAACACATTATAAAAAGGTAATAGTAAGACTGAAGGAGGAGAAAGAGAGCTCCCAAAATTTCTCTTATTTCATGTAATAGTTTTTAATGGAATTCTTTTTTTTTTAATTCTAGTGCTCTTGAATATTTTCATGATGTAATTTGGTTCTTACATTTTTATCAATATTCTTGTGATTAGTTTTATTGAATATTTTCATGATGTAATTCAGTTCTTACATTTTTATCAATATTTTTGTGATTAGTTTTATGGTAGATCTATATGGAGTCCATTTCCTAGATCATGCAATGTAAATATCACAGTTGGTCCATAAGCATTATAGGTTTTTTTACCCTTGAATCTTCATTCACCATTAAATAAAAATTCTTACATGAATTCACTACATCTATTAATTTACAACACCAAAATTCCATAACCTCTACAACGACCCATATTTCTCTACAAACCCTTGTGACCCTCGCAACTTGGCATTCTATTGTTATTGTAAATTTATGCAACTATGCCATAGCTTTAAAAAGAAAAGTATGCAACCCATGAAACCTTAGACGGCCTCGTCTCAGCCATTTCTTAGCTTGTAATGGATGAAAAATGGGGGCAACTGATTCAAGGG
Source organism: Pinus tabuliformis (assembly GCA_031772625.1). NCBI lineage: Eukaryota > Viridiplantae > Streptophyta > Pinopsida > Pinales > Pinaceae > Pinus > Pinus tabuliformis. The sequence continues at coordinate 501,985,799 of CM062814.1, read as the reverse complement.
CATGGGAAATTTTCTTCAAAGTAACTTTTAGGTCAAAGGTTTTTTCGGAGTTGGTTGGGCATGTGAAATTTTCTTCATAGTAACTTCTAGGTCAAAGGATTTTTTTCGATGAGTTGGTTCCTCACTTCAAAAAATTTGTTAGAATTAGGTCTAGTTAAACTTTGCCATGTAATTAGCTAATTTGAGTATATTGTTCCAAATGTTATGAAAACTGTGAAGTCTTTAATATTTTCAACCAAATCCAATCCAGATCGCCCTTAACCATTATCCCTGTAAATTTGATGTGATACTAAAACTCGATCCATGGGGAGAAAATCCACATTTTTCATGTGTGCGCATATGTATATGTATCTTCTGCGTTCTTGTTTTCCATTCCTTTGTGAAGTGTGCGAATTAATAGTGTATATTTTTCTGAGTGTTTGCAATAATGTATAACTTGAATTTTCCAGGGGATTGTGAACGAGATCTCTATCATTGCAGTTGGCTCAGGGATCATTATAAGAAAGGAAAATACGCAGAGGAAGACCTGTTGAGTTAAGGAGCGTAGAAGTAGAAGACTGGTCTCATCAAACGAATAAGTTAGGTTGATATTATTATTGTGGGCGCATTTCCTGAAGAATCCCTGTGCATTTTAATTAGTCCTTCAAAGTGTTGTGAAGCACCTTCCGTGGTCTCCCTCTCCGTTACAATGGATCTATATGGAGTCCATTTCTGAGGTCGTGCAATGTAAATATCACAGTTGGTCCATAAGTATTATAAGGTTTTTTACCCTTGCATCTTCATTCACCATTGAATAAAAATTCTTACATAAATTCACTTCATTTATTAGTTTACAACACCAAGATTCCATAACCTCCGCAACAACCCATATTCCCCTACAAACCCTTAGCATCCATAAGACCCAACTTGACATTCTCGCATTCTTTGTTATTGTAAATTTATGTAACTATGCCATAGCTTTAAAAAGAAAGGTATGCAACCCATGAGACGCCCTCATCTCACCCATTTCTTAGCTTGTCTATGGTGGCATGGCCACCATAGAAACACAATAATGGATGAAATATGGGGGCAACTGATTAAGGCCATGGGAAATTTTCTTCAAAGTAACTTTTAGGTCGAAGGTTTTTTCGGAGTTGGTTGGGCATGTGAAATTTTCTTCATAGTAACTTCCAGGTCAAAGGATTTTTTTTCGATGAGTTGGTTCCTCAGTTTAAGAAATTAACGTTTTCGGAGTTGGTTGGGCATGTGAAATTTTCTTCATAGTCACTTCTAGGTCAAAGGATTTTTTTCGATGAGTTGGTTCCTCACTTTAAGAAATTTGATAGAATTAGGTTTGGTTAACCTTTGCCATGTAATTAGCTAATTTGAGTATAATGTTGCAAATGTTATGAAAATTGTGAAGTCTTTAATATTTTCAACCAAATCCAATCCAGATATCCCTTGAACCAATATCACTGTAAATTTGATGTGATACTAAAACTCGATCCATGGGAAGAAAATCCATAGTTTTCATGTGTGCGCATATGTATCTTCTGCGTTATTCTTGTTTTCCATTCCTTTGTGAAGTGTGCGAATTAATAGTGTATATTTTTCTGAGTGTTTGCAATAATGTATAACTCGAATTTTCCAGGAGATTGTGAACGAGATCTCTATCATTGCAGTTGGCTCAGGGATCATTATAAGAAAGGAAAATACGCAGATGAAGACGTGTTGAGTTAAGGAGGAGCGTAGAAGTAGAAGAGTTGTATCATCAAACGAATAAGTTATGTTGATATTATTATTGTGGGCGCATTTCCTGAAGAATCCCTGTGCATTTTAATTAGTCCTTCAAAGTGTTGTGAAGGACGTGAAGGACCTTTCGTGGTTTCCATCTCCGTTAGAATGGATCTATATGGAGTCTCCGTTACAATGGATCTATATGGAGTCCATTTCTGAGGTCATGCAATGTAAATATCACAGTTGGTCGATAAGTATTATAAGGTTTTTTACCTTTCGACCTTTATTCACCATTGAATAAAAATTCTTACATAAATTCACTACATTTATTAGTTTACAACACCAAGATTCCATGACCTCCGTAACAACCCATATTTCTCTACAAACCCTTAGCATCCTTGAGACCCTGGCAACTTGACATTCCCGCATTCATTGTTATTGTAAATTTATGTAACTATGCCATAGCTTTAAAAAGAAAAGTATGCAACCCATGAGACGGCCTCATCTCAGCCATTTCTTAGCTTGTCTATGGTGGCATGATAATGGATGAAATATGGGGGCAACTGATTAAGGCCATGGGAAATTTTCTTCAAGGTAACTTTTAGGTCAAAGGTTTTTTCGGAGTTGGTTGGGCATGTGAAATTTTCTTCATAGTAACTTCCAGGTCAAAGGATTTTTTTCGATGAGTTGGTTCCTCGCTTTAAGAAATTAACCTTTTCGGAGTTGGTTGGGCATGTGAAATTTTCTTCATAGTAACTTCTAGGTCAAAGGATTTTTTTCGATGAGTTGGTTCCTCACTTTAAGAAATTTGGTAGAATTAGGTTTTGTTAACCTTTGCCATGTACTTAGCTAATTTGAGTATATTGTTGCAAATGTTATGAAAATTGTGAAGTCCTTAATATTTTCAACCAAATCCAATCCAGATGGCCCTTGAACCAATATCGCTGTAAATTTGATGTGATACTAAAACTCGATCCATGGGGAGAAAATCCACAGTTTTCATGTGTGCGCATATGTATCTTCTGCGTTATTCTTGTTTTCCATTCCTTTGTGAAGTGTGTGAATTAATTGTGTATATATTTTCTGAATGTTTGCAATAATGTATAAGTTGAATTTTCCAGGGGATCGTGAACGAGATCTCTATCATTGCAGTTGGCTCAGGGATCACTATACGAAAGGAGAATAGGCAGAGGAAGACGTGTTTAGTTAAGGAGGAGCGTAGAAGTAGAAGAGTGGTCCCATCAAACGCATAAGTTTTGTCGATATTATTATTGTGGCCGCATTTCCTGAAGAATCCCTGTGCATTTTATTAGTCCTTCAAAGTGTTGTGAAGGACCTTTCGTGGTCTCCCTCTCCATTACAATGGATCTATACCAATTGTATATCATTGCAGAGATATAAGGAAATTTTTGCCGGATCTATTGTTTGTCCCTCTAGCACACACATCCTCTAGAAAGGTGCTATAAGAAGAAACGCGCGTTTATAGAGAGGATAATTGCGTCTAGAGGAGAATTGATCATTCTATGTAAGGAAAAGTGCGCCCATTTGCAAAGGTAAATTTCAGCAAGAAATTTTTTTGCAGATTTGGAATTCAAGAAAATTCAAAGGTCTGCTTTGCACCATGTGGTAAGAGTCTGCTCCAGGAACGAAGATGGCTCATTGAATTGGGCATTGAAGAGGGCTCTAACAAATGCCAAATTAATGTAAGAAAATGCAACGTTGAGACAGAATATGCAGCCGGTTGAAGCTAGAACGGTAGCTACGGAAGCTGGAGTTAAAATGGATCTTGAAGCTGGCGATATAAGCGATGAAGAAGAAGAAAAGGAAGTCCCAGGAGCAGAAGTAACAGTCGAACCAGCAAAAGCAAGGATGTTGAGGATGGTTTTGGGATCCGTCACAAAGCCCAAACCAGCGATTTCAAATTATATTAGCAGCATGAATCCAGAAGATCGACTGGATCATAGAGGTGGACAAATCTTTAAGTATGAAGACATGGATGAGGAGGAGAAAGTCGGGTTCATAGTCATAAAGCTAAAAGGCGACACAACTTCATTGTGGGATGGTGTGTAGATTGAGAGTAGGTAGAAAAAACAAAAGATAAAGAGTTGGGATAGGATGGTCGTGAAACTCAGAGGTAAATTTATGCCAAAAGATTACCAATTTAATTTATCTAAGCAAATGCAAAAGCTTAAACAAAGAATGATGTGTGTGAGAGAATACATGGAGGAATTTTATAAAAGAAATATTAGAGTTGTCTATGTAGAGGAATTTGTAGAAAAGATAGGAAGTTATATGAATGGTCTTACGCCGGTTATTTAAGATGAGATAAAGTTATATGAATGGTCTTAGGCTGGTTATTTAAGATGAGATGAGTGTGCTTTTGTCGAGAACAATAGAGGAAGCATACTAGCTAATATTGAAGGTTGAAGCAAAGTTAGCAAGAAAATAGGCTAGCACACGACTAAGTATTACTAAAGGGAGAGGACAATAATCTAGTAGAGGAAGAAGCACAACATAGAAAGGAGAAACAAATGGCATAAGCACTCCATGACAGCAAGAGGGGGATTTTAAAGGTTGGAGATGCTCTTCAAAAGATATATGTTGCTTCACTTGTGGCAAAGTGGGACACATGGTTCATGAGTGTCCAAAAAACTAAGAAGTAGGCCAAAGAAATTTTGTTGTAGCCCTAACGGAAGAACAGTGCAAGAAGTAGAAAATGCGCCAAAGATAGGAGAGTCTCTAATGTTGAAAAAAGTGCTTTTGAAGCACGAAAAGGAAGCGGTTGAACATGCACAAAGAAAGGCCATATTCCCAACTATTTGCAATGTCCAAGGAAAATGTTGCAAGGTAGTGATAGATAGCAGCAATACCGATAAAGTAGTGTCCACATAAGTGGTGGAAAATTTTGATGAGCCCCAAATTTGGTACCATTTTGGGCTCATTTGGCCTAACTACCCTTGTTCAATCTTTCATTTTTCATAACTTATGCATTATTTTTTAGTATGTTTATGTCATTTGTACGAATAAGGGTAGTCACTATTCCTAGGTGGCTAACACGTGCTCATTTCAGGATTTTTTGACACATGTTGGAGCAAAACCGAGCAGACATGGGCTAGGAGACACCCAAGCTTGGGTTGAGGATTCGTAGGGGGGTTGTCTATGGCATTAAATAGCCTCCCTCGGGATCTTCACCCCCAACTCCGAGCTCCAAAGGCCACCAAAACTGGATCTAGAAGGCAGCCAAACAGATTTCTTGGAAGGAGTTGTTCACTCACAGTTTGGGCAGCCAAGTCCCATAGATTTAGGAAGCCACTACGGCCTCGTACTGTATAAATGTTAAGGCCTCAGCCTTCGAAAAGGACTTTTGAAAAACTCTTGCATATTCTGCACTACAGGCTGCTAGCTCTTTTTTGTTCTTTTGTAGCCATTATTGGCACAACTCTTGACTTATGATTATTTTTTGATAATGGGAAGCAGTCAGATTTGATATCAGCTCTGAGTTTTTATAGGAGCCATAGCTCTCGGGGTTGGGCCCAACCTGAGAGCCTAGGGCCTCCTCCTTTGTATTGTTATCTTTCCTTTGAGCACTGTGATTTTCTTTTTTTATGCATTTGAAACGAAGTTTTGTTGAGCAAGATTCAGTTGTGTTGGTTAAATAGGTCATTGTTGAGGAATAGAATTGCTTCAGATGTGTAGAATAGATTGATAAGAAAAGAATTGATAAAGCTCCAGAAAAGGGTTGCCTGCACTCTCAGTTTCACCTCTCCCTTATTGGATCAGGGGCTGGAATTGTAGAACCAGTGCTGCTCAACAAAAACACTAGTTTGCTTGACCATGCAATCTTTGGTGTAATGTCTTCATTTGTAGAAGTTAGTCATGCGTTCAGACCTTTTTAGATGTTTCTTTGATTAAGTGCTATACATGGTTCTCTTTGGAAATAAAGCTACTGTTCATTTGTTTCGTTGACAGTTCGGATAGATTAGCTAAGATTTTGATTGTATGCAGGATTTGGTTGATTCAGTTAAGTACACACCGTGCAGGGCATATCCATCTTTCTCTCATCCACCTAAGCTTCGTCCAGGCTAGCTGCTCCATCTCCTAGTTAGGTTCTTCATCTATTACTGCTCTTCTGTCCACGTAACCCTACCTTCTTGCTCTTCCTTTACCTTAGCCTCCTTTAAGCCAAGTGAGCTGTCCACACCCTCTCATCACTTCATCCATCAGTCACTGGGCCATCTCAGACCCCTACCCTACCTCTCTATCCATTCATGCATCCTCTTTCACTCACCCATCCTTTAAAATCCAATTTTAGAACATCCTGTAGAAATCCCTAAAACATCCTGTAGAACCCCTGTAGACTTCCTGTAGAAGCTCACAAGTGAGGTTGCTAGATAGCCAAACTTTGTGAAACTCTCTGGAAGGGTGTTAGGGACTCCTTAGACCTTGTCTGTGCCTTCCCAACCTTTTCCAAGCATTTCCCTCTCTTGATCCACCCCTCCACAGTAAAAAGCCAGTTAAAAGCACATGTATGATAATTCCGATAACTTATTCAAAAATACAAAAAGATATGTTCTTCAGATAGAGATAGCATAGGCATGTGCATTTTACTTTTGTAGAAGTAATGTCATCTTTTTCAATTAGTTGCATCCTCTCCTCTGCATCAGCAGGACTAGCTGGTAGAATTAGGGTTTGCTAGGGTTTATGTTACTCTTTGACTTTCAGTTTCTTTCTGCAAGTAGATAAGCTTCCTTTGAGTTAGCTTCCATCCATCAGGTACAAAGCTTCTTCTAAGATCTCATAGAAGTTGGCTTGAGCCCCTAGCGGACTTGTGCCAGCTGACCAAGTGACAGCTGCGGCAAGAGCTAGTACTTGTGCATACAACACCGTCGCTTCCAAGTTTGTTACGAACTACCTGGTTGATAAGAGTAAACAAGGGAGTCCCAGGAGTTGCAACATTATTGCTGCAATACTAGAGCCCATCAAATTTGAGGTTGAAGAAGTTGAAGCACCTAACACCTTATAAGGTGTCATGGCTTTACAAAGGCCATCGGTTATTGGTGAATGAACAGTGTGAGATAGAGTTGTAGATTGGAAGCTACAAAGAAAAAATCCCATGTGATGTTATGCCTATGGGCGTATGCCATATTTTGTTGGGTAGGCCACGGTATTTTGATAGAGGACTTGTGCATGATGGAAATAAAAAACACATACAAGTTCGAGAAAGACGACATCAATCACTCCTTACTTCCATTGTAGGAAGAAGGGACATCCAAGAGAAGTGATCCTAAAGCTTTGTTAATGAGTGAGAATGAATTTTTGCAGTAGTTGGAGAAAGAAGAGGTAAGCTTCTCCATCGATTGCAAGCCTAGATTATTTCTTGTTGAAGAAAGTGTAACGAGGTTCGGTCTTCATAAATGTAATTTTGATCTTTGTACTTGTAAAAGAAAAAAATATTATTTTTGTAAATTATAGAAATGAGTTTTTTTCTCATTGCATAGGTCTAGCACATGTCAAAGTGCTATAGGGTGGTCAAAGAGCCAAAACAAATATTGAATACCCTTAAGGGCATGATACACCATGTATATTTATGTATTAGAGTCCAAGAAATACCTCCAATCAAAGTCACAAGTCTCCTCCATATGTCGGCATCATAAAATGAAGCAATCTGAATTATGGAGATCAAATGAGCCTCAAGTTAGCCTAAGAGGAGGGGAAGAATCCTATATAAAGAACCATTCAACCTCTCCAAAAACCAATGATATCATCTCTGGAATCAGTGAAGAAGGAGGACAAGTAAAGGGTTCAAGAATGATGAAGAAAGGTGTCTCTATTGCAGCAAAGGAGGAGGAATTGAAGACCGAGTTTTCAAGCCCTGTTTTAGGGCCTATTATAGTCACATGTGAGAAGATAAGGAGGTTGTTTTTTCTATCATAACAACACTCCTATTGTAGTCATAAAAGACAATTAATTGGGCTTGAAAAGAGTGCCTATTATGCCTCTTACTCAAGCTAAGGAAAGAGAAGGAATCAATCATCATACTCTTGAAGGTATACCCCACGCGTGCAAAGAAAAGGACATACTATTGTTGTTCCAGATATGAAATCTTAGTGAACAAAAGAAAGCTTGGTTGGGTAGTAATAAGGTCATCTTCTTGAGTTAGAAAGGCTCCATCTCAAGCAAAGGAATCAAATGAAAAGGTTATCTCTAGGGCATACAATCTAGGGTTTTTGGAGTTATCGGAAGGAGGAGGATGAAGTGCTACAACGAAGTAAAAGTAAAAAGGCTTGACTTGTGCTTGGAGGATCTTCTTGTCAAGGGTCTAGGGTTTGGCATTTTTCAATTGAAGCTCAGTAGCAGAAATTTACAAAAGGGTTTTCCTCTCTAGGAGAGAGAGAGGTTTTTCAGTGGTTGAGAGCCAATATCTTGAGTTCTTTTCTCTTGTGTTTTGGTGACTATTTGATGAAGTAAGAGAACATGCAATAATAATAAGAAGAAGAGATTTTGATAATAAGAAAAATAAAAGTACTCCACAAATTGTTATCATAGTCAGTAGAATCTCACTATAACATAGATCCCCTGGATTCTTCAACAATTCTCACTTCTACTAGTATTATTGATTTTCCTTTAGAAATCCAAGACATGTTGAGTGAATACAACAATATTGTAGTAGATGAGTTTCCAAATGAACTACCACGAGTAAGAAACATAAGACATCACATTGATTTGATACCGGGAGTGAGAATACCTAACAAACTTGCCTACAGAATGGATCCTATGGAGAATGAGGAGATCAGAAAGCAAGTGCAAGATTTCTTGGATAAAGGGCTGATTGAGAATGTCTTAGTCCATGTGTAGTGCTGACATTGTTGAGTCTAAAGAAAGATGGTGGATGTCACATGTGCACAGATTCTGGGGCCTTGAATAAAATTACCATCTGATACAAATTTCTCTTGTCTTGCATTAATGATTTACTAGATTGCTTAAGTGGTGCTAGTTGGTTTTCCAAAATTTATTTGAGAAATGGGTATCACAAAATCATAATCCAAGAGGGAGATGGGTGGAAAACAACATTTAAAACTAATGATGACTTGTATGAATGTTTGGTTATGTCATTTGTATTTTCTGATGCACCCAATACTTTTATGGGACGATCAAGTGCTAAAAGAATTTATAGTGAAATTTGTAATTATATACATGGATGACATATTAATCTACAATGAGTCAAAAGATGAGCATTTGCGGCATTTAGGGTATGTGTTGGAAATATTGTAGCAAGAAAACTACTCATAAATTTGAAGAAGTATCCCATTTTGAAAAAAAACTTGTGTATTTGGGTGTTTCTATTTATAAGGAAGGTTTAAAGATGGATCTGGGAAAAGTAAAATCAATCCTTGAATGGCCTTCTCCTAAAAATGTGTTTGAAGTTTGCAACTTTCATGAATTAGCAAGATTTTACGGAATTTCATCATAAATTTCAGTAAGATGAGTGCACTAATTGTGGAAACAATCAAGGAAAATCAATGGCCATTTCAATCGATAGTTGAAGCTAAAAAGAGATTCTAGTGATTAAAGAAAAGATTATTGAACAATTGGTTCTTGTACTATCGTATTTCAACAAACCATTTTAGGTAAAATGTGATGCTAGAAATAAAGCTATTGGAGAAGTTCTCAGCCAAGAAGACATGTCTATCACATATTTCAATGAAAAACTAAATGAATCTAGAAGGAAATATGCACATATGGTAAAGAATTTTATGCAGTGGTTTAGGAACTAAAGAAATGGAGGCATTGTTTGTTGTCGAGGGAGTTCATTCTTTACACTGACAATCACACTTTCCAATATGTTATGTAGTGACCTAAATTGAGTCAAAAACATATTAAGTGGATTGAATATTTGCAAATATTCACATTTGTTTTGAAGCATATTAGTGGACATTCTTACAAAATTATTGATTCTTTAAGCAGAAGACAATTTTTATTGTAGGGAAGTCAGATTCAAGTGCTTGGATTTGAACTGATGAAGGATTTGTATGAGTGGAATCATATTTTAAAGAAGCTTATGAAGCCTTCGATAATCCAACTACCCAAAATCGAAGCCCATTGCTTGACTACATGATCCAAGATGGGTTGTTGTTATAAACAATCAATTATGCATTCATAATTGCTACATGAGAGAAAATATGAACAAGGAAAAGCATAGTGATGGCCTTGGAGGACATTTTGGCCATGCTAAAACTTATGAGCTCTTGAAAAAAAGTTATTTATGGCCAAAGGTGAGAGCTTATGTGAAAATGTTTATGAGCAAATGTAGAATTTTTCAGTGTGATAAGTGAAGGAGCCAAAACACTAGACTACACACTCCATTGTCGATTCTAGAAAGACCTAGGGATTCGGTAAGTATAGATTTTGTTTTGGGACTGCCAAAAACTTAGAAATGTAATGATTCAATTTTTGTGGTTGTAGATATATTTTCAAAAATGACTCACATCATTCCTTGTGCTAAAGCTAGTGATACCACTCATGTTGCTAATCTATTTTTTATAGAAGTGGTAAGATTACATGGAATTCTCAAAAGTATTGTCTTTGATTGAGACATTAGATTTTTGGGACATTTTTGGAGGACTTTATGGAGGAAAATTTGCATAAAAGTCAAGTTTAGTTCAAAATATCACCCATAGATGGATGGCCAAATTGAAGTGGTGAGTAGAAGTTTGGGAAATATTTTGTGCAGTTTAGTTGGAGACGATCCTAGGTAGTGGGATCAAGTCTTGGCTCAAAACGAATTCACCTAGAATGATACTCCAAATATAATCATGAGGCTAAGTACTTTTGAGATTTTGTATGGGCTGCATCAAAGAGGAGTGCATGTCAAGCTCATAAATTTGGGAAGAATAGAAAAAGGAAGTGTAACAAGGGAGGATTTCACTACAACCATGTGAGGAATGCATGAGTAGGTAAAGAAAAAAATTCATGACAGTAGTCTCAAGTGTAAAAGTAAGTTATATCTCCGTAGGAAAGAGAATATATTTCAAGTGGGAGATTTGGTATTGGCACATATGCACAATGAATGGTTTCCAAGGGGGGAGTATAATAAAATGAAGTTCAAAACAATAGGAAATTATAGAATTCTTAGGAAGTTTTCAACAAACACTTATGAAATTGAGTTGTCACCTGGAATTAGAATCTCACCCATATTCAATGTTGTAGATTTGCATAAATACGAGCCTGAAATAGAACAACTAGAAAATGATGATCAACAACCACTACAATGGGAAAAAGAACAGCCAACAATAGAACAAATGCAACCTAAAAGAACTATGGACAAGTGATTGACAAAGAATACTAGGGGAACAATGAATTTTGAATTCAGTGAAATAGAAAAATAATGCATTTGTAGATGCAACTTGCATGACTATCACACTCTTACAAAAAAGTGACAAATCCATAGAAGAACTCATGGCGAGGATCCCATGAACTCTTTGTTCCATGGGAGCGTGATGCAGGGGCATGTGAAATTTTCTTCAAAGTAACTAAGAGGCCAAAGTTTTTTTTTGAGGAGTTGGTTCCTCAGTTTAAGAAATTTGTTAGGATGAGAATTTGTTAAGATTTTCCATGTAATTAGCTAACTCGAGTATGTTGTTTCAAATTTTATGAAAATTGTTAAGTATTTAATATTAGCCATATTTTAATATGATGAAATCCAACCAAACCCGACTTTGGTGGATCCAGATCACCTTCGAACCAATATCCTTGTAAATTTAATATGATAATAAAAATCTATCTATGGGGGAGAAAATCCATGGTTTTCTTGTGTGTGCATACGAATCTTCTGTGCTCTTCTTGTTTTCTAGTCCTCTATAAAGTGTGCAAATTAATTCCGCGTGTATATTTCTCTAATTGTTTGCAATAGCATATAACTTGAATTTGCACGAGACTATGAATGAGATCTATGTTATTTCATTTGGTCACATTACATGGGGATAATACTACATTGTGATCATTATAAGAAAGGAAAATACACAGAGGAAGAGGAGTTAAGGAGGAGCATAGAAATAGAAGAGTTGTCTGATCAAACAAATAAGGTATGTTAATATTATTATTGTGGGTGCATTTCCTAGAGAATCCCTATTCATTTTAATTAGTCCTTGAAAGCGTTGTGAAGGACCTTTCATGGTATCCCTCTCCATCACAATCGATCTATACCAATTGTATATCATTTTATGTACATCTAAGGAAATTTGTGCGAGATCTATTATTTGTCCCTCTAGCGCACACATCCTATAGAAAGGTGCTATAAGAAGAAAATAAAATTTAAAAAGAGGATAATTGCATATAGAGGAGAAATGTGCATTCCAGGTAAGGAAAAGTGCGCCCAACTGGAGAGGTAAATTACATCAAGAAAAATTCTTGTAGATTTGGAATTTAGGGAAAATATAGAGTTATGCTTTGCATCTGCAACAATCTTCAATAAAATTCATGTAGGTGCCACAAATTATACACAACGCTTCAAACTGTGAAAAATAAATCATGTTAAAGTATTTTACATTCAATCAAATGGGTTTTTTACGAAATTTGATTGGCTTCCTAGTTTCAGAGGCATCATCAATTGAGGTTACATGTCTGTAAATATGCATGGCCACACATACCTTTAGTTTCAAGAATGATTTTATCACTCCATAGATCATTACAAAGAAAGTATATTATATCAATGAAAAATTTTCTTCAATACCTCAAATGGGTCTTTGACAAAATTTGATTTCATCACATGTAGTGTTGATTTTTTGTGGCTCAGGGGGTACTTTTACATTCGAAGTGCCTAGCATGTAGAAGTAACTAAGAATATTTCGCTCTCTAGACAATTTACCTTATAAAGTGATTTTATAAATTTGGAAAGTGACATTTTTATTTAATGGCTAAAAAGTGATTTTTTATGGAGTGTAACTTTAGAAAGTTGGGTCACTTAAGTGATTTTAATTGGCTCAATGTGAGAGTAAGTCCTGATCATTGATCTTGATACGGTGATATTTAATCACAACCATTGAGATATAGGTTTTAGGGATTTTAGTCGTTAAAAGAAATAAAAGGAGAAAGGGAGAGTGAAGATGCACATTATTCTTCATATGATTTGGAAAAGAGGATGAAGAGAACCAATGGAGAAGTTTAGTAGAGAAGGGAAAAGTACAACATGGAAAACACTAAAGACAATAGTTAGGAAACATGAATTCCATGATCCATAAACTACCATGGATATTCCACTAGAGAGTTCATCACAACATATCTGATAATATTATATTAAAATTCTGATAGTCTACACTATTACAGTTTTATTAAACTTTAAGATCTGTAGATTTAATTGTAATTAATGCATGAATGTGAATGGAAATTATGAAGAAAAGTAGAGAACGTAAAAATAAGCTCACACACACATAAGACACAAGATATTCTTTCTGAGAAACCCTTTTGGGAGAAAACATGCTAGAAGGTGAGGTTGCTTCGCTCTCTTTCTCTATCTGGAAATATGGTTGCATGTACAATGAAGTAATGCTTATGGCCCGTGGGCTACTACAGTGCACAAATCCTCTCTATGTGATCTAAATCATATATCTTTGGGCTACCTTTGCTCATCTATGGAACAAAATACTCTCAAAGAATGGAATGCCTCTTTCTCCTAGTGGTATGGTTATAACATAGCCCAATAGCCTACTAGTGTTTAATTTTGATTACATCAACTCTTAACTAGAGTTACAATATAGGCCCTTCTAGAGTATTTTACATCATAATCACATGTCTAGTCCCTTTTCCATGAATAATTTGGGATCACACGATAACCTTCCGAATTATAGATGTGAACACAGGAAGGTGAATTTTTGAGTGTCATAAATTTTGCATACAGACTCTGATTGACGCGCTTCTTATGGCATTGAAAAGATATTTATGTGTATAGCTACATGAAATGGTGCTACGAAAAATTAGTAATTTTTTACCTTCCAAAAACATCATTTGATGCCTCAAAAAACTCCTGGAGGTTTTTAGACCGTGTTTTACCAAAATGGGTCCCACCGACAAAAAAGGTCCTGTAAGTTGGTTCCTCCACTTTTTCCACTCCAAATGCATTAAGATGGATGAAAATAATTAAAATTATCCAATATGATTCACACCTCCCCATTTTCGGAGGCTTTTAGTAGCCAAATGCTTCTACTTAATGAAGTGAGGAAATCTTTCTTCCACCTTCTCTTCAGTGTACCATTTATCTTTTCCTGGAAGTTGTCCCTTCAGCTTGGAAGTTGTCTCTTCAGTCCAATCTTCCAAAGGTCATGTTGCCCCTCTCTTGTAGTTGTGGACCTCTTCTGTAAAATTGTATCTTCTATCAACTCTTCTTGAGCATCTGGTTCTAAATCCTCTGCATAAGGTATGACTTGTTCCTCTTCCTGATCTAGCATGCATGACTCCTAGAGTTTCAAATTCTCTACATTCACAACTGATTAAATGCATATATATGTTGGTAAATTGATTCGATCTAGGTATTATCACCCACATTTTCCAGTATCTCAAATGGAAAATACATTAGAGCCTTGATTTTCTTGCCATGCCCCTGCAGCCTCTCCTTGTAACCATAATTTGTTTCCCATCGTGAATGACTTCTCTATTATGTGTTGATCATTCCTAACCTTATACTTCTCCATGACTTCTGTAGTGTTTCTTGTACATGTAGATGGATATATCTGATCTTTTTTGTAATTTTTTCATCCCTTAAAGTATATCATATAAGATATTCCCTCACTCCTCCTTGTTTCCAATATGAAATATCCAAAAGTGAAGGTGGAAAATATAAAAACAAGTCTCAAATGGGGACTTTCCTATAGAAGTGTGGACCGCTCTGTTGTAATAATGTTCTATATATATGAAATTTTCATCCTAGGTATTTGGACGATTCTCGTTGTATACCCTCATAAATTGCACCAAGTTCATGTTGACTACTTATGTTTTCCATCTGTCCATTGATGGAATTTCGTGGATCTCTTCAACTTTGTGTCCACCTTCTCCCATAATGTAGTCCAGAATGCACTGAGAAATCTTGTATCCCTATCTAAAATGATGCTCGTTGGTATCCCAAAGTTCACTCAAACCTATCCAAAGAACAAGTTTGTTGTGACTTGCCCATTAATTGTCATTTTACAAGACATCAAAACACACATCTTGTTGAACCTGTCAACTACCACGAATAGATAGTCATGTCCCTTCCTAGTCATCGATAAACCTCCCACAAAGTCCATGGAAATTCTTTCCCAAGGATGAGTAGGCATAGAAAAGGGATGATATAGAGTCCGTTTCTTATTTCTAGGCTTGGTGATACAACAAAACATGCATCTTCTTATGAACCTAGCTACCTTCTCTTTCATCTTGGGCCAATACATATACCTTTGCAAGTTAGCCATGATCTTCCCTACACCACAGTGCCCTACAACCTTAGAGGTGTGAGCCTCTTTGATCAGTTGTAATCTGCCACCCTTAGGAACACAAAACTTATTTAGCCTGGAGAGTAACCCATCCTGGAGATGGTAGTCAACCTTGCTATCACCATCATGGACATGACCTTGAATCTGCAACTGTTGATACACCTCCTTGAAGTCCTCATCTTCTAAATATGGTTCTCTTTATTCATCATGGGTGAATGGATCCATGTGCATAAGAGTCCCAAAATTCATGATCTTTGATGTGGGTGGCATTGAAAGCATGTAAGCCAATTTGTTTGTGCTTCCTTTCTTATACTTGATCACCAAATGAAACTATTATAAATACCCCACCCACCTCTAATGCCTAGTTTGTTGTAGCTTACTTTGGGCCTGCAAGTATTGAAATGACTGGTGATATGTGTGGATTACTATCTCCTTTCCCATCAGATAGTGTTTCCACTTCTTCACAGCTTGCACCATGGAATAGAGATCCTTGCCATAGGTAGGCTAGTTAAGGACTACCCCATAAAATACTTCAGAATGGTAGCATACATGCCTTCCTCCCTGCATCTAAAAAAATCCTTTAGCATACTTACTCACATCTATCTCCACTTCAAAGGTTTGCTACAAGTTTGGTAACGCCAGAATAGGTGACTAGTTGATATTTTTCTTTGGCTCTTCAAAATCCCTTTGCTGACATTTTCCCCATTGGAAACTCTTGCTGCTTGTTGTTATGACATGGAGAGGTGTTGCTACCACTAAAAAATGAGGCTATGGAAATCCTTAGGTACTATGTTTCCACAATGAAACTCTTGACCTTAGAAACATTAGTAGGCACCAACCATTTCATGATGGCCTACATCTTGTAAGGATCTATCTTCAGTTCTCCTTTATCGATCACATACCCCAGGTACACCAAATATTGTTGTGCAAACTTGCACTTCTTGAGATTTTCTAGTAGCTGGTGCTTCTTCGATGTTTCTATCACCTCCGTCCAATGTGAAATATGCTCCTCCAAGGTAGCACTATATACCAGTATATCATCCAAATAGGCAATAACAACTAATTATATAAAAATGCACAGTACATCATTCATTAATATCATAAATGTAGTTGGTGCATTACATAGGCCAAATGAAATGAAAAACCACTCACATAAACCTTTCTTGGTTTTGAAAATGGTACTCTAGGTATATTCTTATTTTACTCAAACCTGGTCATATAGAGACATTAATTCCAACTTGGTGAAGTACTTTGATCACTACAAATGACCTAGAAGATCATCTATCCTAGGTAGGGGGTATCTGTTCTTAAGCGTGATTTTTTCCAATGCGCTGTAATCTATACACATCCACCAAGTCCCATCTTTCTTCGACACAATGATGATGGGTGACCCACATGGTGATGTTCTCAGTCGACTGACACCTTATTCTAGTAGTTGCTGCAATTGTTTCTTCACCTTACTTTCTTCTATGACATACTGCCTCTACATCCCAATATTTGGCAATGGGGAGTCTAGCAATATCTAGATCTCCTGTTCTACTTCTCTATTAGGTCGTAACCCTTTTGGCTCTCGGAACATATCATTGTATTCGTGTAACAAATCCTCCAATTGTTGTTTATGCTTATTAGTACGCCCCTATAGGGATGCTTTGCCTCTTGTTAACACCTCTTCAGACTGACTTTCTCTTAAAAAAAATAAAATATACTTCTTGCTAGAACTGGTTAATTTCTTGGCTTGGTTGGAACGTACTAGTGAGACATTTGACTTGCCTTTGTGTGCATTGATGACGGATCATTTTCCATCCATGACAAGCCGATGCTAGTTGGATCTCCTCATGAATATTTCATCATGCATGTACATTTATGGACTTCCAAACACGACTCCACGTACATAAATTGGAACCACATCTAGGTCTACTTCATCAATAAAATTAGCACTGATAGTGTGACAGCCCTAGCTAAAAATCCATGTAAAAAATATATAAGACCACGGTCATGAGACACATATTCTAAGTTGAATATTGGGAAAACATCCTAGAGGTGTTCATTTGGTTTATTGTGGAAAAGGAAATTGATAGAGAAAATGACAAAGGTTTTGGAAAGGAAAAATTGCATTTTAGCACATTTATTTATGAAAATAAAGGAAACTAATAGA
This sequence comes from Pinus tabuliformis, assembly GCA_031772625.1. Taxonomy (NCBI): domain Eukaryota; kingdom Viridiplantae; phylum Streptophyta; class Pinopsida; order Pinales; family Pinaceae; genus Pinus; species Pinus tabuliformis. The sequence continues at coordinate 501,968,471 of CM062814.1, read as the reverse complement.
GAATGAAGGTGAAAGGTCACACATTTCATGTGACAAGGAAATTGAAGGAAAATAATGGAAATTGAAGAAAATATAGGTCTCATTGATAAAAGGGATTCTAAGGATCAGTTGGTAAGCTTGGTCAGTTCAGTTTTGGAGCTCTCTCTCTCTATTCTCTCTCTCACATACTCTTGGACACTAAGAGTTTTCTTGGAGCACTCTTGGAGAGTGTGGCATGCTTGGAGTTTTGAAGCAAGAAGGCAAAGGAAGAGTAGTAAATCACAAGAAGACATCGGGATCAACAACTACAATGGGGTTTTCTTGCAGGTACCGAGTTGCATGTATGTTTTCACCACTGGTTTTGGCATGCATGACACATGCATGTGGTTTCTTGGTTATGATCTGTCGTTGGCATGGAAGATTTCCTGGATTGACAGTGAATTTTCCTAGCCTTGCCATTTCTTGGATAGCCATGGTGTTGTGGGTTCATTTATTTGTTTTTTCTGGTTGGTTTTCATGTTTCTCTTAACTTGGGTTGTTCTATTAGTTCCTAGAGCCTTGGTTGAACAAACGCTCTAGAAGACCGATAACGGCTTGGGTCGAGTTATTAGTGTTGGAGCCTCAGTTGGACAAATTCTCTTGAAACCCTGTATCAGCTTGGGTTGATTTAGTAGTCTTGGAAGCCTTAGTTGGACAAATGCTCTGGAAGCCCTTGGTGGGTTGAGTTACTAGTGCTCGAAGTCCTGGTTGGAAAAACATTGTAGAAGCCTGAAAAGGCTCTGAGTTAAGTTACTAGTCTTGGAGCCTTGGTTCAACAAATGCTTTAGAGCCCAGAAACAGTTGTGGGTTCAGTTACTAGTCCTTGAATATGGGTTGGAACAAATGCTCCAGAGCCCCAAAAGGATTGGGTAAAGACGAATCCAATGACGTTTCTTATGATTTCCAACCATGAGGTGAAATCATTATTTGATGTGTTGATGCGGTTGGCCTCTAGAAGCCATGGATGGTTTCGGTTGATGTGTTTATAATATATTAGATTCATGCTTGGAATATGGCATGGGGTGACTGGCTGAAAGAAGATTTGGTTCAACCATGTCTATGTTTGGGTGGTGCGTGGGAGTCCCAAACCTGATTGGATTTGCCTATTTTTAATAAAATCTAAAGTCTCTTTCTTTTTTTGTTATTTATATGTGGATATAATTGTTGTTATCTCACTGTTGTTTTCATAGTTTTATGCTTGTTATAAGCATGGTTAATTGACTAGTTCATGTCATGGTTATTTCATGTATTTTCTTGTAATTGTTAAAATGATGGATGCAAGACCTAATTGATGTCATAAAATCTCAAGGGAGAAGGTGGTGATTGTTCTTGTCATGTCTCGTAAGAGTTTTTAGTCATTCATGCTTTGTTTTGTATCCTAGACTTGTAGATTTCATTGATGCCAAATGTTTGAAAGAATGTCAGTCTCGGTTGGGGATGGTTAGGCCCAGTCCTGGAGTTAGTTTTTGGCTTATTAGTCTTATTAGTATATCTCTAATGGATTCTAGAAGTTACAACAAGTTTTGGGTAGTGGCCGAAATTCTAGGCTTCAGAAGTGCCTTAAATCGCACGTGACTCTCGCATAGGTCTGCTGGAAATAATCCTTGGACAAAGGCATGCAAGCTTGTGGGAGCGTCTAGAGCTCTCTAGACACGGGCATGCCCATAATGTGGGAGTTTCCAAAGGTTTAATAGCTTAAAAACTCAGTGGGAGCTAGGGGCATGATACCTGAGTGGTTGGGATGGATCCTAGGAGTGTTGTTACTGATGTGAAAGGTATGTTTGATGTGTTTCTGTCGATTCCACTTGCTTAAGGTCACCTAGGAGGTTGAATCATATCATAGTAGCCTCTCGTCACATGTTTACCTTGATTGGTCAGTTACTTGGGTAGATGTGGGAGGAGGGTGATACAAAGAGGTATCAAAGAGGGTTGCACTCTCTTTGGGTCATGTCTAATACCACACAATGGTGTCAGAGCATGGCTTGCCCCTTGGACTGGATGGGATGCGTGTCGGTCATGCATTCATATCAGTTGCATATGTATTTCTTATGCTTGTATTCCATGTACTTGTTGCATTTGCATGGTGTTGATCATGGTTGTAGTGATCTGGCCATGTGAAGCTTGATGTTGTTGTTGTAGAATGTGTCATCATGAGTGTATGGTTGTATATGCATTTGTTATGCATGTTAGTGTCTATATGTCATTATGCGTGCATTTTCATGGTTATGGTGATGCATGTATGGTAGGTCAAACATGCATTCTGAAGTCATTATATGAAATTAGGTCATCATGATGATATTGGTATGTTATGATGCTAATGTGTTGGCTCAAATAGAGCAAGAGATATAGATCATTAAAATGAAGTTGCAACAATGGACTTTGGGGTAAGAGCAGATCATGATACAAGTATTGTATGTTTGGCATGCAAGTATGTTAGTTAATGGATTTTTATATGCATTAGGGTTATATACGTTATGTTTATGTACATGTATTTTTATGTTATGGTTACATACATGATAGATGCTAGTTGATTAGTATAGTCATATGTACATGTGTCAAATATTCATGAATGATAGTAGCATGTGCTTATATGCATTGCTATTGTTGTTTTATGTTATATGAATTTATGATTATGTCATATGTTGCGGATGATTATGTTATATGTTAACGTTTTTTTTTATATGATGGTTAGTTTGATGATTATGTGATATGTTGTTGATGAGTATATTATAGGTTAACTTCTTGTTGTTATATGATAGTTATCTTGATGATTATGTTATATAGTGTGTTATAGGTTAACTTGTTATTACTATGTTATATGTTATATGTTGTTTTTGAGTATGTTATAGGTTAAATTATGTTGTTGATAAGCATGATATATAACTTGTTGTTATTATATGTTAGTTAACTTGATGATTAGGTTTATTGCATTTAAGGTCTTGATTTTATATGAATTTTTTTAACCTATATTGGCCTATGCTGATGGTTATGGTTATGATATTCAGGTACGAGCTGACATGTTTGTGATATGGTGTTTGAACTAATCTAGATTGATTATGGATATGTGATTGTTAGGCATGAACAACAAATGTCTATGACCTTCTGATGTGAAAATGTTAGCTAGTGAATATTATGGATATCATGACCTTATTTATGTTTGAGTTGGTATGTTGTGAAGTTATATCATGCTAATATAGATTGATTGTGAAGTTATATTAAGTTATGAGTTTTCTTATGTCGTCTGTTTGTTGTTTGAATGTTTGACTATGTCGTTTATTTGGTGTTTGAGTGTTTGGTGTTTATTATGTCATGTATTTGTTGTTTGAATATTTTATTACTTGAATGATATGAGTATGTGTCTATAAGATTTATTTCCGAAATGATCTCATCTTAAGATGATTGTACTAATACATATGTGTTAAGACAATTGATATGTACTTGAGTGTAAGTAGGTGATTATGTATTATGAATGATGAATGTAAGTTGATTATTGAGTATGACATGGTTGTTAGAATTGGTAAAGGTTGATTTCAAATTAATATACATGATGTTTTGATCTTTCGAATGTGATGCTGACATGTGTGAGTAGTTGCAGGGAAACATGCTTGGTATTAGATTGACAAGGTAATAGTTGTTTTGTTTACTTAACTAATAGTTGGGTGATGTGACAGTACATAGTAAGACTCAATTGCAACAAGGAAAAAGGTAAAAGAAAGGAAGCGAGCAAGAATTCTTTTGGATATGTTTGGAAACCCTAATTCCAAATGAATGAGTGATTTTCATACAGGAAGTCTTTTTAACCTTGAATTTGTCTGACATTATAAGGATATGTGTTATATTTATAAATATGTATTTGACAGGTATAATAGTTGGTTCTAGTTATGGCTAGATTCGTCAAAGGGCTCAAGTCCCTTGAGGCATGCCACAAATATGTTTAGCTACAAAGAAATGTGCTCAACACAACAAGGTAAGGTACTTGGTGTATTTTTATTTTTATTTATGCACTAGCAATTATGTGTTTATGGAAATATGATGTAGGGGGTTACATGGCAAAGAGACTACTACGAAATTCTAAAGAAGGATTAGGTTGACATTTTCTTTGGAAGTATTGGGAACCATAGGGATTGAGCCATGACGTCTATTTTTAGTCTTCTGATTTTGGTATTTGGGTGATTTTTTGTGCTTGATTGCAGCGATTTTTGCATATTGTGCATGGCCATGCCACTTTGCTTGTGGTGTCACATTGTTGTTGGTTTGCCATGGTTTTCTTCTTGTTTTCTTATCATTATTTCCATTATTGTTTTGAGGTTCTTGGGAATCTGTTGGGCAAGAGGAAGTTAGTGGATCTCAGGGAGAGTTGTGTGGTACCCGACAGGTAAGGTAATATTTGGATGAAGCTCGGTGCATGAATAAGGGTAGTTGAAGACAAGAGTATGAAATCCAGTTGGACTGGTTGGGTCCATTGGTGTAAATTGATGATGGCACGAAAATCATGGGAAACGTAATGAAAAAAGGTAAGGTGAATGGATTTGAAGCATTGTTGGGCTAATTTATTAACACAATTATTTCATTATCAATCCAAGTTTGTAAAACTTGGAGGCATGTCCAAAATGTGTGGATATCAGATGTAGTAAAGATTAGAAGATAATTATGAAGAAATAAGGAAATATGTTTTATAGATATAAATCTAATTAAATAATTTTTAATTCACTGATGTAATATATGTAAGATGAAGTGACTCCTAACTTAGGAGATCCATTTGTGTCCTTCTTCTACAATATTACTTGATAAATAGAAATCAAAGCCATTAATTGAAAATAGCTTAAGATGCACAAATAAATAATGAAAGAGGCTCCTAACTTAGGAGATCCTTGATATTTCTCACCACAAATTCATTAATCTTAATGCTATTGTTAGAAAGTTGGAATTACATAAAACTACTTGAAAACAAGAAAGATGAACTCTAGTTTTTATTCATTAATCCAATAGCAGGAGGGTTCAACTTGAACACTGGATTTTCCCTTCATATGAAGATGATAAATAAACCAAGATTCACCAGCAAACATAAATCATCATACATCAAATCAACTAAGCAAATCTGAAAAAACCAAGTAAAGAAATATAAAGGAACTAGTTTATGAAAATAAATCTAGTTTAGCAGTGAAGTGTACCTAGCTTGGAGTGGGGACCCTCCACCCTTGCTTTGCACACTGAAGAGACTATCAACGACTGAAAATTCATTCAATCATCCACACCATTCAACAAAAAAATGAAGGTAGAACATGTTCCTCAAATTAACTTCAAATATTCAGAAGTCTCAACATAAAATTATACAAAATCTACATACAGAAGCCTTCAAAGTTTTGGCTTAAATAGAAGATTATGAAACAAACTGATCTAAAGTATCTCTAACAACTATATATATTAGTATCCACCTATACAAGTTGAACTCATCCAACCTATCACTAAAAATATGGAAAATCCCATGAAATCATAAAATTGTCCTATTTCCTAGGGATTTTCTAAATAACTCGCCCTATTTGACTAGCTTTGACCATCCTTGATTAAGCTTGGTTTGACCGAACCAGTTGGAGTTAGTTTAGTCCTACTTCCAAATCTTTCCATAAATGTATCCAACTTGTGCCCAGGTGTCCTGCAAATATGACATCCATATAGCTATTACGTGAATTTGTGATTCTGTCCAAAAATGTACTTGAAATTCAAATTTCAAAAAGACTTCTAAAAATTGGAAAATTATATTTAAATACATGAATATGCATAAATACATCAAAATGAGGTAGATGTGATGGTAAATTGATGGAAAATATAGAAACTAAGTATGCTTTCTTAAGCAAACCTGGACCAAAAATGAGGGCCAATAGGCATCATATGCCTTGGCTATGTTGAGAACTATTACTCTCGATGTGGTGAATGTGTTAAATGCATAGAGGGAGTTCTCTTAACCCTGACCTTATGGCATTTAGTAATTATGTTGTGACCATGACTATGATGATGTCTATATGTGTATACATGCATGCATGTATTCATGTCATGTATGACAGGGTCATCATGGATCATTAGCATTGGAAGATGGAATTAGATGCACATTAGGAGTGAACCCTAGAATAATGAGCGGGTAACTATTCACTAAGAGGAAAAGTTTTATAGGATTATAGAGTTGGACATTAGGTGAAGATTTGACTTTGGTAGTGGATTCTGGACTTCTTGAGAAGGAGGTGAATCTTGGTATTACTTTTTAGGGTGGAGGTGTGATCCTTTGTATTCCCTTGTTGTGAATGCATGTATCATATCCTTTCATTTGTTGGTTGAGAAAATGTGCATAGGTGTATATGTGTGTATTATTATAAATAATGTATCAAACAATATTTATAAAGCTCCACATTCGGTATGCTTATTTGCTGATTGAAGAAAATTTGTTTAAGAATATGTGGTTTTTATTATAAACACCACAATGAGTTGTGTTATAAATCTCCAGTAAACGGTATGCTTGTAACATTTCAACATTTGTTATTGTAAATACTGCAACGAGCTATGATATCAAGCTCCATGGGTAATATGTTTTGTTTTCAGTAGTCTTGTTGGCTATAGGTGTCGTTGAACACTAAGGATGGTGTTCCCCTAAAGGGGTGGGTTCTGTAACAACCCCAGTTAAAAATCCACGTAAAACATATATATGACCATGGTCATGGGATATGTATTCCCAACTTAGTGGCAGGGAAAACATTGTAGAGGGTGTTCATTTGGTGTATTATGCCTAAAGAAATTGGAAAAGGCAATGGAAAATACTTTGGAAAGGAAAAATGGAATTTTGGCACATTTATTTATGAAAATAAAGGAAAGTAAGAGAAAAAGAAGGTGAAAGGTCACAGGTTTCATGTGAGGAGGAAATTTAAGGAAAATAATGGAAATTAAAGAAAATAGAGGCCTCATTGATAAAAATGATTTTTAGGATTAGTTGGTAAGCTTGGCCAGTTTAGTTTGGATCTCTCTCACTCTATTCTCTCTTTCATACTCTTGGACACTTAGATTTTTATTGGAGCACTCTTGGAGAGTGTGGCATGCTTGGAGTTTTGGGGCAAGAAGGTAAAGGAAGAGCAAGAAAGCACAAGAGGACATCAGGATCAACAACTACAGCGGGTTTTTCTTGTAGGTACCGAGCTACATGTATGTTTTCCTCACTAGTTTTGGCATGGATGTGGTTTATTGGTTATGATCTATCATTGGCATGGAGGATTTCCTGGATTGATAGTAGATTTTCCTAGCCTTTACATTTCTTGGATAGCCATGGTGTTGTGCATTAATTTTTGTTTTGTTTTTTTTTAGTTTTTAGTTTTTATTTATTTATTTATTTATTTTTATTATTTTTTCTAGTTAGTTCTCATGTTTCCCTTAGCTTGGGTTGAGTTATTAATTTATGGAGCCTTGGTTGGACAAACACTCTAGAAGCCTGGTAACAACTTGGGTTGAGTTACTAGTCTTGGAGCCATGGTTGGTCAAACGCTTTGGAATCCCTGTATCAGCTTGGGTTCAGTTACTAGTCCTGAAATTCTTGGTTGTACAAACAATCTGGAGCCCTTCGTGGGTTGAGTTACTAGTCTTGGAAGCCCTAGTTGAAAAAATTCTCTAGAAACCCAAAAACGTTATGGGTTGAGCTACTAGTCTATGTGTTTTAGTTGGACAAACGCTCTGGAACGCAGTAGCAGGCGTGCGCTGAGTTACTGGTCCTCAACCTGGAAGGCTTGGGTAGATACCAATCTGAATATGGTTCTTGTGATGTCTGATCATGAGGTGGAATCATTATTTGATGGGTTGAGGTAGCTCACCTTTGGAAGCCTTGGATGGTTTCAGTTGATGTGTTTATGAGATTCCACATGCATGCATGGAATATGGCACGGGGGTGATTGGCTGAAAGAAAGATTTTTTTTCAGCCATGTCTATAGTCAAGTGGTACGTGGGAGTCCAAACCTGGTCGGATTTTCCTATGTTTAATAAAATCTAAGTTCTCTTTATTTCGTACTTATTAATATGTTTATTTAATGGTTGTTGTCTCATTGTTCTTTTCATGGTTTTCTGCTTGTTATAGGCATGGTTAATTGATTGGTTCATGTGATGGTTATTTCATGTATTTAATTGTAATTGTTAAAAGGATGGATGCAAACCTAATTGATGTAATAACAGGTCAAGGGAGAAGGTGGTCATCCTTCTCGTCATGTCTCATACACGTTTTCAAGCATTCATGCTCTTTCTTGTAACCTAGACCTGTAGATTGAATTGATGCCAAGTGTTTGACAAAATGTTAGTCCTGGTTGGGGATGGCCAGGCCTAGTATTGGAGTTAGTTTTTGGTTTATTAGTCTTTTCATCATGTGATTAATGGATTCTGGAAGTTAGAACAAGTTTTGGGTAGTGGCCGGAATTCCGGGCTTGAAAAGTGGCTTAAATCCTACATATTCTTACACAGGTTTGTTGGAAATAGTGCCTAGACACAAGCATGTAGGCTTGTGGGAGAATCCATAGATCTCTAGATGCTGGCATTCCCATAGCATGGTAGAATCCAGAGGTTTAATAACTTAAAAATCAGTGGGACCCAGGGGCATGATACCTGAGTGGTTGGGATGACTCTTAGGAGTGTTGTTGATGATGTGGAAGGTATTTTTTATGTGCTTCTATCGACTCCACTTCCTTAAGGTCACCTAGGAGGTTGAATCATATCATAGTAGCCTCTCGTGACATGTTTACTGTAGGTGGTCAGTTACTTGTGTAGATGTGTGCGGAGGGTGTTACAGATAGAAAATATAATTCTACATTGTCCTGTTACCTTCAACTCTACATACTTATTTACCCATAACAATGGATATGGATCTGGATGAGAACAAACTTCTAGCCCCAACTTTTTGACCAGCTCTAGTACAATGATATTCACCTCTGATGCTAAGTCAAATATATCATCAATCTTTGTCTTCTTGACCTATATCTTTATATGGAAGAGTTTGGTCATTTCTTTCTCTTCCTATTGCTAAAGGCTACTCAGATTAATCTCCCTATATACTGACATACAGATTATATTCTCATCCACATCCAAGTTGATTTCAACTTGGTTGCTCGAATCAATGTCCATAAGATTATTCTCCTGTCATATTTCTTCTTGTTCTTTGGGTTTAGATATGGATGCAAACTTCCAACATTTTTCCTTTGCATGGTCATCAATGTTGCAGTGGTGACTACGATATTTTTCCTGGAGTGTTGTGGCTATCGTATTCTTATATTTCCCCCATTTTTTCTCCTTCTTCGACTCATTAGAAGCTTCTAGTTGCTTCTTCTACTTCGATCCACTTGATTACACTCTATTTAGGCCTATGTTCTCTAGGTGTTGTGTCTGTACACAAGCATTGTTTATTGATTTGGGCTTGAAAAAAACTACTTGCTCACAAAAGTACTAATATATACCCCCCAAATACTTTAGGAGTACATCTGGGTTCTTTGGAGAGATACCCAACATTATAACCATCTTCATAAATTCCATGGTGTACTCCTACAAGCTTTGGCCCAAATTTTTCCTGAAGTAATGCCACCGGATCCACTGGTCCTCGACATACTCAATGGGATAAAATTGTCACCTAATGAGGGTTTTGAAATTATCCCACTTAGTCTTTGGAGGTTCTCCCTCCAGCCTCAAGGTCTCCAGGTGGCACTCCAACCAAGTTAGTTCATGGTCCTATAAGTTCAATCACACAAATGAGATATTTTTCCCTTCCTCGATCTGATGGACACTGAAATAAAATTCTAGTTGTTGCAACCCATGGTTTAACTTTAGATTGTCGATCTCTCTGTGGTACAACTTGATATTGAATTTGTCTTCCATTTTAAATAGGGATTGTGATTGGTTCACGACACTCAAACTAGGTTGATATATTTTGGGTTCTTTCCTTGACTAGTTCTCTTTTTCTCCCCCATCTTTTGATCCCCATTTTTATTTATCCTCTATATTCAAACCCCCATCTTCTCCAAATATACCTAGCTTTCTATTCATGGCTTCCATGGGGAGGCCTACATTATGGTTGATATCTGCAACTTGTTGTTCCAATTGTGTAAACCTCACCTCTGCAAGATCACGAGGTTTGTTTATAGATTCATTGGCTATGATTAGGGTTTTATGATTTTTGACCCCACTGATCTAGATCCTTGCAATCTCCACAAAATACCCAAAGAAATATTTTTTGATACCAAATGATCCGTAAAATGCTATGGATATTCCACTAGATATTTCATCACAATAGATCTGATAATATTATATTAAAAATATGAGATTATACACAATTACAATATTATTAAACTTTAACATCTTTAGTTTAACTGTAATTAGTGCATGCATGTGAACGAAAATTATGCAGTGAAGTAGAGAAAAAAAATGATCTCACACACACATAAGACACAAGATATGCTCTCCGGTAAACCCTTTTGAGAGAAAACACATGTGGTATGTGAGGTTGCTTCACTCTCTTTGTCTGTCTCGAAATAGGGCTGTAGGTACAAAGAAGTAATCCCTCTGGCCCATGGGATGCTACACTTCACATATCCTATTTGTTTGCTCTACCTCCTATCTTTCTTGGCAATATTTGCTTAGCTATGGAACAAAATTCTCTAAAAAGAATGAAATGCCTCTTCCTCCTTGTGGCTCGATTATAACACAACCTGATATCCTACTAGTGGTTAATTTTTGCCATATCAACTCTTAACTAAAGTTACAATATAGACTCTTATGGAGTAATTTACATCATAATCACATAGCTAGCCCCTTTTCCATGACTAATGGAGGCTGAAATGGAAAACTTCCAAACTATAGGTGTGAAAACAAGAAAGTCAACTTATGAGTGGCATAACTCTTGCATACAAACTTTGATTGACACACTTCTGCACCATTGGAAATGCATCTATGTGTATAATAAAATGAAATGGTGCTACACTAATGCATCAAAGTTTTACCCCCCAAAAATGTTGTTTGATGCCTCAAAACACTTCTGCAAGGTTCTAGGTCTTCTTTTTCCAAACTGTGTCCCACCACTAAAAATGATACTGTGAGCTAATTCCTCCACTTTTTCCACTCCAAATGCATCAAGATGAATGAAAAAAATATAATGATCCAATATGGGTCATTCCAAGGAAAATAACATACACTTAATTTTAGGCAATGACAATAGTAATTTCAAGGTATTTGGGCCACATTTATGTACATATAAAGAACAAAATCCTAGGTTGTTTAGGCATGAATATCGAGGAAAGACTATGGATTTATTACACTAAATGTGCATAGAAATTGAGGGGCGGTTGAGAATTTTTTTTAAGCTGCATTGAAGCCTTGAAAATCGTTATGACAACATGGGGGGAAACCACTTGGTCTTGACCTTGGTTAGCAACTCCTTTCCATTAGGCATAGTGGCACCGATTGGGGATAATGGGATCAGTTTTCGAGAAAAGATTTTGATAATGTCGGTGGGGTGATATATGATATAATGTGAAAATGATTGAGCTAAGTGTATTCTAATCTAACTAATAAAGGCATGCATATATCCTAGTTTAACACTATTTAGCTATAAATATACCTGGGAATTAAATACAATATGAGATCTACAATGATGTCCTACAACAATTGGTAATAAAGATCATTCAACTACAATAAGAAGTTAAATCGTTTAACAGTAATCATTTTAGATAAATAGTTAGAAAAACGATTGAGAAACATATATCGCATACAAAATTTTTCATGTATTCAGAATAGGGTCAAAGATAAAATCATACAAAAGTGCAATAATGCTAAACTGTAATTCAGACTTTCACACATGAAACAATTTAAAGAAGAAATATTTCCTGATACATAAATAAAACAAGATCATAAGATAAAAGTACCATATATGATGAGTCCTACTCATGTGCTTCAGCAATATTTAACCCAATCTCAATCAATCCAACACATTCTAACAGTACAAAAGTGCATTTCAATATAGCATGCTAGATATTTAAAATAAAACAGACCCTGTTCCATTCATTCCATCAGAACCTCCTTAAAAGTACAGAAGTGCAATGTTTTGAAGAATGTTTCTGATAAAATTTCTGGACCTCTCCCTAAATGCATGAGAGGGGTTTAAATATTAAACTATAGGTCCTAAAATAGATTATTACAAAAATAGTTGAGGAGGTTTAAACGATCTTCCTTAGAAGATGCAAAAAATAAAACTAGAATAAAAATAAAGTAAATGACTAAATCCTTTGGACTTCATCTCTAAGATTGCAAATATCAATGATTGGATTCAACTGGGTCAGTTGGCCAATCGAATATTGTAACTTCCTTTCAAATATAGCATCTGTAAGTGTTGGCACCATATTTTGTGTTGAGGTTGTTAAGAACCTCAAGGTCATCCACTAGCTGTATGGTTTCACTAAAAACTGCCAGTCTGCTTGCCAATTGAGCTTGCTTAGTGGCCTATCTCCACTGCTTCTCTAACTACTTGAAATTTAGAAGAAATCCTAGTATACTCTCCATAATGAGATTGGCACCATGAATATTTTCGTTGATGGCTTCTATTATGATATTTGTTGCTGTTGTTGCTATCGTCGTTTCCCTTTCTTCTTGTTTCAACCGAGAATCCCAATCTGTGGACAAGATGTCTTTATGAGATTCCTCCAGCTTTGGTAGGTTAGCCTTTCTCCCATCCTCTGATTCCTTCCATGTGATAAATTCAGAAATCCATTTATAGATTTCGTGATACTCAAGTCTCATGTCAACAACTTGGTTTGTTAACTTATCACTGGTTTCGCAATAAGGACTTATCTATGAGATCTTCTGGAAAAGTACTTCCTTCTGCTACATTAGTTGGGAATTAAGAATCAGTGCTTCCTTTATGAACTCATCAATTTACGGATTATCCTTAAGATTATCTGTCATAGCTTGTATCCATGCATCTCTTTACGCTAAGCTAGCCTTATGTTGTATTCTCATCTATTCAAATTCTTGCTGCTGCTGGGCTACTTGTAATTATGCTTATTGATTGGATTTTTCATGAGACAATTGTTGTTCTAATAGCAGAATTATTTGTTCATTTTCCTTAAGTAGCATTTTAACCTCTGCCATTTTTTCAATAATTGTTGTGGTATAGGCTCTTGTGTATTACAACAATTTTGTGATATTTTCAGATGGGTCCATGGGCAAGTCCTTCTAAACGATTTCCATTGGTTCATTTTCAGAAGTTGTAATAGTTACAACATATAGCTTTCTTTTCTTCCTTTGTCTCTTAACTACAACTTTGTAGGTAGGACTATAAGATACATCTAGTGGAGGTATTTCTTCAACTCTCAATTTTTTTTTGAAGTAGGAACTAGGAATGATTTCAACATCCTGAGTGCCCTTAGCTCCTTCCTCTATTGTTTCCGGATCTAACTTGTGTTGGGTTTGCTTAGGACTCTGTATCTTAGATGTATGTTTAGGGTTTAAATATGTGTGAAGATTTTTGTTAAACTGTTCCCATTCCCGTTCCAAGTCAATAATTGGGCATTTACCTAACTCAACTAATGTAGATAAGATTTATGCTTGTTTCTTTGCTAAGGTTTGCTCGGATGTCTCTTTTGTAGTTCCAGCTATGTCCTTCTTAGAATATTTATTTGTGTTTCCTCCTCCATTTTGAGACTATTGCTCTTGGTTCTCTGACTCATGCGTAGATCTCTCTTGGGTTTCTTCTTCAGATTTTTCTTTGGAGATGTCCTCCAACCTTACACTGGGAGTTGTCTCCCTTATTGGTTCTTTCTACAATAGGTCCAATGGGACATTCAATAATATTTTTTCCCTATACACATGGAAATCCCTAAGATCATCTGGGGTTAAAATTTCTGATGACAAATGAAACACTTGTGAATATGTTTTTGCTTGTAGGAAGAGGTCATCAAAGGCATCCCCTTCATGGATGAATGGATTTACTTTTACCATAGTAGTAAAATTCCTAACATTGTTGTTAGGGTCATATTGCCTTCCCAGAAGTGTAGCTAATTTCAGAGATTTAATAATCTCTGCTTCTTTGCATGCATGTCCAAAATCATGTAGTGCAAATTCACCACATTGTACTAGGAATGTAGGCAAAATGGCATTATTCTACTCTTTCAGTCCTCTTCTTAATCGACCTTCCTCTACTGTTTGGTAGGCTATTCCTCTGGCCATTAGTTTGTCGAGGAGATAATATGGGAGAACATGCAGTGAAGCGATTCTACGAATACTCTGATGTAGGTAAAGGTTTCTTCCCCAAGCCATTTGGCTACTAGCAAGATATCTATCTCGGCCTCTTTAGAAAACCTAGGGGAAGTTCAGTTGTACACTTCTTTATGGATGGGTAGCATAACTCCTTGACATATTTTATAAAAATGGGGGTGAAATTGAGATTCCCACAAAATCTTACTGTACATATGGATGGGAAGCGGGTCCTTAAAATTACACTTCCATCCCATATTAGGAAATTTATAACTAAAACAGATTGCATCGATTACAAAAGCACTCATGAAAAAGGGGGGAAACACTCTTAGAGAAGAATTTGTCTTCCTTCTATATTCTATAATAGCCTTAGCCAAATTGTTTGATATAATTTAAGCCGAGTTCATTATTGTTGCATTTATTACTGTGTACATCAATCAGAGCCATTCCAGGAAAAACTTGGTGCTATCGAGTTTACCGAACAATCTACATAACATTGCTACTATGAAACTAGGAGGGGGAGATATGGATTTCGTAGAATACATACCCATTTTATTCGTTTGAGCTTGCCTTCACTTTTTGTCTAGGTTTGTGTGACGTGTGCTGCATATTCATTTTCCTTGGCAAATTGCTCAAAGAATTGTTTGTTGTAGAGCTTCTACGACTATGGTAACTAGTACATGAGTTTTTGGTTGTCTGCTAAAAAATATCCCATGACCTCTTGTCTATGATTCCTTAATGTTCGATATGCAATGTTTGCCTCATCAATTACCCATTTTACCATGTCTGTATATGGGATTATCTTTGGTCGTGCATCTATGCAATGCAGGGAAGAGCATGCCGTCTCGAAATAGGAGGCATCAAATGACTCCTAGGAATTTGTCATGGCCTTTGTTTCTAGTGACCCGGGGTGCCCGTCTTCTAACATGTTGTACATGGCCTCCCTGCTTGCAGTTCCTCTGTCTCTACTACACGTAGTATTGAAGAAAAAAGGAATCATTTATGATTTCTGGGATGCATCTCCCTTTCCTTTTTTTCCTATTGTTTCTAACAATACTCCCTGCATCTTTTTCCTGAAATGGAGCAAAGCGAAAGTTATCGGATAAACACAAGTAAGAATGACAATGATAATGAATGATATAGATAACCTAAAAAGGTGACAAGAAAGGAGTTTTAATCAAGCGCAGATGAAAATATATCGTATCATGTCAATCCACTTTTTAACATAAATGCCATTAACCTATATTAAATAGCCACTAATGGTCCCTTATTGCTCCCTTTATTGCTCATTAATGTATTGCATTGTAAAACAAGAAGGAAAACTTTTAAGGTGGCGGAATTAAGTTGTGAGAATGTTGATTTTTCAATTGTGATTCAATATTGCAAATCACATTATCGCATATTTGTCTGTGCAGTTTCTCAAAGTTATTTAGGATTATGAGGGATGCGAGATGTAGGATAAGAAGTATATTATTTTTTTCTTAGAGCATAGTTTGTTTGAAAGAGTAATTACCTTATAAAACATTTTTCACTACATGATAGACTTAAGTACCATTTATGACATTAGCTTCTATCGGGTCTGGGCTTCTATCGCATTTCGTAAGATCATGCAGTTCATAAGATTTAGCCCATTTTAAGTATCTTGATGTGTTGCGGTAAGGTTGACTTGTCCTAACGAAATATCACATTTCACACGTTTCAACATGATTTGTGGGTTTGCGCCCTTTGTGAGTGTCGATGTGTGATTACTATATGGGCTTTATTAAATAGGAAATTCCATAGGTGTTAGCTTTTAAATGAAATTCCCAATGATATTTAAGTTAGGGACAGTGATCCTCTTGATCGCAATTCGTGAGTTTTTCTTGTTAACAAGGTTTCTGAAACACTTGATCCAATGGTATGCGAAAATGCGAGAATTGCTAGTTTTCAAAGGATTTTAACTTGATATCTTTCTTTATTGCAAAAAAACTTCTAGGAAAGTGTCTAGATGCTAAATTTCCTTTTGAAAGATTTTATCAAGGGGCCCCATTTATTAATAGAGTATTAGATATTACATCAATAAATGTGGGGGTGTTGAATAATACAACAATTGACGATTCACTCAAAGAACCAGATATCTCTAACTGTTTTTTGAAATTTCTAAAAACTTTCAAAACAAAGGTAGTCCCAAAAAAAATACACGAAATATAATATAAGTAACATTTCTCTGAATATTAAGAAACAAAATCTAGCTAATTATCATCCATTTGATTATCCTCTTCAATATGAAAATTTCTTTGTCTACATGAGTCATTACTTGCTTTTAAATATAAAATAGGGGGCTCTTGCAAATTATCTTTTAGATGTACTCAGTTGTCATAGGTAGAGCCTCTGCTACCATCAGGAATCCATAGCCTCGACAATGTTACATTTTAACCAACAATGATTCACTATCCCATCTAGATAAGAGTGCAATTTTCAAAGATAAATTCATTTTCATATACTTACTTTCTTTCTCCTTTTCTAAACAATTCCTTTTTCTTAAAATTTTCATTTTCTTCTTAAAGGTCATTGTCTTGGTATGGTGGCCAAAATTGATGATGTCATTCACTAGTTGTAACTTTAACCGAACAACATGGCTCATAATGAGATCCCTTATCTTTCGATTAACATAATCTCAAGCCTTTACATTGTCTTGATAGGAAGTATTGGTAATGTCCGCTTGTTACTTCCCTATGATAATGGTAAGTCGACTCTTGAGGAGACCTCTTATCCTTTAAGCTTTAAGCATATTTTGAAATTGCGCCCTAAATAGGAAAGCTTACTAGATGGGGGGAATCATTGACTCAAGAGTTTTTGGATGAAAATAGTTAAATATTCCTCTCTGTAGAGAGTCATTTCTTTGTTATAAATACTTTTCTTAACTGATGGTAGAATAAAGGTTTCTTTACAAAGTTGAGGTTTATGAAAGGACAGTTAATTTTGGTAGAGGACAAGTAATTTCAAAGTAACACAACTTAGCTTATGTCTCAAATATAAAAATCATCTTCTTAGCAATCTCTACTTATACAAGCAAAAAGTCAAAATATAAAAGAGATTGTTATTGAAAGGCCAAAAGTAAATGCCACTCAACTTTTATTTTCCTAAAAAGCAAAAGAATAATATACAAGGGGTAGAAGAGGTTATCTTCTATGAAAAATATTTTCTTAGAATCTGCCCATTAATAGGCAGAGAATCTCTCTTACCTGTTAAATATTGCAATAGCTTGGTTGACGGGCCTATTTGTTCCAGAATCTGAAATGGGTCATGCCACATTCTTTTGAATTTGGTATGCTTACATTTTTCCTCATTTTCTTTATTCCATTTCAATACTAGGTCTCTCAGCTGAAAGGATTTTGAACTTACAGAGTTTACATCAAATGAAAATTTGACTAACTATTGATGATGTGCATGTGTGAATTTGGCCTTTTCTCTTTCTTCTTTGAGCTTGAGGTTTTGTAATTGTCTTAATTGCATAGAAGAGGAAGGAATTTCTTCAATAAATTGAACTAGGGCTAGAGAGGGACTAGCTACATTTTTAGGGAGGATATCTTCTTTCCCATAGACCAAATTAAAAGGAGAAGTGCCTATTGAGGCCTTTTGTGTTATTCAAGTTGCCCATGGAGCAAATGTTAAAGATTTGTGTCAGTTTTTCTGACTTTGATAAATGGTTCATTTGATGATTCTTATGAGATTTTTGTTTGTAGATTGGTCCAAGCCATTTCCCTGAGGATAATACTTAGCAGAGTATTTAAGTTTAAAACCTATTTTAAGAGCATATTCTATCATAACATTTCCTGTAAAATAAGATGCATTGTCAAACATGAGGGTAGATGGTAGACCAAATCTAGTAATAACAAATTGGTCAATAAATTCAATGATGTTATCAGAATTGGCTACCTTAAGTGGAATTTCTTCCACCCACTCTTTGAAGTAATCAGTTGTTGTAAGGATATATTTATGCTGCTTTGAGGAGTGAGGAACGATCTCACCTATTATTTAGAGTCCCCATTGTTCAAATGGTTTTTCAATTTTGACTGACTACAATGGTAATGCGCGTTTCCTGTGTCTCCCAGCATTTGTTTGACAAATTTTACATTTCGTTACGTAATCATGTGCATCTTTGAATAAGGTTGGAAAATAATAGCCAGCATGTAGCATTTTATGTGCGGTTGTGTCCCCTCCAAAATTTCCACCAGTGGTTCATCATGGAGTTCATGTAGAACCTTTTTTGCCTCAGATTTTTCAAGACATCTAAGAAAAATAGAATCATAATTCATTCTAAAAACCACTTTACTAATGATTCGATATTGTTTAACTTTTAACCTCAAAGCCCTTTTCCTTTTTTAACTTAGTTACGTAGGGGCATATCCATTTTTCAAATAAAGGATGATATCAGCATATATGGATTCAGTGTTGTTGAGACTTACCTCATATTCTTGTATTTTAGAAATTATCACTGTAGATTAAACTAATTATGCAAAGTACTAAAGCAAAATACTTAATCTACTTCTACAATCAACCTTGCGGAAGCTTAATCGATTTTGATTAAGATCAAACAGAACACATATAACAGAGAAGAATATTCAATCACACATGAAACATAGAAGAATACTTTTGGGAAAGTCTTAGCTAAAAACCCCACTATCTGTATTATCATACAAGTGGAAATATCTTAGGATTACACAAAGCTTTAGCTCTCAAGCTATCTATCTCTCAGTACAATCCCTCATTTCTTCTCATAGACAGAATAAACAACACATATGCCTCATCCTCTATTCTCCAAGCCTCCTATTTCCTTGCGCAGTTTTCCCTCCGTCCTCCAGTTGTAACCTGTGTTATTCTCACCTCACACGCTGCTCTAACCTCTGTAGAAACTACGCAATCCTGAAGGAATGAATTCCTTCTGCATGCAAGGGATTTTCTTATAGGAAAATACTACCAACTGATAGTACATTGTCCTTGCCTTTGATCTCAACTGGATCTTTGTCTGAACTGACATGAATGAGTTATTTAAGAGAGAATATTCAGTTATTTGGAGAACAATAGTTTCATGCATGCATGCATTAACTGACTGAACTCACAATTAGTTCCTCCAACTGTTTGGAACTAATTTAACTGGACTTAACTCAGTTAACTTAGCTAACTTATTACAACTCAAATACAACTCATCCTTATCTCCTTAATTAGGGGTTAAATTCCTCAATCAAAGGGATAATTGTTGTATGAATTCACAAAGACTTCATGTTTGAATTTCACCAACTAATTAACTCAAGATGAATTAATTAATTATTTTTCAAACAGTTCGTGAGACTAAATTCGAATTTTAATTCTAAATTTTAATTCAAGGACAAAATAAAATTGGAATATATCCTGAAATGCTATCTTTAGCAAACCTATTTTTAGAATTTCTATTTTTATCATTTCTTGTTGCTATTTTCAACACTCCCTCTCAATAAGAAAGGAATTCATCTTGATCCCAATCCTGAAACTTTGGAATGTTCTTCATGCAACACTTCTCTCAAGTGTTGTTGCTCGAACAACTCTAGAACAAAAAAAATATCCAACTTGAATCAGAATGATGCCTTTGTCATCAAAGTCTTTGATTGTTATTGCCTCTGTCGACTGAAAACTCTGCACCTCTGTGCTCTTTAGTATCTGACTGCTCCACTGGGTGTGGAGCCTGATTATCTTATGTATTCAAAGGTCTCAGTTGGATGTATACACCAGGAACATTGTACACCCCTCCAAGTGGGGGGGACTTGTCCCCCCCGCGTGGGTTTTGGGGGGGGGGGGAGTGGATCCCCCCTGGTTGGGGGTCTGGGGGCCAGTGGTCCCCCGACAGTGGTTCTGGGGCAGCGCCCAAAAAGCTAATAATAGATGTAAAATTTCCTTGTAAAAGTTTAGTAATTTCTAGTCAATCTGGGCTGTTCATTGGGTGGGTGATTTGACAGCAGAAGTTATGTTTAGTTTAGGGTGTTTTCCCCTAGAAGGCAACCCCTCACTATATGTGAGGGAATTGTATTGCGTCTATGCATCTCTGTATTTTGAGTGAGGAAGAGAGAGGAGATTGAGAGCGAAGAGGGAGTTACAACGGATCTACTATACGTTGTATCTCTTCAGTTTACTAGATAATATAATAAAAGAAGGACTGGTTGTTTCTCCGTGGACGTAGCCCAAACTGGGTGAACCACGTATATCTATGTCTCTCTTATTTTATGCATTTTCTGTGTCTATATTTCTGCAATATTTTATGTGTTCCATTGCTCTGTAATATATAATTTTCTAACAACTGGTATCAGAGCCGACGGTCTATTTGGCTAACAAACTCATAGGAGAGAAGGGTTCCTCGTTCAAGTGGGAGCAATGGTAGAAGATAGTAGGTTTAGGGTCGAAAAATTCAATGGCCAAAACTACTAGCTGTGGAAGATGCATATGGAAGATTATCTATATCAGAGAGATTTGTAACAACCGTTGAGCAGAAAGACAAAGAAGCTGACGAGTATGACAGACACAGAATGGAATATTCTCGACAGAAAGGCACTTGGAACAATACGGCTGTACCTACAATGTCGGTAGCATTTAATATTTCAAAGGAAATGACAATAGAGGGTTTAATGTCGACATTGACCAAACTATATGAAAAACCCTCGGCCTAAAATAAGCTATTTCTTATGAAGTGTTTATTTAATATGAAGATGTCAGAAGGTGGATCTGTTGCAGACCATTTAAATGATTTTAATACAGTTACAAGTCAATTAAGTTCTATAGGGGTAGCTTTTGATGATGAAGTTAGGGATTTGTTATTTCTGTGCTCATTGCCTGAAAGTTGGAATGGTTTAGTTATGGCCATTAGTAACTTTGTCTCTGGATCTAGTACTTTAAAGTTTGATGATGTTGTCAGTGCAATCCTTTGCGAGGAAATGCGATGAAAAAGCTCCGCTGAGACATCAGGTGATGCTTTGATTGCAAAGACTAGGGGAAGAAA
Organism: Pinus tabuliformis; assembly: GCA_031772625.1. NCBI lineage: Eukaryota > Viridiplantae > Streptophyta > Pinopsida > Pinales > Pinaceae > Pinus > Pinus tabuliformis. The sequence continues at coordinate 501,947,197 of CM062814.1, read as the reverse complement.
AAAGGAAAGAGGAAAGAGCCTAGGATATCACAGTAAGTCAAGAAAAGTGAGATCCAAGTCTAGATCGAGGATAGTGTGCTAGAAACGTGGGAAGAAAGGACACCTAAAGAAAGGATGCAAATCTCGGAAGGGAAAAGAAGGAGATGCGCAGTAATAAACTAATCATGAAGTGAATGTAACAGGTGATGTGTTGAAAGATGCTTTGATTCTTTCACTAGAAAATACCATTGATGCCTGGGTGGTAGACTCAGGGGCCTCATTCCATGCCACACCTGATGAGAAACATTTTCATGATTATGTTCAAGGAGATTTTGGATAGGTTTGATTGGGTGATGATAAATCCTGTAAAATTGTTGGAATGGGTACAATATTTATAAAATGGTAGAATGGAAATCAATGGCTATTTAACGAGGTAAGGCATGTTCCAAATCTGAAGAAAAATTTGATTTCAACAGGGTAGTTGGGAGGTGAAGGTTGCCTAACTACTTTAACAGATAAAACTTGGAAGGTTACTAAAGGATCCCTGGTAATAGCGAAAGGAAAAAAGGTTGGTACATTGTACTTATGAAATGGTATTTCTAATTCTCTTAATGCCTTAACATCTACAAGAGAAGATATGACATTGTGGCATCATAGGTTCAGGCACATGAGTGAGAAGGGGATAGAGATTCTTCGCTCAAGAAATTTTTTGCTAGGTCTGAAGCATGTTGATTAAAATTCTATGACAATTATGTTTATGGAAAACAAAAGAGAGTTAGATTCCTTAGAGGTGGGAAAAAAAAGAAGAGCGAAAAATTAGAGCTTGTGCATATAGATGTATGGGGACCTGCTCAGGTATCATCTCTTGGTAGCTCTTGTTATTATGTTACTTTTATTGATGATGCGACCAGAAAAACCTAGATTTATTGTATTCGAAATAAATCTGATGTATTTGATACTTTCAAGAAATGGAAAGCTTTGATTGAAAATGAGACAGGAAAAAGGCTGAAGTGTCTTAGATTAGACAATGGAGGTGAATATTGCAGCAAAGAGTTTGAAAGGTACTATTCAGAGAATGGAATTTGTAGGGAGAAGACAGTTCCAGGAACACCAAAAGAAAATGGTGTGTCAAAAAGGATGAACAAGACAATCATGGAGCGTGCAAGGTGCATGAGATTTCATGCAGGATTGCCTTTACAATTTTTGGCACATACTGTAGATACTGTTGTTTATCGAATAAATAGAGGGCCTTCAAGTTCCTTGGATGGTGGTATTCCAGAGGAGGCATGGACAGGTAAAAAGCTAAACTACTCCTTTTTAATGACTTTTGTTTGTGAAGCCTTTGTCCACATTAATAAAGAAAATAGAACAAAGCTTGAGGCAAAATCAAAGAAATGTACCTTTATTGGATATGGTGTTAATGATTTTGGTTATCGCTTCTATGATTATGAAAAACACAAAATTATTAGGAGCAGAGATATAATATTGAATGCAAAAGTTTTGTATAAGCATTAGTTGCAAGAAAAGAAACAGGAAAAAGGAAACAAAGAATACACAGTGCTTGATGATATCAGAGGAAAAGTGATGGTGCCTGAACATCATAATGATCAACAGCCAAAACAACAACCACAATAGCAACAAGCACTTCAAACACCTGAAAGTGGTTTTAGAAGATCTACTAGGATAAGTAGACCCCCTAAACGATACTCTCCTTCATTATATTATGTATTGTTGACTGATTCTGGTGAAACAGAATGTTATGAAGAAGCACTGCAGGTAGAAACCAGGAAGAAGTGGGAGCAAGCCATGAAAGAAGAGATGGACTCCTTAGCACATAACCAGACTTGGGACCTAGTTAGGTTGCCTGTAGGTAAAACAACATTGTAGAATAAATGGGTTTACAAGTTGAAGGAAGAAGATGGAGGTAGAAAAAGGTATAGAGCTAGACTTGTGGTGAAAGGGTTTTCACAGAAAAAGGGTATAGACTTTGATGAGATATTTTCTCCTATTGTGAAAATGACTCAATCAGAACTATTCTAAGTCTAGTAGCAGCTGAAGATTTGTATCTTGAGCAGTTAGATTTAAAGACAACATTTCTCCATGGGGATTTGGAGGAAGAGATATATATGAAGAAACCACAATGATATGAGGTAAAAGGGAAGGATAAATTAGTGTGCAGGTTCAACAAGAGCTTGTATGGCTTAAAACAGGCTCCAAGGCAGTGGTATCTAAAATTTGTCAGGTTTATAACTGAACAAGGTTATACTAGGTGTCACTCTGATCATTGTGTTTATCCCAAAAGGAAAAATGATGGCAGTTATATTATATTATTATTGTATGTAGATGACATGCTTGTTGTAGGTTCTAACATGCAGGAAATAAATGTGCTCAAAAGGAAATTGGCAAACTCAGTTGCAATGAAGGATTTGGGTGCTGCAAAACAAATCCTTGGTATGAGAATAATTAGAGACAGGAAGAATCACAAATTAACATCGTCTCAAAGTGAGTACATAGAAAAGGTGTTGAAAGCTTTAATATGTGGAATGCAAAACCAGTTAGTATACCTTTGGCTAGCCATTTCAAATTAAGTAAGGAGGCGTGTCCCAAGACTCAGGAAGAAATGGCTCATATGTCTAAAGTTCCATATGCATCAGCAGTTGGAAGCTTAATGTATGCAATGGTTTGCACAAGGCTGATATTGCACATGCAGTGGGAGTGGTAAGTAGGTACATGAACAATTCAGGAAAAGAAAATTGGATAGCGGTGAAGTGGATTCTCAGGTATTTGAGAGGTACCACAAATCAAGCATTATGCTTTGGTGGTTCAAACATTTCTCTACAGGGATATGTTGATGCAAATATGGTAGGTGACAGAGATAACAGGAGGAGCACTATAGAATATGTATTTACTATAGGTCGAACAACTGTCAGTTGGGTTTCAAAAATCCAAAGTGTTGTTTCACTTTCAATAACAGAAGTAGAGTATGTTGCTACTACAGAGGCTAGTAAAGAAATGATTTGGTTACAAATGTTTCTGGATGAATTCGGTAAGAAGCAGGAGTTTGGAAGGTTATATAGTGATAGCTAGAGTGCCACACATCTTGCAAAGAACTCTGCATTTCATTCCAAGACTAAACATATACAACTCAAGTACCATTTCATATGGTGAGCATTGGAAGATGGACAGTTGAAGCTGGAAAAGGTACACACTAGCCATAATCCTGCAGATATGCTAAAAATGTTGTAACCAGGGAGAAACTGAGAATCTACTCAGTTTCAATTGGTCTTCAAGTATGATGAAGAAGATGAGAAAAAACTAGGTCCAAAGTGGAGTCATTTTCTAGCAAATGAAGCAGTGGTGGGGTTGCTATAATCAGTCTCCAAGTGGGAGATTGTTGGGCGTGGAGCCTGATTATCTTCTGTATTCAAAGGTCTCAGCTGGATGTATACCCTAGGAAGACTGTACACCCCTCTGACGGTAGAAGTTATGTTTAGTTTATGGTTTTTTGCCCTAGAAGGCAACCCCTCACTATATATGATGGATTTGTATTATGTCTATGTATCTCTGTATTCTGAGTGAGGAAGAGAGAGGAGATTGAGAGCGGAGAGGGAGTTACAACAAATCTACTGTAGGTTGTATCTCTTCAGTTTGCTGGATAATATAATAAAAGAAGGACTGGCTATTTCTCCATGGACGTAGCCCAAACTGGGTGAACCACGTATATCTGTGTCTCTCTTGTTTTATGCATTTTCTGTGTTTATATTTCTACAATATTTTATGTGTTCCATTGCTCTATAATATATAATTTTCTATCATTCTCTAGCCTCTGTCACTTTGATCTCTGACTGCATCAATCACACTGATTTATCCTACTGCATCCATGTTGTTGCTGGTCCTTTCTCCCAGCACTGCATCTGCACTACACCTCCTATCATCATGTTGCATCGTGTTTCCCACTGCTGTACTGCAACTTGGTTACTGAGAAGTAAGTAACGGATCTCCCAACTGACCTCCCTATTAGGCTAGAAACACCCTCTGATGCTAAAGCTCCCTCTACTACTCCATCTGCATCTGTCTCTACCCACTCAGCGAGTCCTTCTACTCCTTGTCGGGGCTCTCGTATCAAGGTCTAATAAAAAAGGTTGGGTACCTCAAGGATCCTGCCCCTATTTCAGCCTTCATGGGACTATCACTTCACATCACCCCACCTGACACCTAGAGGTATGGTTGCATGTAATCCCTATGTTGGGTTGGCTCAAAATTTCCCCTTACTAGAGCTCTCTGCATGAGTGGATGCCTCCACTCGGTCTCCTCTCAGCATCTCCAATTCTGGCTCCTCCACAATTATCTGAGACTTCTTCTGGGACTACATGTTAAGAGGTAATGTACTCTCCCTCTCAACCACCAAGTCTCTAACATTGTCCTTGCTCCTCAAGGCTTTGCATGCATCTTGAACCTCAATAGGATAGAGGTTCTGTACTCGTGAACCAATCTGTTTCACCTATCCCATGATGATGTGTCTAAGGAAAACATTTCCTTCACTGAAGACAACATCGTAGCCTTTGTCCTTCAACATCGTGATCGATACCAAGTTCTTCTTCAGTCCAGGCACATACTTCACATCTGTCAAGGTGATATAAGCTCCATGCTCCCTCTAAAATGCAATCGTGCCCACTCCTAAAACACTATACCTTTCATCATCACCCATCTCTATGAGTATCTTGAGGTATTTATCCTATAAGGTACTAAATAAACTTTTATCGTCGGTCATGTGGAATGAGGCTCCACTATCAAGAATCTGATCACAACCCACCATCGATGAAACCATGCATGTGATGAGGGTAAAATCCAATTCGAACTGAGAGGCTAGTGCCTCACCTTATAATCCTTTCGACGATCCCTTCTTGGATTTCTTCAATGGACAATTAGTTGCATAATGGCCCACCTCATGACAATTAAAGAATCTCACTTTAGATTTGTCAATCTTCTTCCCTCCATGAGAAGAACTTGATTTGGGATGAGAATCCTTCTCCTTCCCTTTCCTTGCCTTACTCACTAATATCAGACTTTCTTCATCCTCCTTGGATGAAGAACCATCTCATGTGCTCCTCCTGGTCTCCTCCTGCATGAGATCCGACCATAGTCATTCCTAATCCAATATTTTCTCTCTTACATTCACTGAGTCATCGTAGCTATGCCAACTCTTAGGAATATTGAGGAGACCAAGACTCACCATATCATCATCGGCTGTCATGATTCCTACACTTCCAAGCTCATCTTTGCAAGTGGTGAGCTTCTTCAAATATGTAGAAGTTGTGTCACCCTTTTCACACTTGATTTTCTGAAGCTTGTCCTTGAGCGCCAGCTTCCTCTCATTGATATTTTCCTGATATAGGTCCTTCAATGTCTTCCACATTGAAAACAGAGTCTCCTTCCCATGAAGACTCAAGACAATATGGTCTCGAACTCCCTCCAGAAGAATCCTCCTCGTGCTCGCCACACATTTCTTCCATTCTACTGATTCTTGGGCATTAGATGTTGATGGCTTGGGGACTTCTTCATCAATTAATTCCTTCAAACCATTATATTCTAATACTACTTCCATGTTATCCTTCCATGCTATGTAATTCAGGCTTCCATCTAGGGCATACTCGAGTCTCAAGCCATTGAATGTCATTGGTGAGCTTTGAGATGTGATAAGAAATCCATTTTGTACCTGCAATCAAGAACTTCAAACTTCAAACTTTTCCCTTCTCAATATGTTGCTCACAACTCTAATAACCTGGCTTTGATACCATGTAGAAATTCTCACTGTAGATTAAATTGATTATGCACTGTACTAAAGCAAAATACTTAATCTACTTCTATAATGAAACTTGCAGAAGCTTAATCGATTTTGAGCAAGATGAAATAGAACACATATAACAGAGAATAAGATTCAATCACACATGAAATGTAGAGGAATACTTTGGGGAAAGCCTCAGTTAAAAACCCTACTATCTGTATTATCATACAAGTGGAAATATCTGAGGATTACACAAAGCTTTAGCTCTCAATCTATCTAGCTCTCAGTACAATCCCTCACTGCTGCTCATAGACAAAATAAACAACACATATGCCTCCTCCTCTGTCCTCCAAGCCTCCTATTTCCTTTCAAAGTTTTCCCTCGGTCCTCCAGCTGTAACTTGTGTGATTCTCACCTCACACACTGCTCTAACATATGTAGAAACTGCATAATCCTGAAGGAATGAATTCCTTTTGCATGCAAGGTATTTTCTTATAGGAAAATCCTAGCAACTAATACTACATTGTCCCTACCTTTGATCTAAACTAGGTCTTTGTCTGAAATGACATGAATGAGTTATTTATGAGAGAATATTCAGTTATTTGGAGAACACTAGTTGCATTCATGCATGCATTGACTAACTGAACTCACAATTACTTCCTCCAACTATTTCGAACTAATTTAACTGGACTTAGCTTAGTTAACTGAGCTAACTAATTACAACTCAAATACAACTCATCCTTATCTCCTTAATTAGGGGATAACTTCCTCAATCAAAGGGATAACTGTTGCATGAATTCACAAAGCCTTCATGTTTGAATTTCACCATCTAATTAACTCAAGATGAATTAATTAATTATTTTTCAAACAGCTGGTGAGACTAAATTCAAATTTTAATTCAAGGACAAATTAAAATTGGAATATATCCTAAAATTCTATCTTTAGCAAAGCTATTTTTAGCATTTCTTTTTTTAGCATTTCTTGTTGCTATTTTCAACATGTATATCATCACCTGAATCTTGTAGTGTTGGTAAGTTGGATGCTCCTCCTAACATTCTACAAAAACCTTAACCTTTTACAATTTTAGGTGGTGTAATTGCAATGTCATATTCTTGTAGTGATGTTACCCAATTTGCCCTTTTCTCACCTACATCTCTTTGTATTAATAGATTTCTTACTATTGAGAATGGGACTACTACCTTGGTTTGAGTTTTGAGGAGAAAGGGTTTGAAATGTTTTACTGATTTGAAAACATCAAAAACTTGTTTTTTAACATCAGAATAGTTTAATTCACCCCCCTGCAAATTGGAGCTAAAGAAAGAAATTAGTGCTCCAGCTTTGTCATCATTGACTTGTGTTAATATAGCTACATATGATTTCTCGGAAGCAAAGGTATATAAAATGAAATGATTATAAAAATTCAGGGTTGCTAAAGAGGGAGCATTTATGATTGCTTGTTTAATTAGATCAAAGCCTTCATGCTTAGTATGTCCCCATTTAAAAAGATAATTTTTCTTAATCATAGATTGAAGAGGTAAAACAATTCGTGAAAATTCAGGGACAAATATTTTGACAAAATTTATCTATCCTAAGAAAGATTGAATCGATTTCTTGTTATGATCTAAAAGGGATTTCAAAAATTTCTCTTATCCTATCAAGATTAATGTGAATACCTCCTTTGGATACAATAAATCCAAGGAGTTTTCCTTCACTTAAAGGAAAGAAAGATTTCTTGGGATTGAGAGAAATTCCATACCTCTGACAGTGCTCAAAGATTTGTTTTAAATCCTTTAAATGATTATTGTGCCTTTTTGAGTACACAGTTATATCATCTAAATAGATTACCACTCATTTGTTCGCCAAACCTTTGAAAGCTGTGCATGGCCCTTTGAAATGTGGCACCAACATTGAATAACCAAAATAACATCTTTTGGTAGCCATAGGTGCCCCATTTTGATCGAATTGTAGTCTTTAGCCGATCATCGCGATGAACTAGAAACTAATTATAACCTAAAAATCCATCCAGAAAAGACATTGGTCCTGAGCCTGCAACTGATTGCAATATCAGTTCCATAGGGGGTAATGGGAATTTTTCCTTCTGGCAAGGTTTGTTGAGATTGTCAAAGTCTATACATATTCGAATATCATCATTCTTTTTTCTAACTGGAACAAGGTTGGAAACACACCTAGAGTGCCTGAGAGGAAAAATTATTTTGGCTTTGAGCAGCTTATTCAATTCAGATTTGATCTAATTTTCTAAATTCGGTTGGATTTTTCTCATCTTCTGTTGCACAAGCTTTTCATCAGATATCATGTGTTACAGGGAAAAGTGTCTATTTAGAACTTCTCTATCCCACTAAGGTGTGACAGCTGCCTTAGAAACAAACAGAGAAAAACTACTTTTGTATTTCCTTTATGAATTATAGATAGAGAGGAATAGAAGGACCATCCTCTGTCTTGCGCTAATCCTTCGATTTGATCCCTCTCCTTTGATAGTCCCCAGCTACCTGCTCCCTTGCACGCCCAGCTTCACAAAGTACCTGTAAGATCACAGAAGCATAGCACTATACAAAGACATGGATCTATATTCATAAACAATCTAGGATCAGATTTAGATTGACCATACAAATGTAACAAGCATCAATGATACAAAAGCATGGAGGAAAACTCAAATAGCTTTTATTGATAAACAAGAAAAGATACAGGAGGAGTTACAACCAGTTGTTCCGACCCAGCATCAACCTCCCAGCAAAGAAGCCCCTCTTCACCTCAAACAAAGCTTAGATCACCCAACAATCTAATGTTTGTCTCTAGAAACCAACAACAATTCCTTACAATATGCAAAATTCCAGCCTCCGGATCTCTGGGATGAGGGATCCATATATAGATATCTGTAAGGAGGATGAGTCAGCTTGTGATTTGATTAGTGTCTTCTCTCTGTCAGTTCTTGCTTCCACATGGAGACTGAGGGCCTCTTACTCATCCTTGGTCGAATTCAATGAGGCAAGTGTCACAGGAGAAGATTCTGGAAGCTTCCATTGCCTCTCCACCTCGCGGAATGACACTGCCATTTGTCATTTCTCGCCTATCGCACCCCACAGAAGGGAGTTTTGAAATGCAATGCACCCTCACAGTGCATTTGGGTGAGATGCAACGCACCTAGCCAGTGAAGCAGCTGCAATGATCCTGTTTTGACCAATTTTGAGTAGTTTTTCATGGAGAACTTCTGGTAGAAGTTGTAATCTATTGACCTTGTTCCTTTAGGGGTTAGAACAACACTTTTAGGGACTTAGGAGCCCTTGGTTTATGGACATTTCATGCTTGGAGTTGTAGGGCACAAAAATGTCTATAACAGTTGCCCCCTAAAGTATGAGGCCGTTAACCTTTTGGTGTCGGCTGAAATGCTTTATTATGAGGATCCGAAGTTCTTTCAATGCTGGGAGGAGACCTGTAATAAGATACAATACAATACATTATCTTCATAATATTTTCATGATCTAGCTGAGGCGGGCATTCCCATGCTCAGCTTTATAAATTCATTTTCATGTACATAGGATAGACAACCGTTTGAGTGTAGACTAATGATTCTGATAGAGCCATCATCCTTTTGGTAGGATGATTATCTGTGTTGCAATGCTGTACATTTAATGTCTTTATTTCCCTGAATATATATCGCAGCCCGGATGGATGAAACTAGATCCGGGGTCTTCAATCTCGTCCTATCTTCACTCGAAGTACAAGTCGATCCATGTGAGAAATGTTCTGAAGTCGAACATGGAAAGACATCGCTTGCTTACCAGTCAATGATGTAAACTATTAACAAGCGCGAGAGGAATCACCGATAATGATAATGACCCTCAAGATACTGCAGTACAATTCATGTGGTGTGAATAAAGGACTTGGCGTCGAACACCACGCAAAATCTTTCGGTCGAAGGCCATTGATGTATACGTGTCGCCGGAAGTGAGAAACTTGCCATTGAGGCATGCAAGCTTCAAAGTACTGAATGGGGTGTTCCTAGATCAACTTCTTGGATAATGAGCTGATGTCGACAAGAAGTGATCCATCACAGGAGGGCCTTAATGAATCCCACGTCAATGACATGGAACAGAGCAAATGATTTTGATGGAGGTGAAAACGATCTAGTGATATAAGGTTCAAGGTGGCGGTCATGAAAGAATGGAGTATAATGTATGGTAGTGGGTGAGACACAGGTGACTTCTCTTGAACATATCGGTGACACTGACATGATGGATTGGTAGCATTAACCCCAAATGTGGATGGTATGGCGTGACCATGGTGATGTGACCGGTGAATGAAACAACCCAACCCGACTCGGACACGGAGCGGAAGTGTCATGTTCAAGAGCGACTTGCTACCAACAAAGTTTCTTTGAGTTTTCTTCCCAATTTTTCCCCAGTCATTGCTGACCAGTACCTCTTTATTTTTGTCAAGCTTGAGGAGGATAACATATGCTTGTTCTATAATTTGCCCTTCGGGAAAACCCATCGCTATGTTTTAACGAGCCTAGCAATAGTGAAACTCGTTCTCGTCTATAGACAAGTTTGTCGCTATTAATCTTTTTAACGAGTTTAATGACAAAGATAACTCAGTCCTTTTCAATTTTAGAGAGTCTGAAAAGGAACGTAAAGGTAACTCCAAAATTCCTTTTTCGTCATCTAATCCCTTAAGTCCGAAAAAGTATAAAACAATACAGAAGGGATGAATTTTCGATACTTTTAATGAGCCGAACAAAACAGTCGCTCGATCTTTTTGTGTAATAATCTCTCAGGTCCAAAAAGATTAAAATCTAGAGGAGGGATAGCACTTCCTGTCCCTTTAACGAGCTAGAGAGGCTAATGGCTCGGCAATCTTTTCATATTTTACGAGTCAGTTGAAAAGAGCTTAAAGGAGACTCGTCTTTTGAGGAACGAGTGATAAAACGAGTAGCAGCTGATTCCAGGTAAGGTTTGGAATTTTCCAATCACGACAGTGTCACAAGGATGGCTAGTGAAATCACTCTTCGCAGTTGTTCCTCAAAATGGGTAAACAATCAAATGGAGGTGAATGATCGGCCAATGAAAAAGTGGAGGTGGCGGTGCAAACACGACCAAGGCTTTAATGGCTGAAGTACTACATTCACGATGGTTATTTACCAGGGAATAGTTCATTTTTTAATGAGCTTAAACGCGGGCTGAAAAATTTGCTCATGTCTTATGTTTATTTTTTATCGAGCTTGAACTATGTTCTAAAACTGCTCGATTAGATGGTCCTATTTTGATTTTACCATAAATAGCTTCGTTCTTTCAAAGATCGTACTGTATTTTCAACTGCTTCATCAAACTAGTCAGAAATGAACAATATATGCTTGAAAACGAGTTAGAACACTAATATTTTACTTTGAACTACGTAAAAAGTAATGAAAAAGTGTTTTTACCTCTCATTTTACCATTTCATTTGAACTTTGGTTTGTTGGACCTTTGGAGGTGCTTTTCCCCCTTGATTTTCATCAGCTGATTTCGGGAGATTCTGTGGACGATTCTCGGTGCCGTCTGGACTAGGTAGGAGCTAATCCTGAGCTCTTTCATTTCATGGTTTCCATTTTGCATTTTGAGCTTGATTCCTAGCTTTTCTGAGTCCCTGGGGTTTGAAGAACTCGTTCTGCCTTCAGCACACACTCAGTGTATCGAAATCTACATTTAAAGTTGGCCTGTCTAAAGGCTATCTGCCATTCAACGCACCTATAACACTGCTACAGGTGCGTTGGGCGCAAAAAGGGAATTTGATGCACAATTTTTGATGGAAATTTTGCCTGTTTCTTACCAAAATCAGGATCTAACTCCTCTCTTGTTTGTTTTTCAGAGATCTTTGGAGTAAGATGACCATTACATGGCGAGAACGTGAGCATGAAGAAGAGGACATGCTTGCCCTACATGATCCAGTTACAGTGAACGCGCTGCGGAACTGTGGCTTGCTGAAGTTCTTCTGCATTTCTAGCATGAGACAGCAGATCAACTTACTACAGTATTTGCTCGATGCTTGGGATCCTACAAACTAGGTTTTCTAGATCAGGGGCAAATCTATCCCTTTGACTATAGTAGACATCTATTTCTTGACTGGCTTGTCGAGGTGGGGTGCCCCCATCTCTTTGTCAGGTTCGGCCCGAGGAGGCGACTCTGTGAGAGATTATGTCCACCGGTACTACAGAGAAGGATCTCAGCCGAGTAAAGGCAGCAAGATCATCATCCGTGATGTCACTGACAGGTCCCTCAGGACTATTCTGTTTACTTTTGGTAGGATGGCCGGTGGTGCGGCCCTTCATGTAGCCAACCGATCTTACATGCAGCATGCCTTGGAATGCCTCCAACCGAAGGTCTTCAACTGGTGCGACGCAGTACTTCTTGTGATGAAAGAACAGTTGACCAAGATAAAGAGCGGGAGGTTGAAGAACTTTGGGTATGGTTGTATTTTGACCGCCTTTGCCTTGGAGAAGACACCACTGATGCAGCCGCAGTACATTGCACTCGATTTACCTTCTCCTACTGAACCACGTATGCAGAGATGGGTTGACCATATGTCTAGGCATGCTGGCCAGTCTCAGATTTCATTTTCTGATACCTTCTTCAGGTGGTTTGATCGTCAGGAGATGGTTTATTCTGAGTATCCATACGCTGGCATGGACTTCCGGGGTGATCTAGATTTAGTACTGCCGGATGGCGAGCAGTGGGGCGCCATTGGTAAAATCTTTGACCATATTCCTGTTTATCGTTTTTTGTTTATAATGTCCTTGTGATTTATTGTATCAAGACTTTAATCAAACTCGTGTACATGCAGAGGTTGGTCCTGTTCGTCCAGTAGTTCGCCTGAGAGTACCAGCTGCTGCTTCAACAGGAGAGGCCTTCGGAAGGGCTATTCTTCGTGACCTCGATGTGGCTGAGACTCTCACAGCATTACAGGAGCAGGTTGAGGGCCTCACTCTTGGTATTCCAGATGTGAGGACTGACGAGCTACCTTTGCGGTTACAGCGACATACTACTGGTGTGCCCAGACGATGGACTCGTCTCTTACGCATGATCGCACACGCTGTGACTTGCTATCACAAGCATCATTAGACCAGGGTGCCCCCTAGCATTTTGAGTTTTTGGGTCATTTGACCGATTTTGTCTTGGTTACAGAACATTATGTGTAAACCATAAACAGTTATATATATTTTTGATTTTCGGAGTTTTACTTTGGTTAAGTTACATGATTCAAATGCAAACATTGATGGTATGTTTCTTTTTATAAATGTTGCAAAAGTCTGTCTAACACATAGTTTGCTAATGAGTCAGTTAATTTGTTTAAGTTTATGGAAATATGTTGATATTGAATAAAATCAAATTGTCTTTCCAAAATCTTAACCCTTAGGAACATGCGATAAATAGTTGGGTTTCGGACGGAATATATACCATTGAGTTGTAGTATTACGAGCTGTGAGTCTAGCCTGACAATTAGTCGGCGTATACCATGTGTGATGGCATCAGAGAGAAGTTCTATCAACGCGCTATATTCAGCGATGTTATTTGTTGATCGACCAATATATACCCCTCTGAAACTTACTAACTCGCCGCTTGGATCAAAAATAGCCCAGGCTGCGGAAGATAGGTTCCGCGAACTACGACTCGCTCCGTCGGCATATCCAACATATGACTCCAATAGGTTTGACATCTGCAACAAATGTAAAAAGTGGATTACTTGACCAAAATAAACACTCTAGCGAAAACAAAAACATAACAAAAGCACACAGGTTACCATTACGCATAGTAACGCTTGAGGTACAACCCATTACGACGTTGCGCCAGTGGAATTCCATCATAATCCATTAACTCATAGGATCCTTTTGCTAACACTCATTTAACAATATAGGGGCCCATCCATAAAGACTTAAATTTACCTGCTCCCAATTCATCGGATTCTTGGTCGTAAAGCAAGACCAAGTCACCTTCTGAGAAGACACGGGGTTTGACATTTTTGTCGAACTGCACCTTGAATCATTTCTTATGGGCTTCGTTAGCCAAAGTGGCATCACGACGGGTTTCATCCAATTGGATTAATTCCAAGAAATGAGCTTCTTCTTCTGAAGTTCTGGGGAGGAGATCAATTACGAGTTTGAGAGATGACATTTCACACTGGATTGGTAAGACTGCTTCCAGGCCATATACCATTTGGAAAGGTGTGAACCCGGTTGCATTCCTTACCGATGTTCGGTAAGCCCACAAAGCTGAGTACAGGATTAGGTGCCATTTTCTTTTGTGAACTCCAATCATCCTTTACAACATGCGTTTGAGGACCTTGTTGATTGCTTCAACTTGTCCGTTGGCTTACAGATAATATGGAGTAGAGTTGTCGTGAGACAACCCTAGTTTGGCAGCTAATTCGACCATCATGTGATTGCGAAAATGCGATCCATGATCTATGACTATAGCCTGCGGCACGCCGAATCTGGCGACTACATGATTGAAAAAGAAGAGGGCAGTTGTTTCACCAGTATTATCTAATGTAGGCATCGCCTCGGCCCATTTGGTAAAATAGTCAACTGCGACTATGATGTACCCATGCCCCCGGTCGAGGTGGGGTTACATGTCATGAAATCGATGCCCCATTTGGCGAATGGCCCAACAGCAACTATTGGTTGCAGAGGTGCAGGTGGTCTTCTGGTTTTGCTATCGAAAATTTGACAAGCATGGCAACTTTTGACTATGGTTATGCAATCTTTGAACATTGTTGGCCAGAAGTATCCTGCTCGTAAGATTTTTTGCGCTGTAGCATATCCAGATTGATGCCCCCCACACGCGCCTGAATGACAATCATTCAGGACTTTTTCGGCCTCCTCATGGGTGAGGCACCTTCTCAGAACTATATCGATACCACGACGGTAAAGTGTATCACCGACGATCATGTAGTCTTTTGCTTGGTATTGAATACGTTTTTGTTTGGAGTGGGAGGTGTTTGTCCTGTATTTTTGGCTTTGGAGATAAATGATTATATCCCCATACCACTCATTTCTTGCAGATATCAGAAACAAACTTTCATCCACGATTGTTTCTTCGGATGTGTCATCGTTGGACAACGATGGGAGATCACACAATAATTTTGCGAAAACTAGAGCTTTCTTTGACTTGGATTTTACAAATTCCAGATCAAACTCTTGTAGGATTGCTATCCATTTTGAATATTTTCCCCCCAACAACTGTCGCTACAATATATAAGTCATGGGGTTGCAATCTGATAGAATGGTAGTTTTCCGAAAGAGGACATAGTGTCGAAATCTCTGTATCGCTTGAACAGCTGCAAGTGCTAGCTTTTCAACGTAAGAATATTTGCTTTCTGTATCATTTAAGTTTTTACTTAAATAATATATAGGATGTTCAATTCCATCGACTTCTTGAACTAAAACCATTGCGATGGTCGTATTCGCTGCAGCCAGATACAGGTTAAAATCTTTTTGATAATCATTAGGGACTCTTTTAAAGCATCAAAGGAAGCTTGCGCAACCTGATCCCAGACAAAGGGTACTTCCTTTTTCAAAAGACGTGTATAACCTTTAGCAAGTTCAGCATAATTTGGAATGAACCTCCTCAGAAAGTTCTCTTTCCCTTGGAGTTTCTGAATTTGAAGCAAATTCAAAGGTGGAGGCAAATTTATGATTGCCTGGACCTTACATGGGTCGAGACGAATCCCGTCCTTTGAGACTACAAAGCCAAGTAAATGACCAGAACTGATGCAAAATACACATTTGTGTGGATTGAGTCGTATCTTGTAGTGTCGACAACGTAGAAATATCGCTCTTAAATGTTGCGGGTGATCAGTCCGCTTTCGCGAATGAGCCGGAAGGTCGTTGAGGTATGGTTGAACGATGTTTTTGATGTCATGGAAGGCATAATTCATCTCCCTCTGAAACGTCGCCCCTGCGTTCTTTAAACCAAAGGGTAATTTTCGATATGCGAATGTGCCCCACGGACAAATAAATGCAGTCTTTGACTGGTCCTGTGGGTGAATATTTATTTGATTATACCCAGAGAATCCATCCATGAATGAAAAGATTTTGCATCCGGCGCATTCATCAATTATCTGGTCAATGAAGGGTGTAGGGTAGTTGTCTTTTGGACAAGCTTGATTTACATCCCTATAACTGACGCACACTCTAATTGTTCCTTGTTTTTTCATAACAGGGACAATATTTGATACCCAATCGGTTAGAGGAACCGGGTAGATGAAACCAGCATGGAGAAGTTTTTCAACTTCTGCCTTAATGGCAGCGGATTTCTTGGGGTGCACCTGCCGTAGCCATTGTCATACTGGTTTGACATCTGGATACATCTTAATTTCATGTTCAACGATACTCGAGTCAATGCCTGGCATTTCATCATATGACCAAGCAAAGACATCTCTGAATTCGCGAAATAGAGCGTTATATATCTCTAGTTCTAAAGGAGAACAACATTTGCCGACATAAATATTCTCTACAACATCTGTTTTGGTCGAGATATTTATGGCGATAGTCTCTTCAATATTGGACAAGTTTCGCTCGGAATCCACCGTGTTTACAGTATTTGATAGAAAATCAAAAACTGAAGGATGATAAAGGTCATCTTGAGTATCTTCTCCGCAATCTGGAAGAAGGGAACGATGGTGGGAATCATTCCATGGTGCTCCTTCAATTACCATTGATTGGACAATTCCTTCGTCGGTGACATGCACTTGTGACCAAGGATCTGAAGGGGTACCATATTCTTTAGACCTATCTATCCAAACGCTTGATGAGGGTTGATTTGGGTTTGCCTCCCATGCTAGGAACATTGATTGCTACAATATTTCCGTTGGGATTGGGGGCAAAACCATTGCATGATCCATGTCGATATTGTTTTCCGAGATCTTTTTAGAAGATATCATATTGTAGGTTCCTATCGACGCTACTTCCGCCAGATTTATTGGAGGTGGAAGAGCGAAAGTTCCCATTAGTATAGGATCTTTTAGTAGGCCTAATCCGATATTCTGAAGCGAATGGGGGCTTCCATGGATCATGGGAATGCTTCCAGTAACTTGAGAACCATTGAGGAGGAAGTTTTGTTGATCGACGATTGTAATCCCTCCGTGAAAGGGAAATGCAAACTTCCTAAAATAGGTCGACACAACAGCTTCCATGGCATATATCCATGGTCTTCCTAGTAGGATGTTGTAATCAAGATTCCAATCGATGACTTCAACATCTATTTCTACCGTTTTCCCTCCTAGTTCAACTTTCAAGTTACTTAGGATACCATATGGGGTATATGTCCTTCCGTCGAATGCTTTTAATGTCGTCGAAGATCGCGACAAGGTTGGAGATCCTAAAGTTTTCCAGCAACTCATCGACATAATGCATGTAGATGCTCCCTCATCAATAATTGTTTGATGAACAGTTTTGTTGAGGGCTTTCACTTGAACAAGGAAAGCTAGTTGAGTTGGTAATTGAGGATCGTATCCTTTATGATCGAAGGATACAAGATTGGAATCCTTTGGCTCTATCCCACCAATGGCTGATAATAAAGCCTGCCTTTGGGATGGGCAATTCTGTAGTACTTCAAGAGTCAACATAGCGGATGGCGATTGGGCCAAATCTTCCACTATATTATAATGTTGTGTCGCTCTAGCGCGGGGATTAAATGTCGACTTGTGTACTACTCCCTTTGGCAGTTTTATCGTCAATTCAGGAATGGTAGGTGGCGCAACTTCTGTCGAAGTTGTTGTCGAACTACTAGGTTGATCTTTATCCTTGTCATTCGACAGTTGTGGATTCCCATAATCTTTGTTCCTTGTCGATATCAAAGCATCATTTTGCTATTTTGAAACCGACAACATTAGCACTTGAGATGGGGAAGCATTTTCACACTCAACCAAATTTGTTCCTGGATTTGGAAATGGATCAGTTAACACTGCAGAGGTTTGCGAATTCTTGAAGAATTTTTTAACCTCAGCTTTGTGTGGACAACTTGCGGTCCAATGATCCTCATCCCATATCAAGCATGGATTTTTTGGTTTCCTATCTCAAGGAGGGTTTGAAGAAGACTTTTCAGGTGATGATTCCTCCTGCTTCTTCTTCTTCCCTTTGCCTTTCTTCTTGCTCCCCGGTTGTTTGGTTTCTTTGCCTTTATCTGTTGATACGGAATTTACTTCTGAAGCAAGAAGTTCATCTTTTGCATTTTGACCTGAAATATTACGGGCCTTTTTGGATGTAGCCTTTGTCGATTTTGTGTCTGTTGTGCCAATCACGCCATCGCCGGCATGAGAGTCATTGTTTGATTTAGGAGGACGAGGAATTGAGAATTCCGGTCTAGCGGTGTTAGGTATTTTATCGTAGAGCATGCTGGACTGAGTGTAAATCAAGTCCAGATATTGCGCACAAGCGATAACTTGCTCTTCTATTACGACTCCCACCTTCGCCACATCTTTCGTGATGCAAGGCAGTAATGACTTGATAAACCATTCAGCTAATAGTTGATTGGGGACATACGTTTTTACCATTCTATGATGACGTCGCCACTCATGTATATGATCAGATATGTGAGTGGCTGTTGTCTGTTTGAAATTGGTAAGAAGTTTTGTTCCCGTTTCGTACCTTATTGGTAACTGAAAATGGGTTAAAAAGGTTGTGGCTAAGGTACTGAAGTTGTCGAGCGAAGCTCTAGGCAGTTCGATGTACCATTTTGCTGCTAGACCCGTTAATGTCCTCTAAAAGAGGCAAAGTCTTATCGAATCATCATTTAAGGTGTTTGATGAACGCCATAGATGAATCATCATCACATGATTCGATGGATCTTCACCTGGATTTCCATTAAATTTAGGAATATCTGATGGAAGTTTATGCGGAATTGCTGGCCACCAAGGGGCGTAAGCGATTGGATTGTTTGTTAACCGATTTAAATCAGGTAACTCTAAAGTTGCCACAAAGGGTATCTGTTGGTTCAGGTTAGGTGAAGCATACCCAGGATAAGATGGGATTGCCTGAGCAGTTGGTTTTGCATACCAGCATAATGCATTTGATGCTGGTAACTTTGGTAAAGTTGGTGGGCATGACCATTGTAAAATGGTTGATTTTGACCGTTTTGAATATACGGCTATCCACTATTTGCAAAGATTTGTTGCTCAGAACCTTGGTATACTTGTTGGAATTGTGGTTGTTGGTATTTTACTAGCCATGGTTGTGAAGCCATGTGCTATTGACCGATACTAACAGTTTGACCAAGATGAGGGGTAATTGTACCCGTCTGAACCTGTGTCATTCCACCAGTCGGCGATTGTGGTTGAGTCGCAGGGTCAAGGGGCTGTTGCATTACAACCTGAGAAACCTAAGGTTGGCATACAACAAGAAGCGCTTGAACTTGCAACACCATCAAAATAGCTGGCGTAGTTGGTATGTTTGACATAGGTAAGCATTGTTGCATCGAGTATACAACTCTTGGTTGTTGAGGTAGTATAGGTACCCAACCGCTTGAGGTAATTCCAGTATAACCTGAATGTTGTTGTCAACTCACGTATGGATATCCTCCCGGAGGGGATAATGAAAGGGTATACTGCCCTCCATACGGTGGTAATCCAGAACTCAAGGGAATTGTTTGCCTTTGGGGGCTGGACTGCCCAAATTGACTTCCAAATGGATCAATTTGTTGAGACTCAACATAAGAGTTTCCGGATATTATTCCGGGTGAACAAACAGGAACAGACCATACTATCGAAGTAGCCCCTGAGTGGGCTCCTTCTAGCGGTTGAGAGCTAGTCGGGACATATGGTATAGCGGTGAACATTGTTGGAGTGATAGCAGGGAGTTCTGTCGTTGCCCTGTCAGACGACACAGTCCTAGATGTTGACGGTTGTTCAGACATTTGTAGTCTATCCAAAAGATTACCTAGCGATTCTACAAGAGCTTCCGCTGGTGGTAGACTAACTTTTGATGAAGAAGGATATAGAGTGATCCCGACTCCAAAGTGCGTTGGAGTACTTGTTTGAGGATATTCTACAATTTCTTCTATGGCAATCAGACCAGGTGGAAGGGGAAGACCGTCAGGTCCGTAAAATATTTCTGGTGCCGAAGAAGGTGTGAAATCAGCAGTGACAGATGTTTGGAGAGCAAGACTCTCTGAACCGGTTGTAGATGGAACTCGTTCGGTAACACAAGTGTTTACACTCAAACTAGGATCAGTATCACTATCCTTCTGTGGCTGTTGAACTTCTTCTGTAGAGGCAGGGATTCCAGAAATGTTTGGAGTAATCGGAGTCTCTGATGTCGTTGGAACACTTGTTCTAACTTTAATAGGAGATTTGGAACTGGTTAAACGAGTTCCCTTTGTCCATACTGGCTTCGATTCCGGAGACAAAGACGGTTGACTCGTAAGCCTCTGCGAACGACGGGGTTTCAATTGACTTTCTTCCATGATTGCGAATTACTCGATCAACTAAAATAAAGGGGAAGTATGTTTCCGAATTAAATGAATTTTAGACGCTTTGATACAACTTGTTTTTTCAGTTTTTAAGAGTCGAGAAAAAACAAACGATGACTCTAATCTCCTTCGATTTTTAATGAGCCTGAAGTGACAAGTGATCAGATGGACCTTTTCCGTTAAGGAGTCTGAAAAGGAACGAAAGAGAATACTCTGGAAGTCTAGGTAGAGGGAGTACCAAACCAATCGCAAAACTGCAGAATACTTTTTACGGTACGGCAGTCAATCTTCCCGAATGGTGTGTTCAGTGCATTGCGATCGATAGGGCGGCAGAGACGACTTCCTATGGATAAAGGATTTAAGCCTATAGGGGTCTCCCAAAATATACTCGATGGTATGTGGGAGCACAAGTCTGTACTCGCACTTATCGTCTCAAAGTGGAGGAATCACCCAACCATCAATGAGAACAATAGTTACCAAGCTTTACGACGCTAGAATACGTCTCTAGCCTAGACCTCTAAATTTTGTGCGTTAAGTTCCAAAGCATTGTTAGATTCATTGAATTTATTTTAAGTTGATCTTGTTTATGAAGTTTTCCTTTCGGGTTCACCACGAGATGTAGATGTAATTCCTAAAATGCAATCTAAAGATGATAAACAAACTTTTTATCTCTTTTTTGCAATGAAAATCCTAGCTACTAGGGAAAAGAAAGACAAAATCTTTTCACAAAGAGCAAAGAGCATACTGTAAATGCACTTTCCTAAATCAAGCCAAACAGACTGTCTATATGCAAATGCACATGCATGTATTTGTTTTTCGACTTTCTTAATATATAGATGCTTAAAAAGAAAGTTGATGTACAAATCTGAATTTCTTTTCAAGCGACAAATATAAACAAGCTCCTTTTCGAAATCAAAAAAAGAGACGATTACGATACTTTACGATTTTGAAATGAATACTTGTTTTTGACACTAGAAAATTACAAATTCAGACCAAAAGCAATAGTAACAGGATAATCGACCATCAACAGCAATCAAACTTTCTCCTATGATCGAAATCGACACTTACGACATATTCAAATCAAAGGACGACAGTACGACTATGCTACTTTTGTAAAGGAAAACTGTAAACGACTCAACAAACACACAAAAACATCTACAATTCTTTTGTACAAAGGAGGCGGAATAACAGGCAAGGAAAAGGGGTTTCAAACAGACATATACTGATCACAGGCAGCAAAATTTAGGAATAGAACTGGAAAGGGTGATCCACGGAAGCCACAACTGCACAGAGCTAGTCTGATCAGCGCACCTGTAACACAGGGAATCTCAAATGCAGCGCAGGTTGTCCCTTCGGGAAGTGCGATGAAATTCAGAATCTCTGAACAGTACCTACGCTGGGCCAGAAACAAGACTCTGTCCAGGTTCCGGGTCACAGTTTGCAGTTCAGTTCTTGGTTTTTGGCCGACGAAAAAGCAATCAGTAATGCAACAATCAGGGGTAGATCTAAGGAGGATCTAAGAGCTATCACAAGGGCAATCAGATAGTTTGTGAATTAGCTGTTTAAATCATAAACAGATCCAGTGAATGGATTGAAGCAGCAGTTATCTACTTTGCATTTGTTATGGCAAATGCAGTTCGAATGCTACTTGTAAGTTTATGAAACAAACAACAAAGAATGATAAACAAACAAACTAATACGTCCCCAGCGGAGTCGCCATTTTGTTACAGGGAAAAGTGTCTATTTAGAACTGCTCTATCCCACTAAGGTGTGACAGTTGCCTTAGAAACAAACAGAGAAAAACTACTTTTGTATTTCCTTTATGAATTATAGAGAGAGAGGAATAGAAGGACCAACCTTTGTCTTGCGCTAATCCTTCGATTCGATCCCTCTCTCCTTTGATAGTCCCCAGCTACCTGCTCCCTTGCACGCCCAGCTTCACAAAGTACCTGTAAGATCACAGAAGCATAGCACTATACAAAGACATGGATCTATATTCATAAACAATCTAGGATCAGATTTAGATTGACCATACAAATGTAACAAGCATCAATGATACAAAAGCATGGAGGAAAACTCAAATAGCTTTTATTAATAAACAAGAAAAGATCCAAGAGGAGTTATAACCAGTTGTTCCGACCCAGCATCAACCTCCCAGCAAAGAAGCCCCTCTTCACCTCAAACAAAGCTTAGATCACCCAACAATCTGATGTTTATCTCTAGAAACCAACAACAATTCCTTACAATATGCAAAATTCCAGCCTCTGGATCTCTGGGATGAGGGATCCATATATAGATATGTGTAAGGAGGATGAGTCAGCTTGTGATTTGATTAGTGTCTTCTCTCTGTTAGTTCTTGCTTCCACTTGGAGACTGAGGGCCTCTTACTCATCCTTGGTCGAATTCAGTGAGGCAAGTGTCACAGGAGAAGATTCTGGAAGCTTCCATTGCCTCTGCACCTTGCGGAATGACACTGCCATTTGTCATTTCTTGCCCATCTCACCCCACAGAAGGGAGTTTTGAAATGCAACGCACCCTCACAGTGCATTTGGGTGAGATGCAACGCACCTAGCCAGTGAAGCAGCTGCAATGATCCTGTTTTGACCAATTTTGAGTAGTTTTTCATGGAGAACTTCTGGGAGAAGCTATAATCTGTTGACCTTGTTCCTTTAGGGATTAGAACAAAACTTTTAGGGACTTAGGAGCCCTTGGTTTATGGACATTTCATGCTTGGAGTTGTAGGGCACAAAAATGTCTATAACATCATGGGAATGGTATGTTGAATAATGGAAGTGTCATATGCCTTAAGAACTTCATAGTTCCAAGAAAAGACATTCTTATATTTCTTTGAAAAATGAATGAAGGATGATTTTTCATCTGGTGTAAGACCAAGTCCTAGATTTATATTTTGAGGTTTGTGGTCAGTTCTAATATTAACTAGTTCAAACCTCAAAGTTGAACTTTGAATTTTTGAGTTAGTGGGTTTTTTTAATCTATCATTGAGATAATATAAATCTTCCAGCTTAACAACATATTTAGATATAGAATTCACAGTTGTTGCTTGCTTAAGTTGGCTATCATGTTGATATTCATCTATTGTCTCTTTCTCATAAGAGCCTTCAGATGTTAGAAAACTTATGATATCTGGATCATTGTTAGAGACTCACCAATTGGTGATATTTTCTGGAATAGAAGGCCTAAAAAATGATTCAATAGAAAAGTGATCAGGCTATAATCTCTTGGTGGAATGAGCTTGGATGCAACATTAGCCAAAAGATCGACACTTGCATTTTGGAATCTTGGGATAGGAGAAATATTAAATGCTATACAATGAGAAGTGATGTCCTGGACTAATGATTGATAATGTTTCAAATGTCCAGATATACAATGTATAGTATTTCTTACTTGTTTTATCAAAATTTATGAATCTCCAAATACTTGAAGATATTTGATATCAAGGCTGATGGCTTTATATAGCCCTTGAACCAATGCTTCATATTCAGCAATTTTGTTTGTGCATTCGAATTCCAGCCTGCATGCTAACATAGGTTTTTCCCCTTCTGGGCTAACTAATATACATCCTTCTCTGGATCCATCGTTAGATTTAGATCCATCAAAAAATAATTTTGAAAATAAAGAGCTAACTATAGGTTTATCTACAAAATTTATACACTTAGAAGCATCTGTTTGAGAATAATTTTCAACTTGCGATATAACAAAATTTTCCAAGAAGGGTGAAGTATTTGCATTAAAATTTATTAGAAATGATTCGATTGAGTAATTTCCAATGATATTGTTTCTTTATGTGACTGGTTCGTTTTCCCCCTCTAATACTGTGACAATGTACTTTTGATTTTTCCCTTAATGAACCCTTATTTGATTCGTCTTACCATTATAGGGAAGCCACATTTGGGACCAATCGGTTGCGAAATAACCATGAAGCTTTTTTGACCAGTCTTTGCTAAGGATTAGGCTATAGAATTCAAGGATATCAGCCATAAGGATTTCAATGAATTGACACACTTTTGAGTTTGATGAGAGTCTAATAGTGACTTGATTGAGTTCTTCTATAACTGCAACATGGGATCGGTCTAACAGCATAATGCGAACAACAAATTTTTGTGACTCCTCATTTAATTTTGCACCAACTTTTCTTGGTAGAATGCTGGATGAAGCTCAAGAATCAACTAAAAAATTGTGTAGATTTTTGTTGAAAACTTCAAAAGTCAATAGAAATGAAGGAGTATCGGATTTGGATCTTCCTCTTGTGGAATATTAGTAGGACCAATTCTTTCTAATGACGTAGTAGGAGGCCTTCCCATTTCTTGAGTAGCTTGCGAGATTACATCAGCAGGAAGAGGATAAGTAGGGGCTGCTTTTAGTTCTTTGAGCAATAGCTTTTGTTGATGTTTTAACTTGCTAAGCTCATGGAATGTGATGTTTTCCCAAGTATTTTTCATATATTTAAAGATGTTGTATTCCATTTCATCAGAGACTGGCATGGTTTTAGCTAAAGGTGAAGAATTTGTTTGATGAGGAGTGGTTTGAGTGAATTTAGGCAAATATTTCTTACCTATTGCTTTGTCTTCGGGAGCTGGAGCTGATGCCTTTTGCTTTGGATTTGTTTGTGGTAAATCAACTATCGAGAAAAATAGTTGTGTTTGAGGGAAGAGTAGAAATGTACCATTCATTTTGGACTTCATCACTGGGCTTGGATGATGTTTGGATTTTATTTAATAACTTATTAAAATGTGAATTAAAGTCCTTAATCAGTTCTCTAGGTTCAACTTTCAAGTTGGGGAGATCATTGATAAGAGTATTTGTTGATCGGTCATCTCCAAACTTGCTTAAGAATTGCTCTTGGAAGGCATCCCAACTATTAATGGAACCAGATGGTAATGAAAAATACCACAATCCTACTGATCCTTGTAAGATATACAAGAATAATCTTACAATAACATCTTCTTCTACTACTTGGATGAGATTTATGGACATCATAAAGTTTTTTATGTGTTCTTCATTTGGTAGGCCATCATCAAGAT
The DNA here is from genome assembly GCA_031772625.1 of Pinus tabuliformis. NCBI lineage: Eukaryota > Viridiplantae > Streptophyta > Pinopsida > Pinales > Pinaceae > Pinus > Pinus tabuliformis. The sequence goes on along the minus strand of CM062814.1, from coordinate 501,921,935 downwards.
TGAACTTTGGTAGCCACTTTTTTGGATGGGTAGGCAATCGATGTAAGGGTCCCACCATCCGAATAGCTCCTAGATTTGTCCATGGTCTTTGAGCCATCGTAGGAGTCTGTGTAGAGGAAGATGTTCTAGTAGTTGAAGGTGATTGGGTAAAGGAGGCTTGTGCTCCAGTACTAGTGTAAACCACGATCTAGATTTGTGAGACAAATGGTTTATTTTGTGATGAAGTGGATGGAATGAATGAGGGTGTTTGAGGTGATGATGAGAGAACCTCGTTATGGGATTCAGACTGTGTCTTCTTAGTTCTCTTTCAGTTTGGTAAAGGGAATTCAAATGGGGGGATCCCAGATTTTTCGCTCTGTGATCTAGTTAACCTTTGAGATGAGGGAAACTAAGAAGGAACACTAGATTGCGATAACTTAGATTATTCTTGAGATATTGAAATCCCCTACAGCTTATGGATCAAAGGGTGGACTTCAAGGTTTTCTATAGAATAATATTGATCTGAATTATTTGAGATCATAGTAGTCGATTATAAGGGTTTCTTTACAACTTCTCACCTAGGATTTGGAGATTTAGAATGCGATCAAGAAGTTGGAGGAGATGGAGAGGGAGTTTTAATCTTAGAATGGCCTATTGACTTGGATTTACTTACCATTCATAATAGAGGCCCTCCTTCTAGTGCCAAAATATTGAATCCTCGAAAATCGTTGTGACAACATGGGGGAAAACCACCCGGTCCGAACCTTGGTTAGCAGCTCCTCTTTCGTTTGGTGTAGTGGCTCCGACAGGGGATAATGGGACCAATTTCCTAGAAAATATTTTGATAGTGTTGGTCAGGTGATATATGATGTAACAGGAAAATGACTGAGCTAAGTGTAATCTAATCTAACTATTAAACACATGCATATATCCTAGTTTAACACTATTTATCTATAAATATACCTAGGAATTAAATACAATATGTGATCTACAATGATGTCTTACACCAATAGGTAATAAAGATCATTCAACTGCAATAATAAGTTAAATCGTTTAACAGTAATAGTTTTGGATAAATAGTTAGAAAAAATGATTGAGAAAGATATATCACATATAAAATCGTTCATGTATTCAGAATAGAGTTAAAGCTAACATCATACAAAAATGCAATAATGCTAAACTATAATTCATACTTCCACACATAAAACAATTTAAAGAAGTAATATTGCCTGATACATGAATAAAACTAGATCATAAGATAAAAGTGCAATATATGACGAGTCCTCCTCATGTGCTTCAACAATATTTAACCCCATATCAATCAACACAACACATTCTAAGAGTACAAAAGATCATGCTATATATTAAAATAAAAAAGATCATGTTCCATTCATTCCATCAGAACCTCCTCAAAAGTGTAGAAGTGCAATGTTTCAAAGAATGTTTCTGATAAAATTTCTGGACCCATCTCTAAATGCATGAGAGGGGTTTAAATAGTAAAGTATAGGTCATAAAATAGATTATTAGAAAAATAGCTGAGGAGGTTTAAATGACCTTCCCCAGAATATGCAAAAAATAAAACTAAAAGAAGAATAAATTAAATGGCTAACTCCTTTGGAACTGATCTCTAAGATTGCAAATATCAGTCATTGGCTTGAGTTGGGTTTTTCGATCGTAGATTTTATCTGCCATGCAAATATAGCATCTGTAAGTGTTGGCACCATCTTTTGTGCTGAGGTTGTTAAGAACCTCAAGGTCATCCACTGGTTGTATGGTTTCACTAAAAACTACCAGTGTGCTTCCCAATTCAGCCTGCTTAACTATCTAATTTCCTACTCCTTTTCCTGTGCTGTCTCCACTGCTGCTCTAACTATTTGACATTTGGAAGAAATCCTTGTATACTTTCCATAACCAAATTTTCGAAATGAATATTTTCGTTGATGGCTTCTATTATGATGTTTCCTGCTATCACTGCTATCACTATTTCCCTTTCCGCTTGTTTCAACTGAGAATCCCAATCTGCAAACAATATGTTTTTATGAGATTCCTCAAGCGTCAGTAGGTTAGCCTTTCTTCGATCCTCTGATTCTTGCCATGTGATAAAGTTAGAAATACTTTTATGCATTTCATTATACTCAAGTCTCATGTCAACGACTTGGTGTTTTAACTTATCACTCATTTCGCAATAAGAACTTATCTGCGAGATCTTCTGGCAAAGTACTTCCTTCTGCTACATTAGTTGGGAATTAAGACTGAGTGCTTCCTTTATTAACTCAACAATTTGTGGACTATCCTTAAACTTATTTGTCATAGTTTGTATTCACACATTTCTTTCTACTAAGCTGGCCTTATTTTGTATTCTCATCTATTCAAATTCCTTCTCGAACTGGGCTACTTGTAATTCTTCTTGTTGATTGGATTTTTCCTGAGCTAATTGTTGTTCTAACAACATAATTATTTTTTCCTTTTCCTTAAGAAGCATTTGGACCTCTATCGCTTTTTTGATAGTTGTTTTAGCATAGGTTCCTGCGTATTGCCACAATTTTATGAGATTTTTAGATGGGTCCATGGGTGAGTCCTTCCAAATGATGTCCATTGGTTCATTTTTTGAAGTTGTAATAGTTACAACATCCATATTTATTTTCTTCCTCTATCTCTTGACTACAACTTTGTGGTTAGGACTATAAAATCCATATAGTGGAGGTATTTCTTCAACTCTCAAAACAATTTTTGAAGTAGGAGTAGCAGGAATGATTTCAACATCCTAAGTGCCCTTAGCTCCTTCCTTTATTGTTTCTGGATTTGACTTGTGTTGGGCTTGGTTAGGATTCTGTATCTCAGATGTTTTCTCGAGGTTTAAATATGTGTGAATCTTTTTGTTGAACTATTCCCATTCTTGTTCCAAGTCAATAATTGGGCTTTTACCTGACTCAGTTGATGTAGAGGCAATTTCTGCTTGTTTCTTCGCTGTGGTTTCCTCGATTGTCTCTTTTGTAGTTCCAGTTGTGTCCTTCTCATAATATTTATTTGTGTTTCCTTCTCCATTTTGACATTGTTTCTCTAAGTGCTCTAACTCATGCGTAGGTCTCTCTAGGGTTTGTTCTTCAAAGTTTTCTTTGGAGCTCTCCTCCAAGCTTACACTGGGAGTTGGCTCCCTTATTGGTTCTATCTGCAATAGGTCCAATGGGACCTCAATAATTTTTTTTTCCCTATACATATGGAAAGACCTAAGATTATCTGGGGTTAAAAGTTCTGATGCCAAATGCAACACTTGTGAATATGTTTCTTCATGTAGGAAGAGGTCATCAAAGGCATCCCCTTCGTGGGTGAATGAGTTTAGTTTTACCATAGTAGTAAAATTCTTAACAATATCATTTGGGTCATACTGCCTTCCCAAAATTGTAGCTAATTTTAGAGATTTAATAATCTCTACTTATTTCCATGCATGTCCAAAATCATCTAGCATAAATGCACCACATTATAATGGGAATGCATGCCAAATGACCTTCTTCTACTCTTTCATTCCTCTACTTAATACACCTTCCCTTGTTGTTTGGTAGGCTATTTCTCTGTCCATTAGTTTATTGGCGATGTAATATGGGAGAACATGAGGTGAAGAGGTTCTCCCGAATAATCTGATGTAGGTAAAGGTTTCTTCCCCAAACTATCTGGCCACTGGCATGATATCTATCCGGCCTCTTTAGCAAACCTAGGGGTTGTTTGGTTGTACACTTCTTTATGGATGGATAGCATAATTCCTTGAAAAGTTTTATAAAAATGGGGGTACAATTGAGATTCCCACAAAATCTTATTGTACATATGGATGGGAAGCGGGTCCTGTACAATCCACTTCCATCCCATATTGGGAAATTTAGAACTAAAACTAATTGAATCCATTAGGAAATCACTCATGAAAAAGGGGGAAACACTCTTAGAGAAGAGTTTATCTTCCATCTATATTCTATAATAGCCTTAGAAAAATTGTCTGATAGAATTTGAGCCTAGTTCATTATTGTTGCATTTACTGCCGCATCTATCAATGGGAGCCATTCTGGGGAAAACTTGGCACTATTGGGTTTATCGAACAATCTACAAAGAATTTCTGCTGCAGAACTAAGGGGGAGAAATGGATTATGTAAAGTACATACCCATTTTATCCTGTTTGAGCTTGCCTTCGCTTGTTTTCCAAGTGTGTGTGACATCTTCTAGGTCTTAATTTTCCTTGGTAAATTGCTCAAGGAACTGTTTGTTGTAGAGATGTTGCGATTGTGGTAACTGGTACATGAGTCATATGATACCTACTCAAAAAGACCCCATGACCTATTTTCTGTGATTCTTGAATGCTCGGTCTCCAATGTTTGCCTTGTCAATTAGCCATTTGACCATGCCTATATGGGATTATCTTTCATTGTGCAGCTATGTGGTGCAAGAAATAGCATGATGTCTCAAAATATGAGGCATCAAATGACTCCTAGGAATCTGTTGTGGCCTTTGTTTCTAGTGGCATGAGGTGCTCCTCTTCTAAAAATTTGTACATGGCCTCTGAGGTCATAGTTCCTCCATCTCTGCTACACGTAGTATCGGAGAAAAGAGTAATCATTTCTAATTTCTCGGACACATATTCATTTCCCTTCTTTCCCATTATTTCTAACAATGCTCCGTATGGATTTTTCTTGAAATGGAGCAAAGTAGAAGTTATCAGATAAACACAAGTAAGAATGACAATGAGAATGAATGATACAGATAACCTAAAAAGGTGACAAGAAAGGAGTTTTAATCAAATGCATATGAAAAGATACCATATCACGTTGAGCTTATTTTTAACATAAATGCTTTTAACCTATATTAAATAGCCACTAATGGTCCCTTATTGCTACCTTTATTGATAATTAACGTATCACATCACAAAATGGGAAGGAAAATTTTTAAGGTGGTAGAATTAAGTTGCGAGAATGTTGATTTTGTGATTGCAATGCAATATCACAAATCACGTTATTGCATATTTATCTGTGCGCTTTCTCAAAGTTCTTTAGGATTCTACGGGATGCAAGATGCGGGATAAGCAACATATTATTTTTTACTTAGAGCGTAGTTTCTTTGAAAGAGGAATTACCTTATAAAGAATTTTTCAATACGTGGCAAACTTAAGTACCATTTATGACATTGGCTTCTATCAAGTCCAGGCTTCTATCATATTTCACAAGATCCGTAGTTTGTAAGATTTAGTCCTTTTTAAGTATCTTGATGCAATGTAGTAAGGTTGACTTATAATATCACAATATAGCATTTTTCACATTTCAACATGCTTTGTGGGTTTGCACCCTTTGTGAGTGTCGATGTGCGATTGCGATACAAGATTTATTAAATAAGGAATGCCATAGATGTTAGCTTTTAAATGAAAATCGCAATAATATTTAAGTTAGGTATGATGATCCTATTGATCAAAATTCATGGGTTTTTCTTGTTAACAAGGCTTTTGCAGACTTGGTCCAGTGGTAAGTGAAAAGGCGAGAATTGCTAGTTTTCAAAGGGTTTTGACTTGATATCTTGCTTTATTGAAAAGAAACTTAAAGGAAAGTGTCTATGCGATAAATTTATTTTTGAAGGATTTTATCAAGGGTCCCCATTTATTAATAGAATATTATTTATTATATCAATAAATCGGGGGTTGTTGAATAGCAAAACAAGCTATTAGAGATCAAATTTCAAGGCAATTAGAGGCTTAAAATTCAAGGAAGCCTTAGGGCATGAATTTCTAGGGGCAAATTGTTTGTGGGTACTATTTTTTGATTGTGAAGGGAATGGACATCAAGGCATATACAATTGTGGCACTTTATCCAAGGAAATTTTTGGCACAAATTCAAAGGAAGACAAGTTTATTTATCTGTTCTTATTTTATGCTAAAATTCTATAATAAGAAATAAAATTTCTACCTCTTTCTCATTGTGTTTCCCTTCACGTTTTTTCTATGGGAATTTCCCATAATACTTGTGTGAAATGTGTGATTCTTATTGTTTATTTCCACTGGTAAAAACCATACTTTAGTCATTATTATTCCTACTCATAAAAAACAAATTGTATGTGTTTAAGTTTAAATGCATTATTTGGGAAAGTTTTTTTTCGACATAGAAATGAGAGTTTGAATAAGTGTTTGAGAAAAGTCCTACAAAGGAAAATCAACTTGTAGGTGGTTTTTCAAAATGGTATCAAAGCTAGGACTTTGAGGGATAGTGGGAAGATTTTGACATAGTGGTATTACAAGGGGTTGTGTTTGGAAAAAGAGAAGGGAAGAATTATTGTTGGTCAATTGAGAATGTTAATGACAACAGGGTTAAGGGTGAAGGATAGGTCGAATGGGGATGATAATTTTAGCTTATGTAAGAAGAGTTTTGTACCGGTGCTTTAGAAGTTTGAACTATGAAATATTTTTTAGAATACAGTCAGACTCTGCCTACTGATCCCATACAATTGGATGATTTTCAAAAGAGGAATGCGAGGGCCAATAATCTCCTTATAGATGCTATCAAATACCACCTTATTCCTCATGTTTCAAAGAATACTTATTCCTTTAAGATGTGGAAAACCTTAATTAAGCTTTTAACAACCGTTAGTTGATTTCCTATGTAAACAAAAATAATACCAAGATCACGAGACATGCATTCCAAGCTAAATGTTGGGGGAAACATAATGATGGGTATCACTTGTGCTTAATTAATGGTCATGGAAATTGGAAAACGCGTTGACAAAGGAAAAGTGGCATTAATTGGTTTTTTATTTATGAAATAGAGGAAAATAGGAGAAAACGAAGATGAAGAGTCACATATTGGATGATAGGGAAATTGAAGGAAAAATGAAGGAAAATGAAGAAAATGGAGGCCTCAATGATAAAAAGGCTTATGAGGACCAGTTTCTATCCTTTTGATAGTTTTTTGGGTGGATATCTCTTCTATTCCCTCATTCTCTCACACTCTTGCACAATCAGGATTTTCTTGGAGCACTTTGGCATATATTGGATTTGGAGAAAGAAGGAAAATGAAATAAGGAAAGAACAAGGGAATAGGCAGATCAATAAATACAACTAGATTTCTTTGTAGGTAACAGGTTGCATGTGTTGTTTCCTTACTGATTTATGGATGCATGGTATATGCATGTGATATTTTGGTTATGTGTTGTCATTGGCATGGATATTTTCCTGGATTGATAGTGATGTTAGCCTTGCCTTTGCATTTCCAAGATAGCCATGGTGTTGTGGGTTTTTTCATTTGATTGTTTTCTGATTGGTGCTTATAATTCCTCATGGTTGTGGATTGGAACAAATGATCTCGAAGACATCGCTACTACATTTGGGTGGAAATTCTAATGAAGAAATCCAATGGAATGACTAAAATTGGAAAATGTGTCGAAAGTTAAATGATTTTTTTTGTTTTTTTCTAATTATCTAAAATCACAATGATCACCGAATATCCGACAATAGTTCTTTATCGGTCTAATTTTAGCAAAATGCCCTATCCCTTCGATTATAATATGTCTTTCTATAATCCCTCCTGTCTCCAAAATCATGTATATAAAATATTGCATCTTTGAGATGAATGACATTGTTAAATAGGTCAATCAAGTGTGTGCTTCTGGACTAGGAATGAAATGTTGTGTGAAATGCTTGCTAGTGTTGTTTATAACATATAATAAGCAACAAAATGTGTAATGATTTACATGATAACAAGGGTTATGTTATATCCCTGAACTAGAATCCTATTTTGTAGTAAATGTTTAACTATGTTGTTAAACAATACATATGAAAATAACACACAAACATTATGAAATGCTATAGGTAGTGGAAGGATCCATAAGGATTTGGATTAAACCTTGGAAACATTGGACATAAAGATCCCTTATATTAATATGAAGTGATTACATAAGATACTACCTTCTTAGCAAGGTCTGTGTATATACATATATGATTATTCACTTAGTCACAAGCCAGTGAATCTACAGAGGTGTATTTGCATTAATGGTTGAGAGATTTATTTTGTCTTTTAAGTGTAAGGGTAGCTTGAAATCCTTGCATGAAGGCTTAGTCAGCCTTACATTCTCAGTAACATGGAGGTCTTGCACAAGCTTCCTAACACTGCTAGTTAGGCATTGGAATCATTGGCATAGTGCCATGGAGTTGTTTACAGGCTTTCTTTGGAGTATGGAATCCTTAGTGTGTGGTAGGACAGGTGGAGGCACTTCAGGAGTTCACTACGAACCAATGACAAACAGTGGCCACAAGAGTGCCTATGCCATCATGCTTGGAATATCCTTTTCATGAATAGGGAATTTCTGAGGGCCGGGAGCTTATTGGAGTGCATTTCGCCCAAGCTCAAGAGGGGTAGCACCATAAGATTCTTTAGTAAGCCACCACCTTTCGTACTGGACGTTGGTTCTAATGTTGATGTTTACAGAACCTCTATGGTAGAGCCATGGTCGAAATGACCAGCGAGAAGTGATCAATGAAGAGCTAAAGCAAGATCTCATGACACCCATCAAAATCCAAATTGGGTGCATCTCATAAGGCCTGGAAAGGTTCCCCTAGTCAGGCCATGGTGGGGATTGAAGGTAAGCAATGTTGCAACAGAAGAGAGGTGGGACTTAGTTTTATAATGAATTACCACCTTATCTATTAACTAGACAAAACTGTAGCCATGGTAGCCACAGATTAGCGTGCCTAATTTCCCCTCTAACATCATTGGATGAAGATATGATAATGTGGCCCAAAGGTAAATCCCGGAAAGTAAAAAATGTCGAAAGTTAAATTGTTTTATTTTGTTTTTTTTTTTTTTCTAAAACTCGGACGAGCATCAGATATTCCATGAAACTTCTTTAATGGTTGAATATTTGAAGGAATTACCTATCCCGTGGATTATCTGATGGTGGGTTTTTACCATTGCATATCTGACGCTATATCCAGTATGAAAATGTGTTGTCCAATTTCCTACAAAGGATAAATAACCATTCCCTAACATTCAATTCCATCATTAATGGATTTTTACACTAATAATGGCTCATATAGGACCTGTCTAATATGGGACCACTTTATGTTGATCATTTTGACTATTTAAAATAAATATAACATTAATACTGTAATTAAATATGATATTATTAATATATTATTTCTATATATATATATATTCATATTAATATCTAGAATATATATTAATATTAATATGATTATGATATAAATTATATATATATTATTAAATATATTATTATAATTATAATATATATGTGTGTGTGTGTGTGGAGGCCCTAACATCATGTAAATTTGACATAGTTTCTATATCTATTAGTTATGATTGTTTTGAAAGGCTGTAGGCTTATTTTGAGGGTAATTTTTCCAGATAATCATCATTAAAATTTTGGTTACAAAAATGTTACGTAACATTCCTCAAGGAGATCAAGGATATGTGGGATAGACATTGAGGGTTTCTGAGGATGGAAAATATTATTTCCTTTGTAGAAATTGCAAGGGCTTGAGGTTAAGGAGATTTCTATTAAAATAAGATGAAAAACATTGTAGAAACTATGGACACATTGAAGGTGGACATGAATATAATCCATTTGTAAGTTATTTATTATATGTCTTTGTATTGTAAGTTGTTTTTGTAAATGTTTATATCTAAATTGTATTTTAGATTGTATGTATTTGTATTTTAAATTGTATTAGATTTATATTGTAATTGTATTTTATAATACTCATTTTTTAGGTGTTTGAACTATGTTGTCATCTTGATGTGGACTAAAAATATTATTTGAATTTTTTTTTTTTTGGTCATTTAAGGGGTTAGGTTGAGTTAGGGTTTAGTTAACTTATGGGCTTAGGAATTAGGGGTTATTGTTTTAGGGTTTAGGGGTTAGGGGTTAAGGGCTTAGGGTTTAGGGGTTAAGGGCTTAGGGGTTAGGGGTTTAAGGGCTTAGGGTAATGGAGCTAAGGTGTGAGGAGGTTAATGTATATATTTTAGGGGATTTTTTAGACCTAGATGATTTAGAGGCTAATCATGGGTTTTTATGGACTATTATTATTAAGTTTTAAAAGTATATTATTCAAAATATGACTTTAAGAAAGAATATGACATTATAATTATGAATTCAAAATAAGATCATTATGTTTTTTATTATTTTCGTGACTATATATGTTAGAAAGTGTTTCACTCCCTAGATGTCCAGAAAAGCAACATGTTTCTTAGATTTTTTTGCAGCATATTCTTAAATAGCTTAATAAATTGCACAAGCAACATCATTGATTTGTTGTCTTTTTTCTTGGTCTCACCTAAGTTTCTTTTCTCTTTGTCTTTTTTTGTCTTTATTTTCCTTATAATTGTTGGAAATAATACTGGGGGGGTGAATCAATATTATCAAATCAATATAATTTTTTCATTTCCATATTAAGATTCATATATGCTACTTCAGTTAAGGCAAACCGCGTGTATACGCAACTGTGTGTAATGAAACAAGCGTATATCCAGTAAAATTATGATTCAGTTAGTTGATCCTTAATGAGTGCATCAGAACATTATTAAACATATGAACAGTAAACAGGAGCAGTAAAATGGAATAGATCATCACACACAAGAAGCGCACATGAACACCATGATATAAGGTGGAAACCCAATGTGATTGAAAACCACCTGTTGCAAGCTGTCTCAATCTTCTTTTTAATGAGAAACTTCTTTTACAATGGTTTTGTACTGGTGCAGTCTTATACCAGTACGCAGGCTTCTACCTGCAGAAGGCTACAACCTTCTCTCGTTTTCCGGACTCTCCTAGAAGGGAGCTACAACCCCGTTAGCTCTTGTACTAGCCGATCCATTTACTAGTACGTAGGTGTCGGCCTATTGAAATGCTCCAACCTTTACTCGTTTTCTAGCTACTACTGGAAGGGATTTATCACCCCCTTAGCTCTTGTACTAGCTAATGTACTAGTACATAGGTGTCGACCTATAGAAGGCTACAACCTTCTCTTTTCTTCCTCTAGGTACCACGTTTCATAAATTTTCAGACTGGATACTCTTGAAGCACAACACCATAATCTGAAGGCCACGTTTCATCCAATTTTCATACTAGACCCATCAATATCATTGAGGCACACAATCAATCAATACTAGCATCATCAATCTCTGAATCACTGAAACCCTGTCAACAAACTGCAGTCACCAGAATACAGAGCAGAACACAAAACTCTGCAACAATTGCTCAGATCTAATTGTATCATCAAAATCATGCATCAAAGTGCATACGCTACTTGGAAGTGTCGAACCAGCGTGTATACACAACTTCAGCAAAGCGAACTAGCGTATATGTCATTAATTACTTACTTATAACTTCACTGCACTTCCTAACTTCAGACATACCCAGATCATTACATATACAAAGATAATGTGTATGTTAGCAACCAGATCTAGTTCATCAGATCACATAAAGATAAGTCATTATGATCCTGATCCATTATAGATCTCATCCATCAATACTGAAGCTAAACATAATCAACCAATCTGAATATGCAAAATACTGACACCAGTAAACAATCATCAGATCTCATCAACAACCAGAATCACCTGTAACTTCAAACATCATAGCTTATATGGTATACGCTACTTAGATGTATCTAACCTGCATAGGTACGCACTTTTATCATAGTCAACTAGCATATACATTTGTAAATATTCATTCGTGATTTGCAGCTATTCCAATCTTAAGTTATACCCAGATCATAACATTTACAGAACATTACATGCATCAGTATACAAATCTAGAATAAACAAGATCAAATAGTATAGAGATGATTCATTCCAGACCATTAGATCCTGATCTATCCTTAGATCTTGTTCTCCATCAACCGTTGAGATTCCTCCTTAGCTTAGATCAAGCAATGCATCATGAACCCATAAGTTGCATACTGGATCTCATACTTCATCAGATATTCAAGACTTTCTTAATGACTTTGCCTAATGATCTTCTTCTCCTTTTATAGTCTTAGGCCTTACTCAATACCATGGTCCAAAACCATTGATAACCAATACTAGGGACCCAATACCTAGGTTCAACACTTCAGATGCAATACCAAGGACCAAAACCATAGTCTAAATACCACAGACCCAAAAATAAGCTTTCCCACATGTACGCGCTTTTTTGTGCATGAAAGTGCATGCATATGCATACGCGACTTTTGATCAGCAATCCCGTGTGTATACGCATCTTTGTATATAGTGAACCTGCGTGTATAACCTGTGTGTATACCCTACTTGGTATATAGCGAACCTGCATATATACATGACTTGGTACATAGTGAACCTGCATATAACTTGCATATGTATGCGACTTGGTGTATAGTGAACCTGCATATATACTCTTCTTTCTTTATTCTTTGTAGTCTGATCATCAACTCTTTGCTACTGACCTGCTGCACTATGATATGTCATTTGTGTGAGTTGTTCTTCTACGAGTGGGTTGCCATCAAGTACAACACATGCATCATAATGCCAACAATCTCCCCCCTTTGGACTTGATGGCAACAACACCAAATCACTCTCCCCCTTTGACATCAAGGGCAAAGGGCGGGCCAAGATATTCTCTTTCCTTGATAAACATTTTGTTGTCCATACTCCCCCTGAGTACCTGCTAAAATCTCCGAATGAACTCCCCCTTTGTATATGCCAAGGTGTACCAATCTGTCCATGCTCCCTCTGAGTACATGCTGAAGTCTCTGCTCTGCTGAAGTGTGTTGTTCATGCTCCCCTTGACTGTAAGCAAGGTCTACAAAAAAACGTTGTTCTACAAAAAGAACATGACTCTATCATAAATGACCTTCCTATCACCAAGGACTCATACATACATCCATCTCCCAACTCAGTGGGGATATACCAATATTGATTCATCCACCCAACCAAGTGGGGATACACCAGATACCAAATGTTTGCACATGACTGAAATATTACAACATCCTTCCCATGCATAGTGGGGGTACAAATTACATCATATGATCAAATGACTACAATAGATAGAGACAAGCTATTGCATCATGAGTCTTGATATGACATTTATAAGAAAGACCAAGCATATAAATAAGATCATGATAGTCATCAGCAACTATCATACATATGTATGATCTTGTTACAGGGAAAAGTGTCTATACAGAACTGCTCTATCCCACTAAGGTGTGACAGCTACCTTAGAAACAAACAGAGTAAAGCTACTTTCGTCTTTCCTTTATGAATTATAGATAGAGAGGAACAAAAAGACCAACCTCTCTCTTGCGCTAATCTCCTGATTTGATTCCTCTCTTCCTTGATAGTGTTTCACTACTTGTTCCCTTGCACGCCCAGCTTCACAAAGTACCTGTAAGATCATAGTAGCATAGCACTATACAAAGACATGGATATATAATCATAAACAATCTAGGATCAGATGTAAATTGACCATACAAATGCAACAAATATCAATGACACAAGAGTATGGAGGAAAACTAGAATAGCTTTTATTGATAAACAAGAAAGAGCCAAGAGGAGTTACAACCAGTTATTCTGACCCAGCATCAACCTCTCAGCAAGGAAGCCCCTCTTCACCTCATACAAAGCTTAGATCACCCAACAATTTGATGTTTGTCTCAAGAAACCAACAACAATTCCTTACAATATGCAAAATTCCAACCTCTGGATCTCTGGGATGAGGCATCCATATATAGATATCTGTAATGGAGATGAGTCAGCTTATGATTTGATTAGTGTCTTCCCTCTGATAGTTCTTGCTTCCACTTGGAGATTGATGATCTCTTACTCATCCTTGGTCGAATTCAGAGAGGCAAGTGTCACAGGAGAAGTTTCTGGAAGCTTCCATTGCCTCTCCACCTCGCGGAATGACACTGCCATTTGTCATTTCTCACCCATCGCACCCTATAGAAGGGCTTTTTGAAATGCAACGCACCCACACAGTGTACTTAGGTGAGATGAAACACACTTGGCTAGTGGAGCAGTTGAAATGATCCTGTTTTGACCAATTCTGAGCAGTTTTTCATGAAGAACTTCTAGGAGAAGCTGTAATCTGTTGACCTTGTTCCTTTAGGGGTTAGAAAAACACTTTTAGGGACTTAGGAGCCCTTGGTTTATGGACATTTCATGCTTGGGGTTGTAGTGCCAAAAATGTCTATAAGAGTTTCCCCCTAAAGCATGAGGTCGTTAATCTTTTGATGTTGGGTCAAATGCTTTATTATGAGGATACGAAGTTCTTTCAAGGTGGGAGGAGACCTGTAATAAGATACAATACAATACATTATCTTCATAATATTTTCATGATCTAGCTGAGGCGGGCATTCCCATGCTCAGCTTTATAAATTCATTTTCATGTACATAGGACAGACAATCGTCTGAGTGTAGACTGATGATTTTGATAGAGCCATCATCCCTTTGATTGGATGATTATCTGTGCAGCAATGATGTACATTTGATGTTTTTATTTTCCTTAATGTATATCACAACCCGGATGGATGAAACTAGATTCGGGGTCTTCAATCTCGTTCTATCTTCACTCGAAGTACAAGTCTATCCATGTGAGAAATGTTCTGAAGTCGAACATGGAAAGACATCGCTTGATTACCAGCCAATGGTGTAAGCTGTTAGCAAGCACGAGAGGAATCACCGATAATGATAATGACCCTCAAGGTACTGCAATACAATTCACGTGGTGTGAATAAAGGACTTGGTGTCGAACACCACGCAAAATCTTTCGGTCGAAGGTCATTGATGTAAACCTGTCGTCGGAAGTGAGAAACTTGCCATTGAGGCATGCAAGCTTCAAAGTACTGAATTGGGTGTTCCTAGATCAACTTCTTGGATAATGAGCTGATGTCGACAAGAAGCGATTCGTCATAGGAGGGCCTTAATGAATCCCACATCAATGACACAGAATGGAGCAAATGATTTCAATGGAGGTGAAAATGATCTGGTGATATATGGTTCACGGTGGCGGTCATGAAAGAATGGAGTATAAATGTATTGTAGTGGGTGAGACATAGGTGAATTCTCTGAATGACTTCTCTTGAACATATCGACGACACTGACGTGATGGATTGGTAGCATTAACCACAAATGTGGATGGTATGATGGGACCATGGTGATGTGGTCGGTGAATGAAACAACCCAACCTGACTTGGATGCGGAGTGAAAGTGTCATGTTCAAGAGTGACTTGCTACCAACAAAGTTTCTTCAAGTTTTCTTCCCAATTTTCCCCAGTCATTGCTGACCAGTACCTCTTTATTTTTATCAAACTTGAGGAGGATAACATATGCTTGTTCTATAATTTTCCCTTCGGGCAAACCCATCGCTATGTTTTAATGAGCCTAGCGATAGTGAAACTCGTTCTTGTCTATAGACAAGTTTGTCACTATTAAAATTTTAATGAGTTTAACAACAAAGATAACTCATTCCTTTTCAATTTTAGAGAGTCTGAAAAGGAATGTAAAGATAACTCCAAAATTCCTTTTTCATCATCTAATCCCTTAAGTCCGAAAAATTATAAAACAATACAGAAGGGATGAATTTTCGATACTTTTAACGAGCCGAACAAAACAAGTGCTCGATCTTTTTGTGTAATAATCCCTCAGGTCCAAAAAGATTAAAATTTAGAGGAGGGATAGCACTTCCAGTCCCTTCAACGAGCTGGATAGGCCAATGGCTCGGCAATCTTTTCATATTTTACGAGTCAGTTGAAAAGAGCTTAAAGGAGACTCGTCTTTTGAGGAATGAGTGATAAAATGGGTAGCAACTGATTCCAGGTAAGGTTTGGAATTTTCCAATCACGGCAGTGTTACAAGGATGGCTAGTGAGATCACTCTTCGCAGCTGTTCCTAAAATGGGTAAACAATCAAATGGAGGTGAATGATCGGCCAATGCAAAAGTGGAGGTGATGGTGCAAACACGACCAAGGCTTTTATGGCTGATGTACTACATTCACGATGGTTATTTACCAGGGAATAGTTCATTTTTTAATGAGCTTAAACACGGGGGGAAACATTTGCTCATGGCTTATGTTTATTTTTTAACGAGCTTGAACTATGCGCTAAAACTGCTTGATTAATCCAGTCGTGTGATAAGAATGTCTCATATATAAAACAACAATTTTTAGAGTTTTGCCCCACATCCTTTGTTTATGCAAGTTAGGAAACGACCAATCCAAAAAATAGGTAAATGATCACCCTTTGCTTGCATGCCAAAGGGTTTGCATGCCCCCAGGTATAAAACAGAATTTCAAGGTTACCTCTTCTTCTTTCGTTTAAAACATTTGTTTTACCGGCAGAGGCCTACCTCTTACAGGTCACCAAAAGATTGTTCTATTCATAGCGCAAACAAAACACTTCTTCGACGATGTTTACCGAAATAGACAAAGGTGAGTGAAGGAGGCTACTCCACTCACGTAACTTTGACAAGAGAATCTTGTTCTAGAATAACCCCCTCTTCCAATCACGGACAGGAGTACAAACTAGTCATATTCTCTCGTGGAAACCTACCCTATACCCGAAGTTTTCCTGCCGAAGCAGACCAGGGTGCATGCCCCCTGGGTTTCAGTCATGTCCCCCAAATCACTCGCACTCATCAAGTGGGCGGACTGGAGATTGAGACATTTCTTGTGTGAAAAGACCATTCAGGGATGGTATATGACTATTTGCTATGCGTGAACCGGGGAATGAAAGCTGGTCTATGAGCTTGACCACTCTTCCTTCGTGCGGAAAGCACATTACTCTAAAGAGTGAGGAGAGAATCGCTCCCATGCAATAAATATAGTCTCGTCCAAGGAGTAGATTATAATCCAGGGGTCCTTGAACTACCATTATGTTCAAGTGAACGGTTTTTCCTCTCAATGTTATAGGCACATTGGGAAGGATCCCTAACGGTCGACTGGTTCCTTTATCAAAGCCTGTTAGATTTCTCATCTCAGGCAAAAGCGATGGCGAACCAAGTGCTTTCCAAGCAGCTGAGGAAAGGATACTCACAGAAGCCCCTTCATCTATGATGGTACTGGCCATAACCATTCTATATATTTGAACAATGATTCGGAATGGTATACTAGCTGGTAAACGGGGTCCTCCTAGTTGATTCCAGTCGAAGGAGACAACTAGGTTGCTTGGAGGTGGGACCGAATAGATAGTCGGGTACGACTCTGATGAACTTCCTTCTTGCGGTAAAGGAATGGGTAAATTGCCACCATGTTCGTTGGAGTCTGTGCTTATGAAAAGAATTTGGATGGTGTCATCCTTATTCTCTTCGGTGACTGTATCATCTGAAGATGGAACCTCTGAAGGCAAGACCGGGTCAACTGCCGCCTCGACCTTTTGACTTTCTTCTGGTATGGGTTTAGATGGTTTGTCTTCAATGATAGATGCTTCAGCCGACCACCTGAGCGGGCCAACAAGATTTCAACTAGTGACGGACTCGGCAAGAGTTTTTTATATCCAGGAGGAAGTCGTAACGACGAAACCAGACGATCGTCCAAAACTCTTTTAGCCTCGTCTAAGAAGGGATAACGGTGGATGGCATGATCGTCTTCGCACATTTTACAAGGAAATCTATATTTTCCTTTTTGTCCTGGGGCTTCACTTTCACTAGTTAACGATGTGTTTTCAACATGATTATCAGAGGTTTACGACACCGGGTTGTGCAAACGAGGAGACCAGTCCCTTAAGATCCAAGGGATGCAAGGACAATCTCTATGATAGTGGTCTCCTTTGCAAATGACACATGGCGATTTAGGCCTGGTGGGTGCAATATGTGGATTTTCGCTAGACGACGCTCATTTGCCCCCATTCACTTTTGGCTCCTTCTTCTTCTTCTCTTTCTTCTTCTTTTCCTTCTTCTTCTTGGGTACTTGAATTTTGGCTTTACCAGCCCCATCAAGCAAAAAGGAAGGAGGAGAGGAAGAATTAGAGGAAGTAGAAGGTTGGTGGGTAACTCTGGATTCGTCTAGTTATTGATTCGATTGTTCAGGAATTGTGGTGTTCTGAACGACAGAGGTCGAGAAGAGCCATACAGGCAAGCCGATTGTCAGTCCTAGAAGCGACAATGTGGACATATGGGGTGCACCAACATCTCCCAAAGAGGAGAGGGGACTAGGATTTCCTCCAAGGGGAATTCCTTGGTTGGTGGATTCCATTTTCTCAACCCAAGATCAACGTAGGAAAGGGGTAATGAATATTCCGTTTAAAATAAATTTTAGACGCTTTGACACAACTTGTTTTTTCAATTTTTAAGAGTCGAGAAAAAACAAAAGATGACTCTAGTCTCCTTCGATTTTTAGTGAGCCTGAAGTGACAAGTGCTCAGATGGACCTTTTCTATTAAAGAGTCTGAAAAGGAACGAAAGGGACTGCTTTGGAAATCTAGGTAGAGGGATTACCATACTAATCGCAAAACTGCAGAATACTTTTTACGGTACGACAGTCAATCTTCCTGAATGCTGTGTTCAGTGCATTGCGATCGATAGGGCGACAGAAATGGCTTCCTATGGATAAAGGATTAGGGTCTCCCAAAATATACTCGACGGTACATGGGAGCACAAGTCCGTACTAGCACTTATCATCTCAAAGTGGAGGAATAACCCAACCATCAGTGAGAACAACAGTTACCAGGCTTTACGACGCCGGAATACGTCTCTAGCCTAGGCTTCTAGATGTTGTGCGTTAAGTTCCAAAGCGTTGTTAGATTCATTGAATTTATTTTATAGTTGATCTTGTTTATGAAGTTTGTCTTTTAGGTTCACCGCGAGATGTAGATGTAATTCCTAAAATGCAATCTAAGATGATAAACAATCTTTTTATCTTCTTTGTGCAATGAAAATCGTAGCTACTAAGGAAAGAAAGACAGAATCTTTTCGCAAAGAGCAAAGAGCACACTCTAAATGCACTTTCCTAAATCAAACCAATCAGACTGTCTATATGCAAATGCACATGCATGTATTTTTTTTCGACTTTCATAGTATATGAATGATAAGAAGAAAGTTGATGCACAAATCTGAATTTCTTTTCAAGTGACAAATATCAACAAGTTTCTTTTCGAAATAAAAAATGGAGACGATCACAACACCTTACGATTTTGAAATGAATACTAGTTTTCGACACTAGAAAAATTTCAAATTCAGACCAAAAACAATAGTAACAGGATAATCGACCATCAACAACAATCAAACTCTTTCCTACAATTGAAATCGACACTTGCGACAGTTTCAAATCAAAGGACGACAGTACGATTACGCTACTTTTGCAAAGGAGAACTGAAAATGACTCAACAAACACACAAAAACATTTACAGTTCTTTTGTACAAAGGAGGTGGAATAACAACAAGGAAAAGGAGTTTCAAACAGACATATACTGATCACAGGCAGCAAAATTCAGGAATAGAATTGGAAAGAATTAATCACAAAAACCAAAACTGCACAAAGCCTAGTCTGATCAGCGCACCTGTAACACAGGGAATTTGAAATGCAGCGCACCTTCTCCACTCGAGAAGCGCTGAAGTTCAGATTCTCTAAACAGTACCTGTGATGGGCTAGAAACGAGACTTTGTTTGGGTTCCGGGTCACAGTTTACAGTTCAATTCATGGGTTTTGGCCGAGCAAAAGGTAATCAGTAATGTAACAATCAGGGGTAGATCTAAGGAGGATCTAAGAGCTATCACAAGGGAAATGACAGAGTTTGTGAATCAGTTGTTTAAATCATAAACAGATCCTGTAGATGGACTGAAGTAGCATTTATCTACTTTGCATTTGCTATGGCAAATGCAGTTCGAATGCTACCTGTAGGTTTATGAAATAGACAACAAGGAATGATAAACAAACAAACTAATTCGTCCCCAGTGGAGTCACCATTTTGTTACAGGGAAAAGTTTCTATACAGAACTGCTCTATCCCACTAAGGTGTGACAGCTGCCTTAGAAAAAAACAAAGTAAAGCTACTTTCATCTTTCCTTTATGAATTATAGATAGAGAGGAACAAAAAGACCAGCATTTGTCTTGCGCTAATCTCCTGATTAGATTCCTCTCTTCCTTGATAGTCTTTCGCTACTTGTTCCCTTGCACGCCCAGCTTCACAAAGTACCTGTAAGATCATAGTAGCATAGCACTATACAAAGACCTGGACCTATAATCATAAACAATCTAGGATCAGATGTAAATTGACCATACAAATGCAGCAAATATCAATGACACAAGAGTATGGAGGAAAACTAGAATAGCTTTTATTGATAAACAAGAAAGAGCCAAGAGGAGTTACAACCAGTTGTTCTAACCCAGCATCAACCTCTCAGCAAGGAATCCCCTCTTCACCTCATACAAAGCTTAGATCACCCAACAGTCTGATATTTGTCTCAAGAAACCAACAACAATTCCTTACAATATGCAAAATTCCAGCCTCTGGATCTCTGGGATGAGGGATCCATATATAGATATCTGTAATGGAGATGAGTCAGATTATGATTTGATTAGTGTCTTCCCTCTGATATTTCTTTCTTCCACTTGGAGATTAATGATCTCTTACTCATCCTTGGTCGAATTCAGAGAGGCAAGTGTCACCGGAGAAGTTTCTGGAAGCTTCCATTGCCTCTCCACCTCGCGGAATGACACTTCCATTTGTCATTTCTCGCCCATCGCACCCTATAGAAGGGATTTTTGAAATGCAATGCACGCACATAGTGTACTTAGGTGAGATGCAACGCACTTGGCCAGTGGAGCAGCTGAAATGATCCTGTTTTGACCAATTCTGAGCAGTTTTTCATGGAGAACTTCTGGGAGAAGCTGTAATCTGTTGACCTTTTTCCTTTAGGGGTTAGAACAACACTTTTAGGGACTTAGGAGCCCATGGTTTATGGAAATTTCATGCTTGGGGTTGTAATGCCCAAAAATGTCTAGAACAGATATGCTCCATAAGCATCAGTCAATAGAATCTAGACCAGCAACCTGTGTAGCATTAACCTATCATCACATAGGTAATAACTTATCATCATCATGTCTCCAACAATGCAACTTTGAGTAATCATCCATGTATCCGGCACTATGTATCTTGAGCTAGAGATCATTTGTCAAGACTTCTTGATATCATCAACAGCAACAATCCTCATCCACTTGAGTGCCAAGAACTATAGGAATCCTGCATCATAACTGTATTATATGATCTTTATGCATATGACGACAGCACCATATGAGTGACTCATCATCAAGTAATGAAGATGTGTATTCAAGCTTTGTACTTCTCCTTATCCTTATGAAGATCACCATGTAAGCACCATATATGCATCATCAGAGAATCAACCACAGATCTGATCTAAACATCAACTATGTAACCCTAAGAATCATATGAGATTTTGTCGTGGACAACTCATAACCATATCATAGCAAGATGTATCATTTAGCCATATAAGCATCATCACCAAGGACTACTAACCATAATGCCAACAATATATTATACTTGTAAAATGTTGTTATATAAAGCTCTAAATATTTTCTATATACAATTATATTACTTTATTGATTGTAATTGTATAGTATCTCCCCCCAGGGAATTTCTCTATGAGGAAGAGGTTGTTGTAGTACAAGCATCTGTTCAAGAACATGGAGCGATTAATATTGAGGAACTGGAGCAAGAATTTAATGCGATGAAATAGTTGAAGAAGATGGGACAAATAGATTTATCTAGGAGACATTTAATAATGACAACCAGTATGATGACCATGCATTTGATTACCTATACATGAGATGACATCTAAACCTCTTTATGAAGGCGCAAAAACATCTCTTCTCTCTTCTCTATTCTGTTGATCAACTTAAAGGTGGTGAATGTCTTGGTAAAAACATGTGTGACACAAATAATAAGGTATGTAATATATTTTATGACATTTAGTACTATATACATGATAAATAAATAATTTTTTGCGTTGTTTCTAATGTTATTATGTTGATATGGATCATTTCATTACTTTGTAACATTTGAATCAAATATGTATGGTTAATATTGTTTAGTGTATTAACCAATACTATTTTTTATGTTGTAGATTATTAGGCAATTTTTCATTACCACCATAAAATGTCTTACCTTGTACATACTAAGATTTACATGCCCGTATGAAAGATATTGGAATGGAGTATCAAGCTATTCATGCGTGCTATAATGATGATATAATCTATTATAAAGAACATGCATTGAAAGACAAATTCCAAAAATGTGATGAGATTAGGTATCAATATGATAAAATAACAAAAAAGGTGCCTCACAAGGTTCTTCATCATATTCCCATAATTCCACATTTGCGACAATTGTTTAGGTGAAAAATCATAGCAAAATGTATGGATTACCATGCAACTAATAAAAGAAAAGATGGTGTGCTTCGAATGTATACAAATGGATATGCATTTAGAAATATAAATGGAAAGTGGTGAGAGTTCAAAAGAGAACCTCGTACTATTAGGCTTTCATTAGTAGTTGATGGTGTCAATCCATTTGGAGAGGCGAGGTCTACTTACTCAGTGTGCCTCATTTTTGTTAACAATAACAATCCTCCATGGAATTAAGTAAAGTGGGAGCACATAATGTTGACAATGTTTGTTCCAGGTATTAATTTGTTTACAATAATTTTTTTTGCACAATAACATCTCATTTGCCTTGATTGTTTCATAATTATGTCCTATACTTTTTTGTTAACTTACTAATATATGTTCAATTATGCCTTATAATTATGTCTTATAAATATTTTTTTACTCAACTATGTGGTAATTATGAATTGTATGTTTAGTCAATTAGATATGTATGAGGTCAAAGATATGAATGTATATATCATGCATCTTATCAATGAGTTAGTGGAGTTATGGAACAGTGTCACTAGATATACTATCTCTAAACCAATAGTTGTATAAAGGGAATTTGAATTTGATGTGATGCTTATATGGACAATTCATGATACCCCTGGGCTAACACATTTATGTTGTATGTTATAACGTTACCATGCACTTTAATAATATTTAATTTTATGAAGTTCATTTCAGGCATGTTTTTTAAATAGTTCAACAGTAATTGTACATACTTAAAATAATTGAAATAAAAACTATTCCATCTCATGAAGGTCTTTAAACAAAGGGTAAATTTTCTTGTCTAGTTTGTGTTCCTAAGGTTAAATCTCACCATTCAAGAATCTTAGGAAAGGAGGTGTTTGATGGGTATAGGCACTTCCTTTCTAAGAACCATAGGTACCAAAGTACTAAAAAACATATTTTCAAAGGGGAAGAAGACACCGCAGTTAGACCACAAAGAATGAAACCTCGTACATGTAAGTTGCAATATAATAGACTCTCAAGGTATGGATCAAATTTCCTATGTATCAATATACATTATATGTTTGTATTATTTTATTTTATTATGGAATTTTCTTCACTCTACTAATTGATAGGTTATATTGTTGTTATAATATATTTATCTATGATTCACATTGTCGGTCATGAAGGAATTGATAATAGGGCACTCCCACGAGGAATGAAAATTTATCCCCAACAATTCAATAGACTCCCCTATTATGAGCACCTAGAAATTGTTCATTTGTTTGATAAAAAACACACATTGGGAAGAATGTAATCGAGACCTTATGGAAAATCATAGATGGAATGAGAAATAAAGGTTTTTTTTTTCAATATTTGTAATGACATTAAGAAGTCCAAACATGAATTTCAAAGTGTGATTCATTCAAATAGCGATGGAGACGACTAAAATAGAAACACCATTCCATGGTTTTTCACAAAGCAACAAATAAAACATGCTAAAGAGGTTACTGAAATAATTAAACTTCCAATTGAATTTTCTTCAAACATAAAGAATATCCTAACAAAGGAAGGTTAATTAGGTGGGTTAAAAACTCATGATTGGAATACGTTCATTAAGGTAATTATTTTGGTAATATATATATATTTTATACATTGGTGAAACATCTTGTTAATTAGTGTTTTGTTTCTACTAATTTGGGAAAAAATAATGATCGATCATTATTTTTGTTACATTATGTTCTACCTTTATCTCTTCCATAATAATTTGACAACAATGTCAAACAAGTTATATATGATCATGGAAAATACATGACGTAAGTGGAGATTTATGTGCAAAGTGTAATTTGTTCAATCAGTTGTTGTCACATATTTTCACTGCATGTGTTTTTCTTGCATCATCTACTATATTATTCTTTTTTTGTTGAAACCCATGATTTTGTTGCTTCATTTGCAGATGTTTTTTATCTAAATAATTTGATAAAGAAGATATAAAGTATTAGAGAAAGAAAATTCCTTGTCTAATGTTGTGAAATGAAAAAGTATCTACCTCTGACGTTTTTCAATGCATAAGAACACTACCTCATACACCAAGTCGAGTAGATTTAAGAGTGTGGAACTTTACACATAAGATCAATGTGGATGGTTGAGAGGCACTTGAAATCACTAAAGGCTTTGGTCAAACAAAGATCACGTCTTGAGGGTCATATGGTAGAGGGATATATGATATATAAAACCATGGATTATATTCATCAATATACCGATGAAATAGGAAAAAGTATTAATGTATTGGATCACATTTGGGATGTCAACTCCCCTGACAAAATTGAAGGGAAGCACCTATTAGGGAAAGGTAGAATGACAAAAGTGAGATGTAAGTAGATAGTGAAGATTTATATCAGATTTGACTTATTTATTTTTATGTATATCGTACTTATTTAATTTTTAGTCTTCTTGCATAAGCCATTATTATGAAGGTATAACATGGTAACTAACTATATATAAGTGAATTGTTTTATTTTAATAAGGTCAATCGAGGGTGGGATGTAATACATTTATACATTGCGAGCAATAAAGATTGGATGAAGGTATGGATTGCACAATGCAAACAAGATGATAATGATAGGTTATCATGGTATGGTGTGTCTTCATTGGTCAAAGGAGCTCAACGTAGTGAAGATACCAATATTACACAGAGGTAAATTGATTTAACATATGGTTTAAAAGATAATGAGGCAAGCATATTCACCCATACTAAGCTGTTTTACAATTAATTTTCAAATTTTGCAAGTATAAATATGCATGCTTATCAATGGACATTGAATTTTTTATGTGTTTGATATACTGCAGTTGAAACATTAGAATAAAATGCAGTTCAATGGCCGCATATTTCGCATAAAAAGGTTGGATGAAAAGATGAAAACTTTTGATAGTGGGATAACTGCAGTATTTCAAGTGATCAATGTTTCCTCTAGAGGTGACAAACATCCAAAACTCTCTGAGAATCGATACTATGGGTATTTGCATGATATAATTGAGTGCAACATTGAATCCTTGAAGATAGTTATGTTCTATGCCAAATGGTTTAGATTATGAGTCCATGAACGTGACCCTAATAGAACTGTTATTGAGCATGCTAATAGATTTACCATGGTTGATACAAGGAACCTTGAGCCATAATTAGAGCGATATGTTCTTCCAATACAATGTGAACATTTACTTTAAGTAGATGTTCTAGGTAAAGAGGGTTGGTCATATGTTGTTAGATATGATCCGAGAGGAAGTCTCATAAAGTATAATGCAACGAAAGAAGATGAAATTGAAGAAGAAGATGATGTAGAGGAGCAGGGGGTTCATGAAATGTCAAACGAAGCTATCGAAGAAGTTCAAGTAATACATGTTAATCAAGAGAATGTTAATTTGGATGAATTGTATGATATTGACATTCTGTTAAACGAAGAACTTGAAGAAGTTGAACCAAATGTAGAAGAGCATGTTCTAAATGATGATATAGATAATGATGGTGTCGATATGGTGAATTCTTTGTACATGAATTCTAAACTAGATGATACATATGATGAGATGGATGAGGAAAAATATTAATGATATCATTTTTAAAAAAGGTATGACGTATGTATTTATATGTTTTCAGCTGGTTTTTTCTCTTTCGTTCACCTTAAATTTTTATTTTCTTAGTTTTTATGTTTGAATCTTAATGTGCTTCTTTCAAATATATTATAGTAGATAGATTGGTTATAGGGAATTGAGAGTGATGTGAAGGGGGAAAGGGGCCATATGAGCTTCCATATTCACATTATTTCCTTGTTAAGTAGATAATATATTATTGTTGAAACGAAGAGAATCTCATTTACGTTTATACAATAATTTCCAATTTTCACATTAATGGTTCATTAAGCATACATAATGGATGACAATGGGGGAGCCATGCAAAATGGTGGTCAAGAAGACATGCGAAGTAAGTTTGACCCACGACTTCCCATGATTTGAGTTTCCACTAGGGTGTCTCATAGTTATTTTTAGAAAATTGACTAAATTAATGTTTAGGTGTTAAAAGTTAGTTTATATTTGATTTGCAACATACTGAAAACTGATAAAAATTTGTTTTCAATGATGAGCTAATGATTTGTGTTAACTTATTTTCAAATCAAGGGGAATTCCCATGCCCTATATGCACCTGTATAAAGGCATAGCTTCCCGATGCGCTTGGGGGCATCACGAGATGGGAACACCAAGATGTCCACCTAGTAGGGGTGCCTGTGTGGCGAGTTGGTGGGTTGACCTAACTTGGAAAGGGGCCTATTCATAAAAGAAGTAGGTTCGACCTATGAATAACAATGAACATGGTTCCCACCAAGGGGTCCCATAAGGATTTTTATAAAATTGACTAAAGTAATGTTTGGATTTTAAAATTTGGTTTATAGTTTATTTGTTAGGAAACATGGTAATAACAATTTATAATATTTTGTTTTCATTGATGAGAGAAAAAGGGCAGGGCACTCGGGTGTCCTTGGGGGTGTAGTGTTTTGGGTACGTGAGGGTGTCTGGTGCCCATTGTGGCATCACATTGTGGGCTTAACCCTAAGTACCAATCCACCAGTTAATGTTTACCAATTAGGTGAACTTATGCTTTAATTAATTGACCACACAGACTGACCAATGAAAGGGGCCAATGTTGAAATTTTTTCAGTTTGTTCTTGTATGCATGCAAATTTGACATGTTTATAGTGGATACAATTGTTGTTGTTATGGGAGGGTTTGAAGACTCGTGTAAACATAGGGGACGATTTGGAAAAGTGTATAAGTTAGTAATGTGTTTTGAATTATTATTATTTTCTAAAATGAGTTTTGAATTATTATTTTCTAATATGTTTTAAATTAGGAAAGCCCGCCTCCACCATTGCACTAGCCTGATCCTACCTCCTCTCACCTCTGAGCTAAAAGATAAAAGCCTTCACCATCTCCCTAGCCTGAGCCCACCTCCGCCCACGTTAGAGCTTTAAGAGGAAAGCCTCTGCCATCTTGCTAGCATGGGCCCACTTTTGCCCACCTTCAAGCTACAAGAGGAATCTTCCCGCTTCCATCGATCCTCACCTGCCTTAGCCCACCTAAAAGATACAAGAGAAAGAAACTCTATCCACCTTAAAGCTACAAGAGGAAGAACATCCACCCACCTCTGAGATACGAGAGTAAGAGCCTCTGCCATCTTGAAAGGACTTGAGGGAAATCCAGTTTGAGGGCCTGGGGAAGAGCAAAGAAAGAGGACAAGATGTATTGGGTAAGTTTCGACTTCTCCAACCCCACCTCTGAGACATTTCATATGCTTCTTTCACATTCTATAGCAATAGAAAATTGAATTTTTTTACTTATTGCAAACACAAAATATCTAGAATTAATAAAATGGGGAATCAATGAATAGGGATTAAGTTATAATATGATATAACAATAGCCCTTTAAAATTTTACCTAAACCTAATTGAAACCTATATAAACACCTTTTTCTCCTCAGTGAAAAGAACTATGGTCCATACTATGCTCTAATAGATAGTATCGTGAGGAGGACTAATGTTTTCTAGAAAACAAGTGTGGTAGAGTCCCAACCATAGACGTCAACACTTGTCAGACATTGTATTTTATTCCAAAGTCTTTGAAACATTGAAGATTCACTTGTCATAGATGCTTCTAGTGGTCTGAGTTACCTACCCTAGGTATGTATTGTACCTCTATCATTTGAAACCCTCGTAGTACTAGGACTAGCATGTCCTGCTTACTTGAACCATTGATTGTATATAGGTATCACTTGTACCATAAGGTGGGGGGGAATTTGGGAGTTTCTATTGCAGATTTTTAGATTTCTCTAACATTTTACCAGGAAACACATCATGCTTCCAATGATGGTTGAGTTATAGTCTAGATTATTAGTAGTGGTAGTACTACATTGACCTAGGGATTTCTTTATAGTGAAAAGGAAGTTTTTAGCCTTGCTAGAGGATTTCATCAAGGACACATCTTGATCTAACAATATTAGCTCGAATGTTTGTAAAAGGAACATTTAATTCAAATAAAAAAAAATTTAATAATGCTTGAATTCCTATACCAAATACTTATAAAAATAATGCGACCAAACAATCTAGACAAAGTCTTCCCAAGATGAACCCAGCCACCAAACAATCTTCCTTGAACAAAAATAAGATCTGCAACAAGTCAACAAGGTTTATCTTACCAATAATGTAACTTCTCTAAATTCCATCTTCATTAATCAGGTCTGCAACTTTGGATTCCAAAAACTCGGACCTGCAATAACCCAAGAATCACGAAAGCCCGCATGACTAGGCCAATAATAGTAGGAGATAAAACTTCTTTATTTTGTTGAGATTCTTATTTTCTTCACTATGTTGATTTCTTGTCTTCTAGCCTCCTCATAGTACTTTTGTAATGCTGATAAAATGCCAAGATGTGTGTCACTAGAGGAGGTTAAAGACTTCTCAAAGTCCCTTATGACACTTGTTAACAGTTTCTCTCATTTGATGGAGTGTTATATGATGTTGAACCAAACAGGTATTTGTCAGATCTAACTTTTTCAAGTGATGAAAGATTAGGTAGGATAGAAGAAAAAGAGTTGAAAAGATTATAATAAAATTCCATAGATCCATGAAAATTTTTCTCGCTAAATGGGGGTCATGTTATTATGATAATGAGAGCATAAATGACATCGAGGTGCCCTTGAGGTACAACATCTATTGAGACAATGGGCACCCAAGTATATTCCTTAAATAAACACTAATTTTTCTATCAATGAAAAGATATACCACATTGCGCCATCATCATTACATGGATTGGGGCTATTTTCCATTGATGGAATAAAAGTATGTTACAAAGGATCAACCGAATTGATGTAGTATGTCAGACCTTGTTACGACTACAATGATTGGCTATGATTATTCCAATATACCAAAAGTATGCGAATATATAGAGTAGCCGCAAACTGTATACAACTAAAAGACAATGATGAAAATAAAGGCACAACTATGTATATTGATGGAAGGCCAAAAACAACAAGGAATATCGCAGGGTTTATAAATAGTACATGACCCATCACCACAAATAGGAAGCCTAATTTCATATTCAAGGGACATGAAGGAAATAATGTATTTATACGTTCCATTAAATAAATAGATGTAGTGGAAGAGTTTCTCATTTATTATAATTTGAATAGAATAAATAAAAATATTTCTATTATGGGGGTGATACGTACAAGTTTACCCAACTTCTAAGCAATTTCTATTGTATGTTATGATTGTAATTTACTACGTGAATTTTCTATATAAATTTAAACATATGTCAATAATTATTTTCTTATTAATATAATGATGATTAATTTTGGATGCATTGCAGATTACACTTATTTGATAAATAACGTGATAAGGAGAAGACATGGGACTTAGAAAAATCCATAGATACTGATGAGGAAGATGGTACTGATGATGCATTTTTTTTGTTTGTCAATCCAGTGCTAGCAATAATGAAGCTTAAAATAGAATAAAAAAAAGAAAATTAATTCTTTAGTTCTAATCGAGCCTTCGACATATGAGATAAAAGGCGAAATCAGAACCTTGATGCAACAAGTTAATTGGTATCGGGTGAGAAACTCAAATGTTTAGTTATCCATTTATTTTTTTATGATTTAGTTATCTCATCCTTTATAAAAAAAACTCTTTATTTACAGGTGTTTTTGTTGGAGTTCGATCCTCATGCTATGATAATGGGTCGAGCTAGCATTGGTAGCAACATCGATGCTCCACCTATGAGTGAGTCATCCATCATTAAGGCCAAAACAATAGCTCAACCACCTAAAACAGGATATGCACCCCGTGAACAATAAACATCGAGATATACACATGATTCTATGGATGTAGAGCATGATACGATTGCACAATTTGAATGAGCCTTCCTGTATCTTCTTATGTTACTAGCATGGGATCACAACCGACCATATTTTTTGTAGATGATGACAACGTCCATATGAAAATAGAGAAGCTTCCAGGTATTTAGGAAGTGTTTTAAATATTAAGTACAACCTAAGGGAAATTAATGTATAGTCTATGACTATTTTAAACTAATGATAATATTATTTTGCAGGAAATGATGCATTTTATAGGAATTTGTATGCCATATCCTTGGAAATATTTGGGCTGACCATTCACACAAACTAGAAATCCCTAAGTTCCAAGTTAAAAGATGAATTTATTAACAAGATGATTTACCTATTATATGATGGTACCTTCAACAAATTTGGAGTTACGTCAAAGGCATGTCTACATTTAAAATATTTATGAGACCATTATAGGTCTCAATTGGAAAGGGAGAGGTCGCATGAGAAACCGCCATCAATTCCAAAGATGGAGCGAAGAGTGCTCATGGAAGATGCACAAAAGAAGGAACTTCGAAAATCAGGGAAGAATCCACCTAGACCAGGAAGGTATGAGGCACTTTTAATAAAGAAATTATCATAATTTATCATCCTTGCGACATCTAATTAAGTTTTTCAATGTTTTAAATATAGGCTTCTAGATACTTTGAAAGCCACATAGTCTATAATAACCGAACATGGGAAGCATCATCTTGGCCTGAGTGGTTACTCGAAACAGGCCACAAAAATTGTAAGTATATAAAAAAGTAATTTGCTTCCAAATTATAATGTGTTAAAATTTTTAATTTATTATCACAGAAGAAGAAAAATTCATGTTCTAGTGAAAATTGCAAGGGACACAATTCAAAGAGGCTGCCATGAAGGAAGACCCAAGGCTTGCTTTCAAGTACAACTATAATGTTGTGGTTGAACAAAGGACAAGTTTGGTGTCTTCCCAATCTTCCACTACCCAACATAACACAGGAAAATAAAATCAACGAATGCTAAAATCTGCAAGTCCTATGGAGGTGTTGACATGGAAAATGTGCATAATGCCAACAAGGGGAACTAACCCAATCACAAGCCCCAATTAGAGCTACTTTCATTTGGAATGGCTAGCTCTGACAAGTTTTAAGGGACCCCGTAAACTGTTTGAACATGTCAAAATATTGGTTCCAGGAGGAAGATTTCAATTAAATCAACAAAAATAAAACAGGTAACCTCTATGTATTAAATCCTATCTATACTGCTTCTAACTACCCTAATCTAGTCCTAGCTATCCTAATATATCCTGCAAAAGCATAATATAGAGGTTTAAACATCACATATATGTTCAACAGGAGCATGATAAAGAAGATTAAACATCATGTCTAGATTCAAGTCCAAATGAATCAATCACTAAATTCACAACTATACAAGACTATATTAAAGCTAAATTGCAATCCAATCACTCATATAGGAATGCACATTCTTTTATGAAATTAAACTTGCAACTGATGTTTAACTTAGTTTCAAATCAAAGACCATTCACATGTTAACCATGAAACTGAATCACATTCAGTTCAACGAGATTAATAGTGAACTGTAAGTCATCAATATGCATAAATACAAATCACATTTACATTCATGTTGGTAATAACACACTGATCCAAAACAATATAATGAATCTGAAACTATAGGATCCTTCTTCCCCAAAATAGCCCCCCTTATTCACAATAAAGCAAATTGTTCTCC